>CM077086.1:12924801-13340416 GCA_039513925.1 Platanthera zijinensis
TTAGACCATGTACCTCGACCCCTCCCCGGGAGCCGGTATGTCCTCCACCGGTAAGGGGAGGGAGAGGGAGTAATGGTGCAGGAGATTGCTGGAGAAGAGTCGGTGAAGGAGGACCGATATCATCAGGAGGCGGTGAAACCTTTAATAACGTTGAGCGCACATCAAAGAACGAGGGAATAATAGCGGATGAGTGGATTTAAGGCCGAGTACTGTAAAGATGAGGCGACACACAAGTCATCATCATGACAATACCAACCGCTTCCTTTTGAGCGCACTGAGCAACAAGATCAATAGTCGAGGGTTGATGCTGAATCCAGGCTTCAACCAAAGTCTTGGACCGTGCAACAAAGGAGGTTAAATCAGTAGCACTGCCTGAGTTAAGGGTCTGAAGATCGGTGATGATGTCATATAGGTGTTGGCGTCTGTCCTTATCGGAGTAAAGGGAATGGAGCTCATCCCACATTGCCTTGGTCGTCTCATGATACATGACCATGCGGTAGGGTTCTCCATCCAGGGAGTTGAGGAGCCAAGTCTGAACGCGACCATCGTCACGAAGCCAGTCATCAGTAGGTGCAGGAGTGTCTTTAGTTAAATGATGCAAAAGACCCTTTGTCTGAAGAACCCGTCGGACAAAATGCACCCACTCAACAAAATTCTTCTTCCCAGTAAGAGAAATGATGGTTTTGCGCAATTCATCACAGAGTTCAGGAACAGGAACATCAACACGAGCTGGGAGAGAAGTGGCAGTAGATGAATCCATGGCTAAGCAGCTCGACTAAGCTGACAGTCGGTTAAGCGGCTAAGCAAGGAGCCCGTGCGGCTAAGTAGGCACAACAGAGAACGCGACAAGAATAGATACCGCGGATTTATGACAGACTGCTGCGGATAAGCACAAAAGGCGGCAAACGAGGGAGACCGCGGTCAGAGTAGGAGACACAAAATCTTGCCGCGAGATGAGTGCGTACTGCTGCTGATGGCTCGACACTTGCGAACAATAGAGGAACTTGCTGAGGGAGAGCGACTAGTGACTAGAGGAGAGGAGAGCGACTAGCGGCTAGCAGCGGCAGAAGAGCTATTCGCAGCAAACAAGGAGATCAATGGAGAGGAGACAGGATGGTGAGCAATTGTCGGGACCAGGCCGCGGCTAGCCCACAATGTGGTTGAGAAGGCGGATACAGACGCAGCTGCGACAAGAATCCTTGAGCAAAATGCCACAAGGAGAAAGGAGTCCGCACAAAGAGAGATCGATGCAGATAGAAAGAGAAGACCGCGCGACTAGAGAGATCACAAAAGATCTTGGCAAAAAGCTCACATCTGCGGGAACACGGACCACAACGGTTAGGCTAGAAATAGTCGAATAGATCAGCAAGGTGAACGCGAGCAGAAGAGCGGAATGCGGCAACTCGCCAGACCACACATAGGACAAACAGGCGAGACCCACTGGGAAAGTCAATAAAAGCCACGCAAGGCATGAATCCTTACCCGGTCACAAGGTCAAGCACGAGACCGCTCAAGGGATCGCGGATAGATAACTGAGGCCGCACGGGAGCAACCGCACACCAAGGGTGGTTAGAATTAAGCAGACTGCAAGTTTACTGAGAAGCCCAAAAAAAATCAGAAGACCGTTTGGCTCTGATACCATGTGGAAAAACATTCAGAATTTTGGGAAAAATCGATAAAGCTCATGTATTTAGGCCCATAAAATCTCTCTGCTCTAGCTCTTCTTTTAGTCTCACATCTTTAGTTTGTGTTTTGGTCTTGTAAAAAAAGACAATAGGAATTTGAGAAATATTCTTGAATTATATTTCACATAACCTCAATTCATACATGTATTTGTATACTTATATAGGAAGATTAGAAGGTGAGAGTCCCATTCAAAGATGTGAGACTAAATCCTAAGGAGGAAATGGGCCAAAGCTGGGTCTTACAATGAACTTTTATTTTTACATATTTTCTTTCAACACTCCCCCACATGTTGGAGCATATAAATCGTAGGCACCAAGCTTGGATAAGCAATGATAATATAATGGCCATGGTAGTACCTTTGTGAGAATATCAACAACTTTCCCAGTAGCAAGAACAATTTTTTCATTTTAGTTTCTTCAGTTGAACCTTTTCTCAATATGTTTGGTACGTTCATGAAAAACAAGATTTTTTGCAATATGTATAGTAACTTGACTGTCATAATAGAGAATTACCGGTAAGGAAAGTTTACCACCAAGGTCGCTTAGAAGACCTTCCAACCAGGTGAGCTCAGATGCAACAAAGGCCATTGATCGATACTCAGCTTCGATAGATGTGCGAGCAACTACAGATTGCTTCTTGCTGCGCCAGGTGATAAGGTGTCCACCAAAGTACAATATCCACTTGTTGAACGACGATCATCCAGTGAACCAACATAATCAACGTCAGAATATGTAATATATGTTCTTGTCCAGGAGCAGTCTGTAAGTATCGAAGAATACACTCAACTCTTTGGAGATGAGAGATTCGTGGTTCATGCATGAATTGACTGACAACTCCAACAACATATGATATATTAGGTCTCGTAACAGTGAAATATATTAGCTTGCCCACAAGACAATGATAATACTCTGGGTTTGGAAGGAGTAGATCGAAGTCCGAGGCATGAGCGCACAAAACCTGTGATTGATATCCATAGGGGTGTCAACAAGGTTGCATCCTGAGTAGCCAACATCACGAAGTCAAGGGAGTACTTTAGTTCGATAGAACAATTTCATCAAGACACCAAACCACCTCAAGACCAAGGAAATATTGAAGATTTCCAGGTCCTTAGTTTGAAACACAGAAGCTAGATGTTACTTGATCATGTGTATTCCTGTGAGATCATCTCCTGTAATCAAAATTTCATCAACTTACACCAAGAGAATCATTGTGCCTGTTGGAAGATGACGAGTGAATAAAGAGAAGTCGACTGAACTTCGAGTGAACCCAACATCACGAACATTTTGAGTAAACTTGTCAAACCATGTCCGAGGAGACTATTTGAGACCATAAAGAGATTTCCTCATACAACCACAGGAGATTCCTCCGCGGGCTCAAACCCGTGAGGTTGTTGCATATAGACAATCTCTTGTAAATCGCCACTGAGAAAGACATTCTTAACATCCAATTGATGCAACTGTCAGTGTCGATGAACAACGAGGGAGATCAAAACACGAACAATATTGAGTTTGACGACCGAAGAGGTCTCATCATAATCCAGACCTTGTTATTGAGTAAATCCACGAGCCACAAGACGAGTCTTCAAACGTTAAATTGTCCCAACATGATCATGTTTGATGACAAATATCCACTTACAACCCACACAGGTCTAGCCAGGAAGAAGAGGGGCAAGATACTAAGTTTGGTTTACCCAAAGAGCAGACATTTTCTCATCCATGGCCATCCGTCACCTCGAATGTTGGAGAGTCTCCTGCACAGAATTAGGGGTGGAAATAGAGGATAAAGAAGTTGCAAATTGTCAGAGGTCCGGAGAGAGGCGGTGTAAGGAGACATTATTCGGTTGCCAGATCTTCAGTTCGCAAAATATCATTAGTAGAGGGCACCTCTCGTGGAGCCGCAGATGAAGGAGTACAACGAGTATATACATGAATCAAAGATGGTTTTGATGGAAGATTTGGGATTGGAGTTGGAAGGAGTGATGGGTGGTTAGAAGTAACAGGAACAGTAGGCCGCATGAGTAGAGGCGGTAGTGGAGGGTCACTGAGCCGAGAATGATAGGGTTGGTCTTTGAGAAATGTGACATCAGCTGATGTAACAACCTTGCGATCCTTGGGAGAGTAGCAGACATAACCTTTTTGAGTGCGAGAGTACCCAACAAACATATATTTTGTGGCACGTGTAACAAACTTGTCAGTGGACAGATTAAGATTATGAACATAACAAACACATCCAAATATACGAGGTGTGACTGCAAATGGGGTTTTGGAGGGAAAAAGATGGTTAACGGGAGGCACAAAGTTGAGAATGGAGGAGAGCATGCAGTTAGTAAGGTAGCATGCTATAGAAACTGCGAAACTCCTAAGAGTTTGAGAACATTCATTTGAAACATAATGGAGCGTGCGACTTCAAAAAGGTGACGATTCTTGTGTTCTGCAACACCATTTTGTCGATGGGGTATACACAAAAGAGGTTTGATGGATGATCCCAAACTCGACACATAATTCGGTAAATGCATGATTTGTGTATTCACAAGAATTGTCGGTTCAGAGAGTTTTAATGGTAGTAGAAAACTGGTTGCGAGTCTTAATAATAAAGCATGAAACACACGAGTTAGTTCAAAGCGATCGTGAAGTTAGTATAAATATGTCATACAAGAGTAATTATCAATAAATATAATAAAGTAACGATAACCAGAAACACTTGCAGTTTTATAGGGTTTCTGTATATTAGAATGAATTAAAACAAAGAGAGCATCGCTCCGAGTACAATGGGGTGAAAAGGTAGAACAATGTTTGTCGTAGATACAAGATTCACATGTAAAGTCGTTGAGGGACATCTTTGGGAGAGTTTTTTGGAGGATTTGAAGAGGAACATGCCCAAGATGCCGATGCCACTCGACAGAGCTAGTAGACGAGAGAATCATGGAGGGGGGGGGAGGTCCAGAATGTAGAGCCCATTTGACAGTTGTCCTTTACCAATTATATGTTGCGTCTTTCGATCTTGCACAACAAAAGTGGTGGAAGAGAAAGTTACATAGCAATCAAGGTCTTTAGTGAGACAGCTAATAGAGATGAGATTGAAAGGAGAACCCAGAACATGAAGAACTGAGGGAAGGGAGAGGGAGGGAGTAAGGGTTATATCGATTGATCTAGCCACTGAGGTGGTGTCTCCATTGACAACAATGATGAACTTGGGATGCTCAGAGTCCAAGTATTGATAAGGCTTCCTGGGGTAATATGGTGTGTTGCCCCATAATCCAACTACGGGTGAGACAGGAGATACCATCATCTGAGATAGACACAACAGAGCCGGAGGAACGACTGATCATTTCTTGAAGTTACTGGAGTTGAGTGCGCTGCACGTAATGTTTGTTTGAATGCTGTTTGGAGCAGGTACTGTAATAGATGCATGCGGGGCAGGTGGCACGCCGTGGAGACGGCGACAGGTGGTTTCGAGATGATCATCGCAACCACAGTAGGTACACAAAAGTGTTGCCCGGTTGTGCTGGCCTCTACCTCGAGAAGAGGTGCTACCTTCGCGAAAGGATGGAGGAGAAAAGGGAGAGGGAGGTGACTGCTGGAGTACGGTCGGAAGAGACAAGGCATTCAATTAAGCCATTAAAGATCCAACCAAAGCAGCAACAGGCAGCCTTCAGCGGTTAGAAAGAGGAGAACCCCGCAGTCAGGCGACAGGAATCTGCCACACGCGATCACGCAACAAGCTAGAGGAGACCCGACGGTCAGATGTCAGAAGGGGAACTGGCGGGCAAGCTGCAACGACAAGCTGGTACTTTTGTGACAAGAACTGACCAGCCTCATCGTTAAAAAAAATTTGTAAGAAGCGTGTGATCCAGCAACAAGAAGAGTCGAACAACGACTCCAGGAGAACAAACGACAAGAAGCCGTGCGGGAAGCAGAGGAATATGTGCATTGATGCCGAGCAAGCGGCTAGATAGGCGAGTAAGAGGTGAACAACAAACAACGATTAAGCAGGAGAAGGAATCCGTCAAGCAGAAGACTGCAGAAAATAGCCGGGCTAGACCGCAGGAAGTCGCACTGCCACTCGTAGGATTAGAAGACCCAGTGAGCATAATTGGGCAGGAGGACGAAGGCGCGCGAGCTCAGTGAGCATACGCGGAGAGAAAAAAAGTTGCGGGAGTATCACTGAATAGGCATAGTGAGAAGAGAAGAGATCTACAGACAGGTGGGGCCCAGTGTGGTTGACGGGAATGGCTATAAAAGCAGAGGGGAGGGAAACTCTGGGAAGACCTACGAGACCCCAAGACCGCAGTTAAAAAATTATTTAACCGCCTGGACAAATTTGCTGTGCGAGCAAAAGCACGACTAAAAGAATATTTTAGGACCGATGACTCTGATACCATGTAGAAAAAGACAAAATAGGAATTTGGGAAATATTTTTTAATTATATTTCACATAACATACATATATTTGTACACTTATATAGGAGGAGAGGAATGAGAGAAAGTCTCATTCAAAGATGTGAGACTAAATCTTAAGGAGGAAATGGGCCAAAGCTAGGCCTTATAATGAACCCTTTTTTTACATATTTTTTCAACAGGTCTCTCTCCCTCTCTTTATAAATTGTGATCCATAGCACAATGAAAAGATTGATAATGTAAATATTTAAATATTGTCTCATGTTCTTCAATATATTACATGGTATCATAGTCGTAAGATTCTCTGGCCTTCGAATGACCGAGCCTTTGCTCTCGTGCTTTTGTCGTGGTTCTCTTTCGTTCGTCTCCCGCCTGTTGTGTGCCGACATCTTCAACGACGTCTGTCGATCCCCGTTTGCTTCCATCTCGTATCCAGTCGTGCCCTTGTCATACCCTTGTATCGACGACTTCGGTCTTGTGCCATCTACATCTCCTCTTTCCGCTCAATCGTCGATCAACCCGAGACTGTCTATTATTCCCTCTTCTCGCTTGAACCTATCACTTCTTCTGTCATGCTTGCTCGACGACGTCACCAGGTCTCGTCGCCTGTTAGCCTTCGTCGATCTCCCGCAATCAGAGCACCTCTTACCACTGCCTCCGTCCGAGCGCGCGCTTCCCATGCTCACTTTCGAAGCTCGCCTCCACAACTCATCCAGAGCTCGCTACCAGAGCTCAACTTTCTTAGAGACCGCACAAGGTCTTCTCTTTTGCTGAGCTCCTCTTCTGTCGATCTTTTGTGCCGAACTCCTGTGTCGAGCTCCTATGCCGAGCTCCTGTGTCTCTCCTGTGTCAAACTCCCGTGTTGAGATTCTTTGCCGAGCTCCATCCTACCGAGCTCCCTCCTGCCAAGCTCTCTCCTACCGAGCTTCCTTCCGCCGAGCTCCTTCTTGTCAAGACCCTCCATCTGAGCTCTTACTACTGAGCTACTACTGCCGAGCTCCCTCCTGCCGAGCTCCATGTTGTCGATCAGTCATGGAATCATCGTCAACTTTTTCTAGCCACTCTTCCCACACTAAAATCGACATTCTACAAGACGAACTACGATACCTTCGGGAACTGATTACTCGCAACTATGACACCATTGCCTCCTCCTACTCTATCTGTCTCTACCTTTTCCTTTGGCTCCTCCTTGATTGTCGACTCCGGAGCAACCAATCACATCAATCCACACCAACCATCTCGGTACTTGGATTCCCCGTGTCCAAAATTCATCACAGTGGCAAATGGCGACATCACTCCCGTTGCAGGTTCTGGCGATGTGTTGCTCACTCCTTCACTCTCTCCTCTTCGTTTTTCATGTTCCTAGATCTCAATTCAATTTACTCTCTGCCTTCCTCTTCCTTTGTTGTGCAGGATCGACAAATGCATAATGTCATTGGTAAGGGGCGGCTTTGCAATGAGCTCTGCACTCTGGATCTTCCTTCCTCCGCTCTTTCTTCTGTCAGATCTGTTGATTGGCACCGACGCCTCATCCATACTCACACGCAATTTATCCGTGTTATCAAAACTTTTCGAGCTGACAATGCGCGCGAATTCACTAGGCATGCTTTCCAAGAATTTTGCACATTGTTCACTAAACCTCCTGTGCAAATACGCCCCAACATAATGGCTTTGCTTAGCGGAAGAACCGTCACCTTCTCGAAGTCGCTCAGTCTCTCTTATTCCATTTGCAGGTCCCCGCGACCTATTGGAATTTCGTGGTCTCAACTGCTTATTATCTCATCAACCACATGCTCTCGCTCGTCCTCCAATTTGCGACCTCCTTTTTTTTTCCTTGATCACATTCTCTTCCCCTTGGCCCCACAAGTCTTTAGCCATGTCTGTGCCATTCACCATCTGGGTCCTCCCATTGACAAGCTTTCCCTCATGCCACACGCTATATGTTTGTTGGATATTCACGCATCCAAAAGGGCTATTTCCGTTACTCGCCCTCCACTCGGAAGCTAATCACCTCTGCTGATGTCACTTTTCTGGAAAATTAGTTTTTCATTCAATCCATCACCACATTAATGCCACTTCCTGATCTCCCACATCCTCTTGTTCCTACCGATTCTCCCTTGTCGCCTTTACTTTCGGCACCACCGTCGGTCTTGACTCCTCTTCGTGTCTACTCTCGCTGCTATCAGCGATGATTGCTATCATTTTGTTAAACTTCCGAATGAATCAGCGGTAAAATGATGCTAACACCTGAAATCCTCTAGTCTCGCTAATAGCCCCGGGGTAGGCTATCTATTGATGGCTTTCACTTTTATTGGATCAACCCTATCCCTTCATCCGATACAATATAACCAAGGAATATCAAGTTATCTATCATGAATGGGCTCTTCTTAAGATTAATGTATAAGTGGTGTTCTCTTAGTTATGTAGTACTTGTTTTAAATGAGATATGTAGATGTCAGGATTAGTGCTATAGATACAGATGTTATCAAAATATACAACCATAAAATTTTCATGAAAGGTCAGACACTTGATTCATCGTACATGGAAATGTGTTGTGCACGTTCGATAAACCAAAGGGCATAACAAGCCACCGATGAAGTCTCTTCCATGTCTTGCATGCTATCTTCTACTTGTCTTCGAGTCGAATCCTAATTCGATGATATTCACTCCTAACGTCAATCTTAGAAAAAAAGTGGAACCGTGCAACATGTCCAATATATCATCAAGTCTCGGCATGAGAAATTAGTGCTTGATCGTGATATTATTAATAGATGTGTTATCAACGCGCATTCTCCAAGTTCCATTTTTCTTCGACGTTCAGATTGCAGGGACCGCACATTGTTCATACTCTCTTTAACTAATCATGTTACAATCGCAGACGACAACACAGAGCTCAAAGGGGGCATCGATAGCGTGGCGAGTAGGGGTATTTACGAATCAAATAACTCTTCAATCGAGCCCAAATTTGTTATATAATACAGAGATTCAGATACGTTCGAATTGAATTTGGATTTGTTTCGAAATCCTGGATTCAAATTCGGATTCGAGTTTGGATTCGTATTTGGATTCAGGTTTGGATTCGAATTCGCTTCAAATGATGAAACAGATAGTCTTTGATTGAATGACCATGATCATCTTTATATATTATATATATTCATATTATTCATGAACTATTTACGAATTCGAGAAATACGAATTTTAATCGAATCTTCACAAATCGATTTCCAAAATATTCACGAACTATTTGGTTTGCCTAGTTGCGAGTCTACTTCAGGAGGAAGAGGACTGTGGCATAGAAACACCAACGTGAATTATAACAACCCAGGCGGGGTGTTATCTTATAAGTTATCTTATTTATTAAGTTGTATTTTAAATTTCAGTTGGATATTTATGCTTATGCGCGAGGAGGGCATGTGAGGGATTCTAATACCCATGCCTTATTGTATTTTGTTATGTTTTGAGATTTTGATAAAAAGTTGGAGCCTAGGGCTGGTCAAAAGTTCTTCTGTGATTTTCTCTCTTCCCCCTTCATTCTTCCTGATCTGGAGCGGAAAAACACTAAGGGGTAACATTCCTCTGACCTGCCGACCCTGTCCGCTTGTTTCAAAGCCTCCACAATGCCATCTCCCCATGATCTGCTGTCGTGCGTTCGTTTGGCAGAGCACGCTTCCATATCTCTATTTTCCCCTGCTCGCATCTAGTCCGCCGCTGTCCCGCACGAGTTTCTCACGCCTTTCTCCCCTCTACCATGTGTTTCCGCCGAGCTTGTGTCTAACACACCCCCACCCGCTTGCGTCCAGACCGTCGTCTACGTCATGAGCTTTTCACTCCCTGATTTACATCTCTTGGCGCCACCGCTGAGACGACCGAGCACCCGCGCCATGATGGGCGCCCGCCTCGACGCCGTCAAATGCAACCTCGCCGACCAGCGTCCTCGTTTTGATCTAAGGCCAATCTCCAATTACTTGAAACTCGCGACGTCCTCTCGGAAAGTCACTCCACTCCGCCTTTGGCATTGGAGGAGCCATCTTATTTTAGTGACCTGTCGGCCAGCCCCATGTTGCCTCCTTCACTCCCCACACTTGTTGCGGCACATGCACCGCCACCCCAAATTTTCCCATTTCAACGGGACATATCCTATTGGGTGGATTGCCATGTCCACACAATTCTTTGACCTCCAGGGCACCTCAGACACAAAATGTATCTTTGTTGCTCCTTGCCATGGAGCGCTCCGCCTTACACTAGGTTCATTGGTTTCGCCACTCCACCCTGCTCCTCTCGTGGACCAACCTCAAGATGACCTTGGTCTAGCCCTACGATTGCCGCTACTTTGGCAATGCCATCAAAAGCCCATGTGCCCTCCGTCAGACTTCTTCAATGGATCAGTATATTGATGAATTAATCGAGCTCGTCAACCATGTCCCCGGTCTTCTTCCCGATCACTATTGGCTTCTTCCTTCAGGGTCTCCTACCTCACATCTATTGACGACTGCAAACTCATCATCTCCTAGATACTAAAAATGCTATGGAGGTCGTCCGCTTGGTGAAGGAGGAATTCTCAACCAAGTCGGTAGACCGACCTCATTTTCATCGGGTTGCACCTAGCTGCTTGGCTTGCTCCATGTTCATTGCTCATGTACCGCCACGACTTCCCACAAGGGATTTGCAACCTACAACTACCTTCCCCTTAAGCTGGCCCTCCTTCCTCGGCCCCCGCGGCTACCGACCCCCAGCCAGTTCGCGACATAAGAGTATAATGCGCAGTAAGGGTCTATACTTCCGTTGCAGACAATCCTACTCCCCTATGCATGACTTTCAGCTCAAGGAGCTGCGTGTTCTCATGTGTGATGAGGGAGATGAAATCATGTCTGCCGACTTCGTCGCCCATATCCATGACGTGCCCCTCTGGCGAATCCGGAGATGGGTTCCTTCCATCGTTTGGGGCTCTCGCTTTTTCCACCGGGGGTATTTCAGGACCATTCACCATGAAGCTGCAGGGGCTTCTGCAGGGATCTCTGTGGTGTCTATGATTGATATTGACACGATCCACAATTTCGTGTCCCACGAGTTGGTGACTTGCTTGCAGTTACCCACCGACCCGTTGATAAAGTTCTTGAGTTACCTTGGTGACTACTGTCACTCTCTGACTAGTGTCCTCTGCCATGGCCTTTCACTACAGTTAGGGCGATGCAACGGCTCTGTCGACTTTTACGTCTTTTCTTTGGGCGATGTAAATGCCATCATGTGCATTACGTGGTTACAGACATTGGGCGATGTCAACTACAACTGGGCCTCCATGCAAATGACCTTCCAGTGGGCAAATCAGCATAACACACTTTTGGGAGATGCATCTCTTTAGCGGATCGTCGTCTCATCGCGCGCAGCCTAACAGACTCAGTACTCTATGGAATTTCAGGCACTTCTATGGAAGATCTCCTCATCGACGACTGTAGCCTTGACGCCTCCACGTTCTCCCTCACTTCCTCAGCTCTCTTGCTTTATGGAGGCTTTCTAAGAACTCTTGGACGAGTTGTGTGGGACCACCTACTTTTCCAAGATTGACCTCCACTCAGTCTACCATCAGATCCAGATATACTCTGAGGACTTCTTGAAGACCGTCTTTCGCACCCACGACGGACACTACGAGTTCCTATGAAACACGGGTACCGGTACGCGGTACGACAAAATTATAAAATAACACGGTACGGGTACGTTTGGGTATGTGCACAAAAATAAAAAAATACATATAATAAGTTAATTCGTAGGAAGAATATATTCAATGAAATGTTTTCAGTTATCACCATACATGCATAAGATTGCCCACATAAACAAAGAAATTAGACTAATGTAAGGAATGATGGAAGTGAGAATTATACTAAAAATATTTTCTAGAAATATACAATAAAAGAAATCCATCCAAAAGAAGATATATGACATAGTTCAACAAACACAAAAGAAATCCAATGAATATATAGGGCATACATAGTTCAACAAAACAAATAAAAATGCTATAATGACTAAAGTTCTTGAATTTCAATGTCAAGAGTGCCACTAATTCTAATCCCCTTTCTCTTTTAATTTAGAAATCAGAAGTGTAAGTCAGAAGTCATAGACATTAATACAAAATATGACATGCATATAAGCTTATCAATGCTGAAAATCTCATAGATTAATGGCCCTAATGGACAAAACAATGGTTCACAAAGTCACTGCAAAAAATTTTGAAAGCACTAAGTAAAGGTACTGAGGTAGGCCATCCATGTCGCCTGCCCAGTGACCAAGGAGGGCTCTTCCAAATGAAACCGTCCAGTTATGAGAACAACTGAGAACAATCAGTTATGACAACAACTGAACAAGCCGTCCAGGAAAACCGAAAGCCCAAACCCTAACAACAAAATCAAAAGCCAGAAATCTTTCAAGAAAATCAATGAAGATGTTCTAAAGCACAGATTTCTTAAAGGCAAATTGCAAATTGAAAACCCTAACAACAAAAATGCAAAATCTAGGGTTTACCTTGCTGAGGACCTGAGATACTGAGGTCAAACCGTCCAAGCATCGTCCAGGAATCCAATGCCAGGGTTGAGATCTTGAGCCATGAGGAATCGAAGACAAAGATGATTGGCGTTGTGTCGTCCCCGTTGTCGTGGATGCGATTTGCGAAATCTTCCTTGCGGCGCTGCAGTCGTTGAAAGCCTAGGAAGGAGACCTCGATAAATAACCTAAACCGGCGCTGTTGTCGTGGCCGAACCGGGAAGTACTCGGAAGTACCGAGCCGTACCAAAAAACAATAAAAGTATCGGGTACGTATTTTGTCGTACCGGGTCGTACCGGGGCGTACCGAGCCGTACCAGTACCCATAAAAGTACCAGGTACGTGTACGGGACATTTTTGGAGTACCCGTGCTTCATAAACGAGTTCTTGGTTATGTCGTTCAGCGTCACCAACACCCAAACTACCTTCCAAGCCATGATGAACGACATCCTTCAGTCGGTGCTTCTTCAGTATATTTTTTTTTCTTTGAAGACATACTCGTTTACATCCTGACGTGGCATGATCACTTGCATCATTTGGAAACCACTTTGGACAGACTGCGACGTCACTCCTTGGTCGCCAACTTGAAGAAATGTGCTTTGCTCAGTGCGATATCTACTTTTTTTTATTCCAAGCCATGAGATCTCCTACTTGGGTCACAATGTCTTAACAAGAATGTGGCTATGGACCCTGACAAGATCATGACTGTGCTGCAGTGGTTGCAACAGGTCTCCTTACGCAATATATGGGGCTTCGTCGATTTGACGGGCTATTACTGTCATTTCATTCGTGACTACGACACGCTGGCACGACCACTCACGAGTCTTTTGCGCAGTACGACCAATACACCTTCTGATGGTCCCCAGAGGTGACCACCGCTTTCACAGCGCTTCAACAAGCCTTGGTAACAGGGTTCTGGCGATACCCGATTTTTCATAGCCTTTAATCATAAAATATGTCGCCTCGTGGACAGGCGTCAGTGTCGTGCTCATTCAGACTGGGTGCGCCATAACTTATTTTAGTCGGTCCTTCTCCTTCCCCTCCATAGTCAGATTCATCCGTTCCTCCTCGTCTCCTAACTCTAACAGGTGGTCAGAGATCACCCTATCAAAGAGACCTTGCTACCAAATATTGTATCGGATGGCTCCATTGCTTGCGTTCCAGAAGCCATTTTGGACCACAAAATCGTCACAGTGGAGGAGTTCAAGAGCATGTGTTGGTGGCGTGGTGGCAGCGCCCTCATTCGGTGACAACTTCCGTAGCCAGTTCCCTGAGTTTTTCCTTGAAGTTAAGACAATTTTTTCAGATGGGGTATTGTTACGGACATTAATGTCGACACAAAGCTCAAAGGCGCATCAACAACATGACGAGTCTACTCCAGGAAGAAGAGTCCTGCGACGGAGACACTGACTTGACTTATGAAAACCTAGACAAGGAGTTATCTTTAAGTTATCTTATTTATACGTAGTAAACACTTCTTTCTTCTTTGGCTTAGATGGGTCCTTCTGAGAGTGAAGGATGAATTTCGTGTATTCTTTTAAAAATTTGTATGTATTTAACTCTCCATCATGACACGTCATCATATTACCATGGTCGCCCAAGAAGGATATGACGAACCTCTATTGGCATAATGTCACAACAAATATCATCCTGATATGATTTTTCTATGAAGAATTTCACTAGACAACACTATGAGACTGGGACCTTGCCTCCTCCTTTAAACCATCCTATATCTTATTAGGTTTTACAAGAGGTTCAATTTTCAATTTCAGTTTTGTTACCATCTCTTGAGACACGAAATTTCCAGCACTACGACTCTAGATCATAAGGGTGCATAACTTTTGCTAAATGTGCACGTGATGTGAAAAATATTACGCCTTAGCCACCTCCCCCAGTGTCCACCTTAGGTGTGGTTAATACATGATTGATAACTAAGAAGTTACCATATGTGTCTCCCTCAAGCTATAATCTGTCATCCTTCTCTTCTGCAATCTTTTCTCGAAGCTCTTCCTCAACTTCTAAATTCTCTACATCATCTCATTCTTATTCTATCAAATTTGCTCTAGGTGGGTTGTTCCTTCTACAAGTGGCAAAAGGTGTCCATATTGGCCATACTTATAGCAAGGATCAATTGATCTTGCCACCCCTTTTGATTTAAGTAAGAGACGATTCTTTCGGCAAAGGAAGCCTTTTGTTGCTCAATTAGAAAATTATCCTTATAAATTTGGTTCACCCCTTGGATTGGATGATGACTATTAGACTATTCATTAGGCCTAGAAGTGTTATCAGGGTGTGAGGCATTATTTCAAAGTGCATGGTTAAGTGCCCTTCTAGGAGTTTAGGTTCATCCTACCGTACTCATCTAAGTTATCAAAGGCGCAAGGCGCACCGAGGCGCAAAGAGCCCTGGAGCCTAGGCGCAGGCGCGCGCGCACCTGAGGCACGCAAGGTGCAAAATGGAAAAAAAAGGAAATTGAGCGAATTGAGCGCCAAGTGCGCCTAGGGGTGCCTCGGGTGCGTCTAAGATCATGTTTTTGCCCATCTCAAAATTGTTTTTTTTTAAAAACACCTTGAAAGGCCCAGGCGCGCCTTTGGCGCGCCTGGGAGCCTGTAAGGCGCGCGCCTGGGGAACATCGCCCGCCTCAGCCGTGCTGAGGCGCGGTGGGCTGCGCCCGGCGCCTCAGGCGCGCCTAGGCACCCCAATGTTAATAAATCTTTTCATACTGTTACTAAACCCATTCTTATTCTATGAAAAAAATAAAATTGTGTCAATAAATCTTTTAAAAGTTTCACATATATAATACTTAATTTTGTTTTAAAAAATTCAGAAAAATTGAATAAATATTTGCATTACATCAAACAATGTTTTGTTGAGATAATTTTGTATATAATTTAAACCATTATTGGAGCGAAGGTTACCCAGTTTTGAAAATATAGTTTATCATCTTCCTTTTACACTGCTCTCTTTTGAAACGTACCGGTATCCCAAATAGAGCCTTAATTCGTTCAAGTATTCATCTACAGTATTCTTTTGGAACTCCTCCAACTCATTCCTAGCTTGCAGGGTGTAAAACTCCTCAGTATACTCGTCAACATATCGTACCTCTTGTCTCAAATTATTAAATTCTTGAAATAGTGTACGTTTATAATCAGTGGGTACAAATTTGCCGAATGTTTTTTTTTCATTTGATCCCATTCTACAATCTTCTCTTTCCCTTGTCCTACCCTATTCTTTTGTAGGGTATTCCACTAAGTAAGGGAATGAACAGTAATTATTATTGCATTCACTATAATGCACAGTTAAAATCGTTCACAATGATAGTTGTATTGAATGTCTTGAGTCTTGACATGTTCAAATTCATTCTCTTTGATGATTACATTATCGTCAAACCTCCTGTGTTGTTACTCCCTCTCTAAATGGCATGGCTGAATGAAAAACCAAACACCTTATTGTAATTACTAGTTCTCTCCCATTCACAATGAAACTTCCCAAAAATTACCAGGGATATGTCATTCTTACTGTTACCTATCTTATTAATCGTATTTTTTATAGGATTCTGGGCTATTTTACCCCTTTAGCCACTCTTTCTATTCCACATTGCAAACTCCCATTTAAAGTGTTTAGGTGTGTTTTTCGTCCATATTCATAAACCTTCCTGTGGGAAACATGACCCCATGCACATAAATAAGTCTTTATTTTCTATTCTCCTACTTAGAAAGGGTACAGACAATATCATTCTCCCACTCGTATGATCTATGTCTTTATGGATGTCACTTTCTACAAAAATATTTCTTACTATCATGCTCTACTTTAGATGGAGACATTAGATGATGATGTAGTCTTATCTTTTCTATTCCACATACTTCCCCTTCTCATTCTACTTCTAAAAAATGAGCTTATTTATCATAGAAGAAATATAAAGGTTCATACTCCAAATATTTGTGACCCATTGCCTTAATCGTCCTTAGATTCAACTCCTCCAAATTTAAATGATTTCCTATAGCTCTTTGGAAAGATACTCGTACTTGCAACCGACATCCTATTTCAAAATTTACTTCATATGCTTCGTTACCTCCAACACACCGAACCTTTATTACTTCAATATAATCTATACATATACCAAAATATTGGCAGGAAGCACTATAGCTTCTAAATGGTTTGATGCTATAGTAGAAGATATGTGGGCTTTGGGAAAAATCAAATATGGGGGATGACTAATCTTCCTCTTGGAAAGATAATTATTGAATGTAGTGGGTCTTTACTGTTAAGTAGAATATTGACGGAGTTGTTGAAATACATATGACATGATTGGTTGCAAGAGGTTATATTCAGACCTTTTGGTTTGATTATCAAGATACTTTCACTCCCGTAGTGAAGATGAATACTTTGACTCTCATAGTGAAGATGAATACTTTGACTCCTGTAGTGAAGCTGAATACTTTCACTCCCGTAGTGAAGATGAATACTTTCACTCCCTTTGGTGAAGATGAATACTTTCACTCCCATAGCAAAGATGAATACTTTCACTCCCATAGCAAAGATGAATACTTTCACTCCTGTTGCGAAGATGAATACTTCTGAGTCTTGCTCTCAGATACTTCTAACAACAAGTGGGACCTTCACTATTTGGATGCTCAAAATGTCTTTCTTCATAGGGACCTAGAGGAAGAAGTTTACATGAGCGCTCTACCTGGGTTCAGACCTAAAAACTCTGATGGGAAAATATGCAAGATACAAAGTGCATTGTATGGATTGAAATAATTCCCGTGAGCTTGGTCTGGATGCTGCAACAGAGCTATGTTCTCCTTTGGATATTAGTAATGCTATTCATATCAATAAATGAGAGAAATATAACAACTCTTATTGTATATGTTGATGATATTTGTAATTGGGAATGATATTCTGGAAATCATATCGCACAAATTTAAGCTTCCCAAGGAGTTTGGTTTGAAGGATCTCGACGCCCTTCGATACTTAACTAACAATAACATCCTCACCTTCCGGAGAAAATACACTTTCGACGTGCTTGAAGATACTTGAATACTAGGATGCAAGCATGTTAAGTCCCATATTGAAGCCATTCATATAATTGGCAAGATGATGGTGATCGTGTCAAGGATGTAGCTAGATATCAATGATTTATGGCTCTCATTTATCTATTATATAGCACGTTTGATATTTTCTATGATGTTGATGTCTTAAGCTAATTTATGCATGATGTCGTGGTTAGAATCCTTCAATACTTGGAGGCCACTCTTGAAAAGGGATTTGTTCTTCCCTTGCAATAAGATCAATAACTTTACTGTATCGGTGGAATGAGAATCAAAATTTACACTGATGCTTATCGGGCTGGATCCATGGTGGACAGCCAATCTCTCACTAGATATTGTAGTTTTGTATGTGGAAACCTTGTGAACTGGAGAAGTAAATAAACTACCGATGGTTGCTAGATTCAGTGCAGAAGCTGAATATATGGTCATGCCTTTTGGAATTTTTGAAGGTGTATGACTCAAGGAGCTAATGATGGATCTTGGGATGTTTTCAACTGTACCTATTGATTTATTCTATGGTGGCAACTATGCTATTTCTATTGCGCAGAATTCAGTTCAACATTATCGTATTAAACATATATTGATCGGCAGGAATTTTATAAAGGAAAAATTGATAATACTTCCTTTGGTATACCTTTTCTTAATTCAGAGGACCTACTTGCAGATATTTTTACTAAGAATTTGTCTTTCTCTGCTAATGTAATATCAATCATACCCAACATGAGGGGGAGTGTAAATTGTTATTGTGACCTTCGCTATATAAGGCTCATTTACTTATAGCCTAGATTCAGTAAGTGAAATGAAGAGAGTTTTTCCTTTCCGCATGTTCTTATTGGTTCCTACCTTATGTAGATGGCTACTGGACAGTCTGGACCTGGAATTGCATGGTCGACATTTGAGGACCAGGTCACTTTCAACATGGACTAAACTTTCTGTCCAAAATTAGGAGTGGAGTGATTGAAAGTTACTTTATTTTATGCAGGCTCTTGTTGTCCTCGTTCATGATATGGGCCTTAACTGGGATTTGGTCAGTGATGCTCTCAACAGCACACTTCATTTCAAGGTGATGCCTTCCGGGTTTTTTTGTATTACTTACTGTGCCTTTGTCTCTTGAATCTTATAACTTGAACAACTTTCCTCAGTTTCATTTCACAAGCTCCATTTTCTGTTTTAAGCTGCTAAATTTGCGGATTATTTCGGGAAAAAAATGACGGCTGGCACAATAGAATATCTAATAATTTCAGGAGAATGAGCATTGGCAGAATTTTTGGCTAGTTTGCTTGTCACTTTTCTCTTATGTTTTTTTTGTTCTGTTATGTTTATCTCAGCAAATTATCAAAATTTAACGTTTTGAGAGGTCTCAGGGAAGACAGGAGATTCTACTGTCCAAGTTTTATTCTCTAGAAATTTCCTTCTGTAACTCTTTCCTGTCTTGAATACAAAATATAGGTTATGAACTAAGGAGATAGTGAACATGACCATCAAAAATAAATGGAAGTTCAGGAGCTTTAACCAAAGTAATTGCAAGTAGTTAAGTATAATCTTTTGTTTCAGAAACACTGATAGATGAAATTTTTTTTTTTTGTTAGTTCTTATACAGTAAATCAAATTGCTTTTTTTTTGCTTGAGAATAAACAGCAACGACTGCTTAATTGACATCCTTTGTTTTAAGTGAGTTCTATTGACCTTGCTATTGCATATTGGTACTGATAAATATCTATCAAAACCTGGCGCATCTTTATGGAAATGAGTTGGTTTTCTTTTTCATCTGTGATTCAAAGGTATTGACATATTTCTATAATTTCTAATTGCAGTGTATATACAGAAGGCCAATAGAATGCAAGGAACGCCACAAGTTTCTTATGGATAAAAGTAATGGTGATGGAGCTGACAGTGCCGAAGATTCAGGCTCATCTCAGCCTTACCCATCTACCTTACCAGGAATTCCAAAGGCATGGATTTCATTTTGTGAAATTCCAATTACTATGTTCTTAAAATATCCAATTACTTACCAAAAGCATGTTATCAACTGATATTCTCCTTTTCCAACATTCACTATGTGACATCAGGGCAGTGCCAGACAGTTATTTCAACGTCTTCAAGGTCCGATGGAGGAGGATACAATGAAGTCACATTTTGAAAAAATCATTCTCATTGGGCAGAGGCTGCATCCTTGTCGAACTCAGGTCTGTTCATTGGCCAGTGCTCCTGTTTTCTTGGAGCATCTTTTGATATAATGATCAAGGGTTGCAATTACAGCAAGTGCTATTTAGATCAGCCACTTTTAATAAATTGTTTGTTGGAGCCTTATTAATTTCAGACGAGGCTCCTTTCGGGAGCATCAGTTGTCGCCCAGATCCAGATGTGTGAAACAAACAAAAAATAACGTACTAATTCGAAAAAAGATTTTATTTTTTGTCCTTTGTTTATGTTTCTTATACCTCTGAAGCTTCAGAGTTTAATCCCCAAAATTATAAATTTTCTAGCATACATACACAAGTAACACAATTCATTTCATTTTTTAATAAACGTTTTCCTTCCCTCATATTGAATTTAGGTTGAGTTTCTGTTTATAGAAAGCAAATCTGGTTTACCAAGGTTTTTAAATAAATTGTAGCTTGTAGATTAGATTGTGCATTTTGGCCCATAATGTGGTTGTGCACTTTGAAGTATGATATGGTCAAATGGTTCTTGCTCTTGATGTTGAATTTTAATTACTGAACTTGTAACCAAGATTCTGGTTGGGTCATTTCTATCAATTGAATATAGTATATGTGGGTCCGTCTTGGAGCAAGCAAAGCCTAGTTGATTTTTATCCTTCCAAGTCAAGACTAACTTGGATGGACAAATCCGTTCCACCTTTTTACAGAAAAATCTTGTGGGTTAGCTTGACCCATTTTCTGCAACTTTATGCATGTAGGTGTGTTTGGAGTGCTGAAGCTCTGTCTGCCTTCCACTCTAGGATATATCAAGGTCTTGGGGGTGATGTCATGTCATGTTTAAGTAGACAACATGTAAACTTGAGCACGAGGCCTCAATGGAAGGTGGCACTAAGTGATGAAAAACTAGACAATGACACTAGGAGGGTGATAACATGTCCTGTAGTGGTAATGAGTCCTATGGTTTCAAAATCACTGCCATTTGGGTTTAGAAAATCATGTATTGCATGATATGATTTAGAACTTGTGTTTGACCAGGTCATAAGCTGCGAATCTATAGGTGGCGGATGTGCGATGTCAAACCCTAAATGCATTGTGACCAATCACAAACAAATGCAATGGATCTACCATCTCTAAAATTAAAGTGCAAGGGCAAGCACACATGCAACACACAATCCAATGAATGAAAAGATCACAACAATGTTAATTTTTAAGTCACGCCTTGGTACCACAATTGATCACTATATATATATATATATATATATAAGTGGACGATTATTGCAATTAACTGAGAATGCACATAAATTAGATACATGCGAATAAGTATTACACGTCTACAGAGAAGTAAAATAATCAAATCAAGCTAAGCCAAATATTGCTAGCAATGAGTGAATATTCGTACAACGTAGGGAATTAAAACTAAAATGTAAAAACTCACTTGGTAGCCTGCACCTGTGGTGGAGGTGATACTGGCTCTCTCAGATGACAAAGAAGGCTGGGGGGAGTGTTCAGTGGCTGTAAGGGGAGTATGAAGAAAGATTTTTGGGTTGCAGTGATTGGGAAGGGATGTAGGTTTGGAGGGAGATTGAGGGGGTGGACAATTGGGGCTATGAATGGGTACATTGGAGGCTGATTGGGGTTGTGGAGGGAAGGAAAACACTGGGAAGGAGTTTAAAGGCATCAAGGGTTGCTGTCGGGATGGGGGAGAGTGTTGGAGGTGGTGACGGAAGGATAGGGAGATTGGGAAGGCCACGAGTGGGATATCGGGTCGGTGGATTGTGTGGGGCGTGGTGACAGATGTTCTCATGGCTGGAGGGATACTGTCGACGAAGGCGGCGGTAGGGGATCTCGATGAAGCTGTTGAAGTGAAAGAGGAGGGACGTCAGAGGTAGTAGAGGCGGCAGATGGGGGCTTCAACATCCCCATCGCTACGGCCTACGGCGTTGGCACCGCATGACCCCTCGGTGCCGCACTGAGGGAAAGAATATCGGCTGCTTCGTTCCTTTTTATAAGCAATACTCTATATCCCAATGCCCTAACCAGTTGTAATATGAAAGGAGATTTAGGATCCAAGGGAAACACACGATCATATGACTTAACGTAAATCTCGAAATACAAAAAATAAAATAAAATAAAGTACATAAAAGTAGGCAAAATCACGACGAACACGATGGAGGTCTCCGAGTTGTCCATCTGATTATCCAAAAGTCATTGATTTCGTAAATTTGTCTAATGGGTGCGATCGATCTCCATCAACTACCAAGAAACTTTAATCTGGTGAAGATGATCTCGCTCATGGCTCCTCTCAATTTTTGACCAATAAGGACGGATGGCGTCGTTATTAAGTTGAGTGATCAAGATATTTTCCGTAGCGAATGTTTTAAGTATCTTGGATCGATAATTCAAAAAGATTGAGGTATTGATAAAGATGTGACACATTGAATCCAAGCGCGTTGGTTGAAGTAGAGAGGCGCGTCAGGGATCTTATGTGATCGTAAAGTACCTTTAAAAATCAAGGGAAAGTTTTACCGTACTGCAATTAGACCAACGATGCTCTATGGTTCTGAGTGTTGGGCAGTGAATTGTGTACATGAGCAAAAAATGGGAGTTGCGGAGATGAAAATTCTTAGATGGATGTGTGGACACACGAGACTGGATAAAATTAGGAATGAATGTATCAGGTTTAAGACAGGAGTAACACCAATTGCAGAGAAGATGAGAGAAGCTCGACTAAGATGGTTTGGACACGTACAAAGGAGACCATTAGAGGCACCTGTTAGCGTTGTGAGAGTCTAGTCACTAGACATGTTAAACGAGGGAGGGGTAGACCAATAAAGACTTGGAATGAAACTATACGGAAAGATACGATGTACTTAGGCATTAGTGAGATTATGACAAAAGATAGGGCACAATGACGACAAAGGATCCATATAGCCGACCCCACTATAGTGGGATAAAAGCTTGAGTGTTGTTGTTGTATGCTCTAACATGATCTAGAAGTCTAAGTTTTGCAAATTTCATGTGATGCTCACATATTTAAAATAATCGAGATAATATTCCATGTCCAGTAGCCAATAACTAAAAACCTGGGACTCGATGAACCGCGAAACGATGGGGCCACACTACAAAACATATACTTGAGATCATTCTTGAAATGATGATCCTCGTAGTACTCATTTCCTAAGATAATCGAATCATGCTGAAGTTTCAACACGGTCTGCACATACATGGGGATGGGGATGACGATAGTCATCGTAGTGATTGTCTCTAGCATGGTGGAATCTTGTCGAAAGGGTTGACGCGATCTCTATAAGTGGCGTGCTGCGAATGAGAATAGTCATTAGAATAATATGTAGATCTCTATGAAGGGGCTCTACGGGATTGGGTATAGATGGTCTCGAGATCCTCAAATAGAGGCGATGGATGCAACGATAACTAGCCATGAAGGAACCTATAGAGTCTACTACTGCCTATCAATATAAAGCCCAAACCTGGGGCTCTGATACCAACTAACACAGGACGAAATGACGAATCTATAGGTAGCGCCCGTGTGATGCCCTAATCCTAAATGCATTGCGAGCAATCACAAACAATGCAGTGGTTCTAAGACCAAGCCTAAAATGAAAGTGCAAGAGCAAGCACACAAACAACTCGCAATCCATTGAACACAAATCTCACAACATAAATCATAATGCAAATGGAACATCTCTATCATACAATTGGTTTCAACGTGCAATTAACTAAACACTGTAATTTTAAAATCATGCGCTGATACAACGACCAAGGTTGTAAATATTGGATGTCGGCGATGTGTTAGATTGAGTTTTTAGATATCGAATATTGGAAGTCTGAGACATGTCAGGGATATTTAAAAATAATAAATTTTAATCTCCATGTTAGAAATAAGGAATGAAATGGAAAGTGCAATTGTATTCATCCACATAGGGGCAATATATAGGGCTTACATAGACACAACAACTCAAAACTAAAGATGTGGGACTAAACCCAATAATACTAAAATACTCAAATAATAATAACTCTAACACTCCCCCTCAAGCTGAAGGGGGACCCTACAACTTGAACATAGCATAAAAAAGGAAGGTAAAAGATGGTTGGCAACCTGAGACAAAACAACAGCTACCGAGGCCCAACCACGTGTCACTGGGGATACTACAACTGGGCAAGAGCCACATGACGTTGGTCCACAAAACCGACCATGACCGCGCTGGATACAGCCGGAGCGGAAACTAGGTCAACCACGAAAGACCAAACCAACCCTACCAAATCCAGAGAAAACGACAAGGAGACACAAACAACATACGAAATCGACCTGGGGGCCATGTGTGACTAAGGCAGGAGTCGGGAAAGAGACATCCGAGTCACCATTATCACAAACACTCCCCCTCACGTGGAATACGTGCACGTGTGGGACCCTCGTCGGGTACATGAACCCAGATCACGTGGAAGAGAGCCGAGTTGCACACAAACATAACAACACAACTAGAAAGCAACAACTTAAAAAAAAACTAAGGCAGGAGTCAGCCGGGCTGGAGAAGAAGCGGCGGCGGCGCAGGTAAAGCAACAATGGCAAGAGGGTTGCCGGGCCGGAGAAGAGCAGCAGTCGGGAGAGCCGGAGAGGCACCGACAAGTAGAAGGTCGGGCCGGAGAAGAGCCAGCAACAACGCACGAAGAGCAACAACAACAAGAGCAGCAGCAACAAGAGGGCTGTTGGGCCGGGAAGCAGCAGCGGCAAGAGGCGCAACCGGCTAGAAGAAGGCCGGGCCGGAGAAGGGGCAGTTGCCGGAGAAGAAGCAGCTGCAGCAGCAACTCAGGGCCGGAGCAGCAGGGAGATGTCGGAAGCCAGGCCGGAGAAGATGAAGTAGCGGCGGAGCAACGCCTTCTGCTGTCGATGGGAGAAGCATCCGACAGCAGCAGAGGCACGCCGAGTAGCCGGAGAAGAAGAGCAGCAGACAGAGGGCATTCAGGTCGGAGAGGAAGCTGTTGGAGAAGGAGCAGTAGCACCGTCGGAGGAGAAGAAGACAACGCCCTAGAAAACAACGGAGAAGCAGAGCCGTTGGGAGAAGACGACAGAAGCAAAGCCGTCGGGAGAAGACGACGACAGAAGCAAAGCCGTTGGGAGAAGACGACGAAGCCGTCGGGAGAAGCAGAGATGTCACTGGCAGCGGTGGCGGAATCGGAGCCGCTTCTGTCGACGGGAATTAGCAATCGACTCTGTCGACAGGAGCGGGAGCGGCGAGCGTGAGCCCTAGCAGCTCGCGGAAAATGGAAGCACGGGTCGAGGTGAAGGAGTAGCGACGAAAATGGAATCACGGGGAAAAAAAATTTTAGGTCTTCAGAACGATTGGCTCTGATACCATGTTAGAAATAAGGAATGAAATGGAAAGTGCAATTGTATTCATCCACATAGGGGCAATATATAGGACTTACATAGACACAACAACTCATAACTAAGGATGTGGGGACTAAACCCAATAATACTAAAATACTCAAACAATAATAACTCTTAACACTCCTAAATAAAAATATTTTTAGGTATACTAAGTTTACTTATATGTTATAAAAAAAATTAGAATAACAATTTTATGAACACTGAGTCATGTAAATCTCAAAATAATTCAATAAGTATTCAAAATAAATTATTAGTAATACACTATGACTACTAATAAAAAGTACAAATAGATATATTTTAAAATATATTTAGTAATATACAATAATTTTATTTAGATAACACTGTTTTATAACAAAAAAAGTTATAAAAGCTAAATATTTTTCATTCGTTACAAGTGTTTTCACACTTAACAAATTTATGTTAAAAATATATAAAATAATAATGAATGCGTCGAAAGTTATAATATCTTTTGTACATGAAATAAAAATGATATAATGAGAAATAATTAAAAAATTTAGTTTATAAGAATAATACGTATTAACTAGAACGAAATAATAAGCCCTATTGTTGTAAGATATATAATATAATACATATTGGTGAAACCTATACTGCTAACGTAATATTAAAAAACAGATGATATGTTTGAAAATTTTGTCGGCTAATATATCGGAAAAATCGGATATGTCGGCGTATATTTTACAAAAGAACATAATCTATTTTTTTAGAAAAAAATGTTGTTTTACTCTGAAAAACGACATATTGGACATGTTAGTGGACATTTAATACAGTGACCACGATTGATCGCAAAAAAATATATGTCAACAAGTGGGCAATAAACACAATTAACTCAGAGTTCATGAAAATTAGATGCGGGCGAATAATTATTACACGTCTACAGAGAAATAAAACAATCAAATTAATTGAAGCCAAATATTGCTAGCAATGAGTGATTATTCGTACAACGTAGGGAATGGAAATTTAAATGTAAAAACTCACCTAGTAGTCGGCAACATAGGTGGAGGAGGTGGTAGTGGCTCTTCCGGATGACAAGAAGGACTGAGGTCGAAGTGTTGAGTTGCTAAAGTGGGATTTTGGGGGTGCAGTGAAGGGGGAAAGGCTGTAGGGTTTGAGGGGGTTGTGATGGTGGACGATAGGGACTAGGGATGGGGATAAGAGTGGATGATTGGCGCCGTGGAGGGAAGGAAGGTGCTGGGACGGGAGTTTGAAGGCTTTTGGGGTGGTTGTCGGGTTGGCAGAGGGTGTTGCAGGCAGAGGAGGAGGTTCACGTGGCTGGGAGGGATGTTGGTGGCGAAGGCCGTGGAAGGATATCTCGATGAAGCTATTGTAGGGAAGGAGGGATATCAGAGGTTAGGGGAGGCGGCAGATGGGGGCGTCGACACCCCCAACGTCGATGACCTGCAGCGTCGACATCCCCAACATCGACGACCTACAACATCAACGCCCCCAGTGTTGACGACCTGCAACATCGACACCGTAGGATCTCTTGACGTAGCACTGAGGGAAAGATTATCGGGCGGCTTAATTCCTTTTTAGAAGCAATACTCCACACCCCAATACCCCAACCGACTGCAATATAAAAAGGGGGATTTAGGCTAAGTCATCTGCCAACCCTAAATGCACGATCGGATAACTTAACATAAATCTCAAAATACAAAAAAAAAATAAAACTGAAATATCACAACACAATGACGGTCTCCAATCGTCCATCCGGTGATCTAAAAGTGATCGATCTCGTAAATATCTGAAATGGGTGCAATTGATCTTCATCAATTAGTAGGAAATTTCGAACCCAAGTCTGACTTTGCTTGGGTTGGGCTACGATTTCTGTGGCCATATCTCTGAAGTTACTTGAAGTCTGTTCCTTTGGACAGAATTGGAACCATGCAATTTGAATTAGAGGCTATGTTCATAGAAATTTGACCTCCAATGTCAATTCATATTTTTGTGCACTTAACTGTACAGACCTTTGTCATCTTTTCGTTTTGACTTATTAATTTTTTAGATGTTTTGTGCTGTTTGTCCTTTTCACTTCGCCAACTTCGCCAATATGTTGTCAGCTGTATAATTGATGCAACTACTTGATGTTTTTTTTCAGGATAATAAACAACAAATGAAACAAATAACTCCAGCTCACAGTTCTCATGTTTTTGCTCTTTCGCAAGCATGCCCAAACAACTTATCTGGGCCAACTTTATCGTATGATAATCTGCATTTCTTATTTTGAAACATGTTTTTATGATTAATCGTTGTGTGCATTGTTTTCTGTTACTTTCTACTATGTTCTCAGCTAACTCCAGTTATATTTTATGCGTCGCAGGCCAGTTGATCTTTCTGATGCAGTAACATCAAACCCAGATGCTACTGGCATTGGATATCCAGGGTCTCATACAAATGGCATTGTAAATCCTGGTCACCAGGGTTCTCTGGCTCCAGTTCTTTCCACTTCATCCACAAGTACGGTGCTACAGGGAACTCCTAATATGGTTTTAGGAAGCGGTCTTCCAACACCGTCACCACCAGTGCACGCTCCACCAAGGTATGATCTTTTATTTGCTTCTTTTATCATATTAGCAATCAATTAGTTAAATGTTGCAGTTGTTTTTGCAGGGATACACAACGATATGGTGTACCTAGATCTACTACTTTACCAGTTGATGATCAAAAAAGACATCAGCAGTATAGCCAGAACTTTTCTGGTAGAAACATTCAACAATCTGGTGTCACTATGACCACTACATTACCTGCCGGAGTTGATCGTGGTGTTCGAATGCTAGCTGGTGGTAATGGAATGGGGATGATGTGTGGGGTTAACAGGAGCATGGCCATTCCTCGAACAGGATTTCAAGGAGTTAGTCCTGCCGGCATGCTTAACATGGTCTCCCCTAATAAGATGCTGTCAAGCAACGGCGTAGGAATATCCAACCCTATGAGTTCCCACTCCAGTGCTGTTTCTGGTCCAGGAAACACGATGTCGAGGCCCCGTGATACTTTACAGATGCTGCGGGTGAGTTCCTAAAGAGTTCTTTTGGCTTATGTTCTATCTGATTGATGTCTTTTGTTTGCCTCACAATAATCTATTTGGTACGTTTTCATAAGCTTTACAGCTGAAAATCTCTGATGACATGGAATTGCTATTGTTGACAAAGAGAAAACAAACTTTTACACGCTGGAACATGCACTATCTTAATTCAATCACTTGTACATTTTGTTTCCTAAAAGTTTAATCTGCAAGGCACAGTCCTCATAATGGTGTTTTTTTCTATTGAAGGTTTCATCTTTATAATCATCCACTCTTTTTCGGAATTTCAGTACATGTCAAATAAAATGTTATGTAATTGATGCAGGGAATGGATGTGTAATAGTGCGACTTTAGACTATGTAAATCCTAGGTGCAATGCCACGAAAATGAACCATGTCTAACTTAGTTTGGTGTATGCATGTGGCTAATTATCCAACAATGAAATGCAATTAATAATAAATACAAAATGTCACACAATTATTACAGACAAAAAATCAAATAGTTCTAATCAGCGGGCAAGTTTGGCTTTCCTCCGTTGGGAGGACGGTTAGCTAAATGCGCAAGCGACTAAATTCTGCAAGGCGTGATTAGTCTTGAAACAAATACACTAGACTTAGAAAACATCAGCAATCATATAAAAATCAACTTCATACAACAATGATGAAGATAATGGAACCAAACAATAAAAACTCACTAGAGAAGGGCCGTAGATGAAGGGGTAGAGATTCAGTGATCGTGGATGCGGTGGCGACTTTTTGGAGGGATGAAGAGTGCTGTAGATGGTTGCTGGGAGAGGAAAACTAGCTGTTTGTGCACTGGATGTTTAAACGACTGGGATATATCAGTTTTGGGTCTAGGGGGTCTGTGAGAGAGGTTTGGTCAGGTGGTAAGAGGCCGGTGTGGAGTCAGTCCAAGCCTGGAATGGCTGTAATAGGCCACAACCTAGAGTAGGAGGGATGGAATAGAGGTTACCCAGCCTTGGTGATGTTCTGGCTGGGTTATATGGGTACATGGAGGTCTTGGGGTACTCAGCCATGGAGGGGGAGTTTAGGGGTGGGGCGGCCGTTGGGTTTGAAGTCTTGAATAAGGTTGGTGGCTGGGTTATATGGGTACATGAAGTCTTGAAACAAACAATAAATGATGTAGACTCGACTAGGGTTTTAAAAATTTAAATATTTTTCTAGTAAAACAATATTTTAGTTGTTAACAAATGAAATCTGGATTTGAAACTGAGTTAAAATTTTAATTTAGAAAACAAGCGGGGCGAGTGGCCAAACTGGATTTACGCGCGCAAATCAACTCTTCGCTTTGAGCCTTAAGAGATTCACATATCTCGCTCGGATGGAACTTCACAAGTACTCGTTTGGATCGAACCCTCCACGAGATTACACAGCCACAAGCATAAAATTGCAAACAACAACTTATGGATAAACAGTATTAATAATAGTAAGAACGCAGAGGCAAGCCCAGAGATTATGTATTTGCAAGCATAAATTTTACTAACTCAAGGGAGCAAACGAGTATACCAAAGTAAACGACGGCGAAGTAGTGTACCCTCCAAGTCCTCCACGCACAGGAAGAACACCTGGAACAACAGCCGGATGGGGAAAGCCGAAGTCGACGACGTTGCTCGATGGCCGGGCGTCCGGTAAGATTCCCGAGGTCGACGACGCCCGACGATTCCGCCCAAACGGCAGAGGCGGTGGTGGTTGGGGTTCGGCGAAGACGGCGGATGCGGAGCAGGCGCTAGCGGCGGTCGCGGAACCCGGCGGTTGTTGAATAGGAGCGACAGAAGGATTGGCAAATTTTTCCCTTTGGTACGACGACGACAAGCCTGGCTGTACTCGGGTACGGGGAAGATTTGATTGGCAATGAGCAGGAAGCATAAATTGGCTTCCCGCTCTGTCCGATTCTACCCTTATTTTTCCTTCCAGATTGCTTTTATAAGGCTGAAATATTTCCTTCTTTTTGACTTGCTGCCAAAACAATATTGCCAGAGTTGAATTTTCCAAAACAGTGTCTGGAATTAACTTTCCCAGACAGTGGCTGGAATTATATTTCACAATTTTATTTCATATATTTTTATTTCAAAACATCCTTTCCCGAAATATTCTCGTCCCATGCTAACTTGCGATGTTTAATTTTAAATTTATACTTTTAATAATTTAGGCTTGCCCATACGGTCCTACTACTAATAATACCATACCTCTTTATTTAGGGTCCCATTGGCCCGTCAAACCGATAGACCGGCAAATAAAATGTGTACATAATATTGAGAATGATTACATGAAATGAAACGAGTACACTAAATAAAATGCATAAATAAATATATGGGAAAAGACAAACTACGATGCGTCGCAGGATGCATCAATTCCCCCGGAATTGAAAAAGCTCGACCTCGTCGAGAACTCGCAAAAATTAGCAACAAAGAGATCTGGGCGGCGGCGTTGTAGCTTGTCAGTGCTGATCTAAGAGCTGTCTGTGATGTCTCGTTCCCGTCAGGAGACCAAGTAATGTTGGTAGGTCCCGTGGCGAGTACGAAAGTCCCGTTCTTCCAGAACCTGATTTATCTTTTCAGTGTTGGGCGTCTGCACTGGAGCTAAGTCAGGTGGAATCTATGGGGTGACAACAGGTGGACTCGGGCTGGAACTAGGTGGATCTCCATAGAATGGCGTCAGATCGGGCACCTTTAAGTATCGGGGAAGTACTTAATTCAACGAGCAAATTTAGGAGATAGACATTCCCCCCGATGCACTTCCGAACTTGGAACGGACCAAACTTTCTCTGTTGTAACTTATGGTATGTACCCGGTGTGAATCTCTGCTTCCTGAAATAAGCGAACACCCAATCTTCTTATGAAAAGTATAACTCCCGACAACGACGATCGGTCATGGATTTATATTTTTCAGAAGTCGCTTGCAATTTATTAGTAATATATTTATGCAATTCTTTTAAATAATCAACATGGACTTGCGCATCAAAGAAAATACGTTCGTAATTCGGGAGGGAGTGACGATCAAGTAGATAAGGTATAGGGAATCCATAAACAATCTCGAAATGAGATTTAACAGTGGTGCTATAAGTAGAATTATTGAATGCAAATTCAGTTTGTGGCAGTATACGATCTCATTGTTTCAGATTCTCCCCAGTCACACCTAAGAAGGTTCCCCAAACTCCTATTAAAGACCTCAGTCTATCCATCGGTCTGAGGGTGATATGCGCTGCTAAACTCGAGTTTGGTACCTAGTCGGGCCCACATTGTTTTCCAAAAATACCTCATAAAACAAGTATCCCTATCAGAAGTGATCGACTTAGGAATTTCGTGCAGTCTAACGATTTCCTTAAAAAAAATTCAGTGACGTGTACAACACTAGAAGTTGTCCTACACAGAATAAAATGTGTCATCTTCGTAAATCGATCTACAATTATAAAAATAGAATTGACTTTCCTCTGAGTGCGAGGAAGTCCTACCACGAAGTCCATCGAGATGTCATCCCATGGTCGCTCAGGTATCGGTAAAGGGGTGTATAATCCAGTATTTTGTGCGTGCCCTTTGTATTACTGACAAATCATACAATGCCTAACAAACTCGATGACATCATGCTTCATATTGGGCCAATAATATTGTGCACTAGCGAGATCTAACAATTTGGATTGACCCATGTGTCCACCTAACCCAGATGAGTGGAGCTCCCTAAGTATTGTCTCTCAGAGTGGTCCCTCGCAAATGCAAAGGTGGGTGCCCCTAAACAGATAACCTTCACTCACTACGTACTGTGTAGTGAGATCAGTCTCACTATGCTGACATGAGATCCAAATGTCACGGAAGAAAGGATCAGTGACGTATAAGTCGCGCTGTGAATTTAAGTTAGTGATGCAAGGCTGCAGTGTAACTAATAGATGAGTGCAACGACTAAGTGCGTCGGCTACTCGGTTCGTGACACTGGGTTTGTGCTTTAAATGAAAAGTGAACTCCTGCAGGTAAGCAGCCCACTTGGCGTGACATCAGGTATTGTCTCCAATGGAGGAGAGCCTGAACGATAGCGTAAAACTCTAAGTCATATGTGAAATATCTAGTTTTTGCCTCATTCAGCTTCTCACTAATGAATGTAATGGGTCGACCCTCCTGACTCAAAACTGCGTCAATGCCTATGATAAATGTGTCATAGTCAACCTCAAATTTTTTATCAAAATCGGGCAGCGCTAACACAGGTGCACTCGTGAGTCTCCCTTTAACCAATATAAACGCATGCTCGGCTTCTTCAGTCCAAATAAGCAATCCCTTCTTCAAACAATCGGTCGCAAGTTCTATCAAGGTACTAAAGTTTCGAATAAACCGCTGATAAAAAGATGCTAGTCCATGAAATCCTCGAGCCTCAGTAATCGTCTTAGGGGCTAGGCCATGATTCTATCGCCTTGACATTTTCTCTATCAACTCTAATGCCCTCAGAAGAAACGATATATCCTAAGAAGGTTAAGGTTATCAGTCAAAAATGTGCATTTCTTCAAATTTATATAGCTTATTTTCACATAGGATCTTTAAGACCTGCCTAAGATGAATCATGTGTTGATCATGATCAAGGCCATAATCAAAATATCGTCAAAGTACACCACTACGCAGACTCCAATGAGTTGTTTAAGCACTTAATTCATCATTCACATAAACGTGTTAGGGCCATTGGAGAGCCCAAAAGGCATCACCAGCCACTCGTATAATCCTTCTCTAGTCTTAAATGCAGTCTTCCATTCGTCCCCAGGTCGAATTCTAATCTAGTGATATCAAATTTTTAAGTCAATCTTCGAAAATACACGGGATCCACTAAGCATATCTAGCATGTCATCCAATCAGGCAATCAGAAAGCGATATTTGATCGTAATTTTATTAATCGCTCGATTGTCCACACACATACGCCACGCCCCATCTTTTGGAACTAGAAGTGCGTGGACGACATACAGACTCATACTCTCTCTAACGTGACCCTTCTAAATCAGATCGGTCACCTGCCTATGTAGCTCCTCGTGCTCTTTCAGACTCATGCGATAATGGGGTAAATGAGGTAAGCTAACTCCTGGGATGAGGTCGATACAATATTGTATGTCTCTCATCAGGGGTAGCGGATCAGGCTACTCCGACATAATCTCAAAGAACTCATCAATGAGTGGACGCACCGTACTATGGATGTCTAAAGTAGTGGGAGTGGAATCGAGACCGGACAACATATAGATGACATCATTATCCTTTACCTCCTCCTGGAATTTGGACCCAGTCGATAACGTGGTGGCGGAGGGAAATGATATCACAGAGATAGTGAAAGGTGGGTGTGAAGGCCTCTTGGGGCTTTGGGGACAAGACTATTCTTCTGGGGAAGAAGAACAATGCTACGCTCATTACGCTCGAAGGAGTGAAAGTTCTTTACACCGTCGTGAACAACATGTCTATTGTACTGCCAAGGTCGTCCTAATAGGATGTGACAAATCTTGATAGTAGCAATATGACAACATATTGCATCCTGATACATACTGCCTATGAAAAAACTCTACGAGGCACTGATGTGTGATAGGAATGGTCGTACTGCTAGTGACCCATGACAAACTGTAGGGTTTTCCTAAGGGCGGTGTCTTCAAACAAAGTTTTTCATACTGCCGCTATCTATGATGATGGAGCAGAACTGCTCCTGTATGCGGACGGTGGTACGAAAAATATTGTTCCTCAACCAGTTCGTCGTCAGCGGGGGTCTTAGGAGTTAGGAGATATGTTGGAGAACACATACTAACTGATCGGGTTGCTCTCCTTCAACTTCACACTCGCTCTCTAACGCAGTCTCAAGGGTCGGGTCAGTCTAAGAATCACCAAGGAAGACCCCATACTCAGGTTCTGATCCACTCTCAGAATCAATGACGGCGACGAAGTGGCGTCGCGGGCACTCTGAAGACTTATGACCCGACTCCATACACTCAAAACATCTAAGTGTCCCAGGCGGTGATCTAGTGCCATAACCTCCTTGCCTTTAGTGGGTGGGGCAGGAAGTGTTGGGGTGCTCGTGGGTATTACCGGTCGAGAGGTTCCGATAGTCCTGTCAGCAGGAGTGAAAGTATGAGTCGGCCGGGCGTCAGGTAAGATTTCCGAGGTCGACGACTCCCGGCGAGTCCGCCCAAACGACAGAGGCGGCGGTGGTTGGGGTTCGGCGAGCGCAGGAGCAGGCGCTGGCGGCGGTCGCGGAACCCGGCGGTTGTTGAATAGGAGCAGCGGTCGCTGAAACTGGCGGTTGCTGAATAGGAGCGGCAGGAAGGATTGGCGATTTTTTCCCTCTGGTACGACGACGGCAAGCCTGGCGGTACTCGGGCACGAGGAAGATTTGATCGGCAATGAGCAGGAAGCATAAATTAGCTTACCCGCTCTGTCCGATTCTACCCTTATTTTCCCTTCCAGATTGCTGTTATAAGACTGAAATATTTCCTCCTTTTTGTCTTGTTGCCAAAATAATATTGCCAGAATTGAATTTTCTAAAACAGTGGCTGGAATTAACTTTCCCAGACAGTGGCTGGAATTATATTTCACGATTTTATTTCATATATATTTTTTTCAAAACATCTTTTCCCGAAATATTCTCGTCCCATGCTAACTTACGATGTTTAATTTTAAATTTATGCTTTTAGTAATTTAGGCTTGCCCTTACTGTCTTACTACTAATAATACCAGACCTCTTTATTTAGGGTCTCATTGGCCGGTCAAATCGTTGGGCCGGAAAATAAGATGAGTACATAATATTGAGAACGATTACACGAAATGAAATGAGTACACGAAATAAAATGCGTAAAAATATATATGGGAAAAGAAAAATTACGATGCGTCGCAGGATGCATCAATAATTCTTTGTTGAACACTTGAACTTCCAATTTGAGAGTAGATCTTATGTATTTGAAAGCATATTGTATGACTCGTACTCGACGAGGCCAACTTGGGAAAGCTTTGTGAGACCTTTGCCAAAATACCCCCAGAATAGTATGTTCGTTGTAGGCACGCAATAAGTTTGCTATGTTCATTTTAAACTTGCGGTCAGCTCGCGGATACCTCACCGATAATCATCATCCCGTTGCTGGAGCTGAGATCAACTCGCCCTGTTTCGCTGATGATCAATTTAACCTCGCACATGCGGTGTCAAACAACGTTATCGACCTCCTGAGGATCTGTCCTAGGGCTAGCGAGATCTTCAACGCACTTCACAAGCCTGTCTCTCCCCCCTCACCTAGCACAACGTTTGGTTTAGGGGGGAGTTCATATACACTCCCAGGTGTGAGGTGGGACCTCCAAACTGTCACTATTCTCTTTCTTGTTCGACCTTCCTTGTCTGTGACTTCTAACTCTGTGGGTCAGTAATCTCTTCCCATACCCAAGTCCAAACTCTGAAGTCGGGTTCTTAGCTTCAACGGTGCGATGAGCGTGGACTTTGAGGAAAAGAAGGAAAACCCCAGAGTAGTTTTCCATAACGCCAGGAAGCTCGCTAAAGGATAGTGTCGTGATACTCGACATCAAACTGGAGCCACGTCGCAACACCTAGCGGATGGTACCTAACCCCATCGCTCTGAGGGACACTACAAGTCGTACACTCAAAAATAGTCAACACTAGTGAAGAATCTCGTAAGAACGGCATTTAACGCATGTTATTTTACTGGCATGGTGGGCGCGCTCCTGAGTGGCGGCATTTTGCCCCCGTTATTACGCTCACGAAGCAATTTTAAACCCTAGTAGCCACGTCGGATCGACGCAGAATCATGCGAGTTCGATTCTCGGCCTGGTGAATGTGGACTCATGCAAGTTTGATTCTCGGCCTGGTATTGGTAGTTGGTATGCGTAATGGACAATCGGGAGCCCCGCTTGGAGATTCCACCTTAGGAAGGCGACCTCAGTGACAACGAGAACACGTCCTTTGATCCGGAGAGGACTTAACATTGATGAACGAGCAGCTTAACGACCTCAAGTTAGACGCCTTGCCATCAAGGATTTTCACGTGGGAGCTCGCCTCGTCGAAGCGACCAATGTGTATCCATACGACGGAAGGCTCACGTACAAAGATAAGCATCGAATGTACCATTTGTGTATATATGATTAATTAGTAAGATTATTGATTTGGTATTTTCTTGCTCACCATATTATTAACTTAACGAACGGAAATCCCGGTCATGTCCGAGGTGGCCCCCAGTCCGCGGGAGACATGCCTGTAAATCCAAGCCTCTACATTGACCACTGAGATAATCTTCCTCTTGCAAGTTGGTTAGCTATCCTCGGCTGGCGTGGACCCCCTCGTGAATCCGAGATGACACGTCTCTAAAGTTTCTCCTGGATGGGCGTGACTCTTGTCTTCTGAAGAGAATTCGGCGAGCGAGCGGACGACGCCCCAGGCTACATGTCTCTAAATCCAAGCTTTTGTATTGTCGTCCGAGATCAACTTCCCCCTTGCACATTGGTCGGTACCCCTCGGGTGCTCGTACCCCTCGGGTGCCTCGTCGGCCATTGACTTGGCAGGGATAGTAGGGCGAACATCTTAAGAGAGCCTTGTTGAGGCGAGATCCGTTGAATCAGCTCGTCTCAATATCCATCTCCTCCAGTTGGGCTCGCCCTTTGCGTGAATGGCTTGGGATCCTGTCGACCTCCCGCTTGGTTTCCTCAGGGCTAATGCAGTTTTCCCTAGGTAATCACCTTTTTTAATTTTCAATGTTTATTTTCCTGTATTTTTTCTATCCTTTTGAGACAATTCAGTTCAATTTTCTTTTTGTATTTTAAAATTTTCTCCTCGATGTTTCATATTACAATCATGTAATATCTGCAAGGTCAAAAATTATAATCAGATTTGTCCCATAATCTTCTGGACTTTGATTTATGGTGGAGCTTTGCTTGCATAAGAAAACATGGGAATAATAACATTGTTGGGCGTGACTCCTGTCTTCCTTTTCTGATTAGTGGATTATAGGGCTTCATGATTTTTTATTGGTACGTATTTTCTATTTATGTTGCTTCATGCTCTGATTTTTTTGATGATTAAAGAAATGGACAATCGAATTACAGTTTGAAAGCTGTGCACCTATCCATTTGTGCGGTTCACTCCTGAATTAACTGTCCCATGTCTTGATCCTGTTGTCACGCCTCACAGTTTTGCTAACTTGTATCCATACATTCTACTAAACTACTACCTATTTGTCAAGGAGGTTTTGTGTTTGTGTTAGAGTGGCTTCCAAAATCTATGTCGGTTTTTGCCTTTCTAAACTTCTTATGTTAAATTAGTGTGAAGTAGAATGATCAAATTAGAGACACTAGTAGATGGTGAATATAAACTTCGATGGCTTGAGATGTTGTACATGAGGGTAGAAAATATCCAAACAAATAACTAGATAATATTAATTGCAATGATTTAAAAGAAAAAAGGAGTAAACCAAAGATAACATGGAAATGAAGTGTTATGTTGCCTTTATATCTTTTAATTATGATATTTTGGTGTTATTATGTCTATTAATTTTGAGTTATATTTTAGGTGTTGTAATCTTGTAATTAGCCCAATTTTCTTGGGGCGTGCCTGGGCAAGGTGGCTGTAAGTCTATTTATGAGCCTTAGGGCTATGCAATGGAAAATGAAGCAAGAAGTAACTCTCTTTTTCCTCTCCTTAGTTCTCGCCGCCTTTCCTAGGATTAGGATATGTAGCTCTCCTTCCTCGAGCTCCCCGTTTTGGTATCCACGCTTGCGACTTCATAATATCTCCGACATCCTCTCTGCCTCCGACTATCTCCCCGTTGTACTACCTACACATTACGGCTTGATACATAACAACCCAGTATCCATGATTTCACACCCTGCTACCCAAAACCTTTTCAATCGTTTCTTTCAGCAACTACATCACACGACCACATCATCTTCAACTTTCATCCCAGTTGACATCGTGTACCTTCCTACCAGTCGATTAGTGTAACATTAAGCAATTTAATTAGCACATATTCTAGTCAACGGCTTTGAATCTGCCCCTTGCAGTAACCCGGCGAGTCCTTCCAATCTTCAACTACTAGCGACGTAGAGAATTATATCAACATTGAGACCTCCTAGCAAAATGTTGAGCCCTTCCAACGACATTGTTTGCAACGTCAAGCCCTTATAGCAACATGACGTATGACATCAAGCCCTCCCAACAATGTTACAAGCGACGTCGAGCTCTTTCAGTGACATTACTAGCAACTTCGAGTCCTTCCAATGATGTCGAACCCTTCCAACGACGTTGAGCCTTGCGCAACTCGAGCAACAAACATCATTCTTCTTGTAGCCCAACGCCTTGTCCATTTTGGGTCCAACGCCGACCCCGACAACTAATCAATTGCTTAGATTATTAATTAATTCAATGGGGTAGAATTACATTAATGATTTAATTCCATAATTAGTTAGTTTAATTAAAAGGGGGCCTCCTTTAATATGGAGGGCAACAACCACCAGGAGCGAAACCTACATGAGGCCTAGTGTGGGCAGCCGCCCACACTAAATTTTAAGAAAAATAATTCACCAAGGAAATTACATTAAAATTATTTTCCGGCCTTAGAGATTATGTATAATATTTGTTCGAAAAATCTTCATGTTAAGGTCATTGAAATGGGGTGTAAGGTATTGAGTTCAAATCCTCATGACACTAAAATATATATTTTTGCCTAAATTTACAATTTTGGCAAAAAATACCATTAAAAATGTAGATATATTTTCTATAGTTAGATATATTGTAAAAACAAATCATTAAAAATGTAGATACTTTTTTCTATATTTCAACATTGCACGCAAAAGTTCATTTAAAAAATGTAGAATTTTTTTCTATATTTATACAAATTATACAAAAAATCATTAAAATGTGGAAATAATGTAAAAAAGTTGACAATAATATAACATAGATATACTTTTTCAATATTTATTGATTAAATTTTAAATGAATTAGTATTTCACCCTCACAGTAAAAATATTTTGCATCCTCTACTGACCACCACCATTCGTCCGTTGCTTAAGGAGATGATTTCGCCTCTCTGGAGGACAAGAAATTCACGACGTCGGTGCCTTAGCTAAGCCAAGCTCGCTTCAATACCCACGGGGACTGTCTTCATGATGTCAGATGAGGTCACCCGACAAAAATATTTTGAGGTCATGAAAACATGGGAACAAGCCAATGGAGACCTTGATGCTACTCTCAAGGCATCACAAGCATTTTATTATACACTTGCAAAATTTGATGTCTTATATACATGTATATCGAAGTATCCAGTTGCCCATCACACAACCGGAAGTTTTGCCCGATATGCAATTTGACACCATCCAGGGCCACGCCAAACACCTACACCTTGAGACACCAATCCTCGCTGCATTGTCATCAATTTCTGTTGTTTCCATTCAGCACTTTCCTCTTCAACCACAAATTTTGTTGGTGTAGACTCAGCAGGTCAATCTCTAGCCATCACTCTTAGTTGCCCCTCCTCAGAAAGTGCCTCCAAAATGTCAGATTATTACTACCCAACGGTCCACACAACTGTCCACCCTGATTGTTCTCACACAACAGCTCACTCAACGACTTCGGTCACTGAGCACCCAAGTTGGCTGCTACCAATCATAAGTTTCTTCAATCACATCGATGTGCAAGGAAGGAGCACCCATTATTATCATCTTGCGCTTCATTAGTACCAGATGGTTACACTCACTTTTAATTATATCCCTGATGGGGATCAATCAAATCACTCATCTGGAGAGGTTCTCCGCAAGGCGGGACCCACGTTCATTTATAAGCGCAGGAGGACTTGATCGGATCGCCGATCGGACTCCGTGATTGCGTCCGGGACGTCGCCGCGAGTCAAAACACTATATTAATTTATATTTTTCAAGTTTATTATTGATGTATTTAAGGTCCGAACCCACCAGCCAATCATAGTCGTTGATGGGGGATGCCCTGACATTTCTTTTCTTATAAATAAGAGTCTTGAGGGCTGAATTCAGTCATTGCAGAATTTGGAGAACTCTAATCCCGGATTCCAGCGATCCCTCCTCGGTACCGACGTCGTGGAACCCTAGGTGACGACTTTTAGGCCTCCAAACTCCTCCCCAAGGTAATCCCTACCCCCACCCTCATTTTCCACCCCTCCCTCCTCTTACCCAGCTGTCGGATTCCCCCAAAACCCCCTCACAACCAGCCGGCCTGCTGTCCCAGGCCTACCGCCGCCGGCCCCAAAACAACCCCACCGCCGGCCTTCCCCACCCTCCATCCCGCAACCACCACTTCCCTCCTTCAAGCCGAGACCACCCCCCCTTCAGCCCTCCACCCAGCCGACTACCCTCCTCCCCTCCACACCACCCTCCTCCCCTCCACACCACCCGCAAGCAGTCCAAAACCCCAGACCGGCCACTGTTTAAGCCCCTTTTCACGTGGATCCACTACCAACTAGCCTCTATTCTCTAGATCACGCTAGATCTGAGAATTTCAACCCTCGTTCTGACATTTGCCTCCACCCGTATTACCATTTTTGTCTGGATCCTCTCTTACACATCAGATTTACCCTCCCCCGGCCCGGATCTACTTATACGTGGCTGGATCCACCGTTTTATTGTCCGTTTTCACCGTTTACCGCCGAGGACAGCCACCGCCACCGTCGCCTCGCCACTGGTTCCATCTCCGATCGCCGATCTACACATCCGGACCTCAAATTCTTCAGTGCCTTGGTTCAGCCCTCTACTTTGTGAGCTTTTGTAGTACTGTATTATTTGATTCGACATTTTCCATTTAGTGATTTGTTATATTTTGCTGTGAAATCTTGTTTGTGGAAATTTGTTTTGGTACACTAATAATTTGCAGGAGGAAACATTCGCCGCGCGCTTCGTTTTGGCCCTCCGAGCAGAGGAAGCCATTATAATTTGCCAAAATTAAATATTTGTTTTTTATTTAAATATCTGTGTGGTGCTGAAATTTGCATTGCTTTAATTTATTCGTCGAAACATCGATCATTACATTGCATGTATGTTTGGATTAGCGTGTCACCCTTGCACTATCACCTAGAGTCGTAGGTTTTGTGCATCCGTAGCCTACCCCTACATCATTTTGGTATCAGAGGTAGGTTGATGAGCTTCTCCGGAAGCAGTTCATTCGCCTGAGTATGAGCCCGCGTGCGGTCCCGCCCTTCTTACCCCTAAGAAGGATGGTAGTTGGCGTATGTGCATCGATAGTCGCGCCATTAATAAAATCACGGTCAAATATCGTTTCCCGATTCCACGACTCGATGACCTTCTGGATACTATGTCTGGTGCCCAGATCTTTTTCAAGATCGACCTCTGTAGTGGGTACCATCAGATACGAGCTCGTGAGTGAGACGAGTGGAAGACAGCATTCAAGACCAAGGACGGTCTGTACGAGTGGCTAGTCATGCCACTTGGGCTATCTAACGCCCCGAGCACGTTTATGTGAGTTATGACGCAGGTGTTGCGGTCCTACATGGACAAGTTTCTGGTAGTATACTTCGATGACATACTGGTCTATAGTCAGACTCAGGCTGCTCACCTCGATCATCCGAGACTTCTCTTTGGCACCCTCCGTCAAGAGAAACTGTATGTGAACCTGAAGAAGTGCTCGTTCCTTTCCGAGTCTGTTCACTCTCTGGGATTTATTATATCGTCTACTGGAGTATTCGTGGATCCCGAGAAGGTCAAATCCTTTCGGGATTGGCCTGTGCCCGCGAATATTCATGAGGCTCGTAGCTTTCACGGACTTGCCACCTTCTGTAGGAGGTTTGTCCAGGGGTTCAGTACGATCATGGCCCCCTTCACGAGCTGTCTCAAGAAGGGAGAGTTTCAGTGGACCCCCGCAACCACTAGAGCCTTCGAAGAAATTAAGGAGAGATTGACGACGGCTTCCTGTCCTATGATTGCCGGATTTTAGCCGCGCCTTTGAGGTCGCATGCGATGCGTCAGGTGTTGGGATCGGTGGCGTATTGAGTCAGGAGGGACATCCAGTTTCTTACTTTAGTGAGAAGCTGAATGAAGCTAAGCAGAAATACTCGAATTATGATCGAGAATTTTATGTCATAGTCCAGTCTCTGCGTTACTGGAGACACTATCTCCTTCCCCGGGAGTTTGTGTTATATTTCGACCACCAAGCTCTACGCTACCTCGACTCGCAACGCAAGATGGGACACCGACATGCGAAGTGGGTCGAATATCTGCAGGACTTTCATTATGTTCTCAAGCACCTAGCTGGTGTTGAGAACAAGCCGGCTGATGCATTGAGTCATCGTGTGTCCCTGTTGCAGACGATGATTGCGAGCGTAGAGGGACTGGAGAAATTGATGCTGGATTATCCGACATGCCCTGATTTTGGCGAGATTTACACCGCCCTGTCCCGAGACCCACCCGACCCTGTTGAGGGATATCATATCTATGAGGGGTATCTGTACCGGGGCTCCCGCCTGTGCATTCCCCAGACATCTTACCGTGATTATCTGATTTGGGAGTTGCACGCGGGCGGAGCCGCATGCCACTTCGGGCGAGATAAATCCATAGCCATTGTCGAGGACCGCCTCTACTAGCCCGACCTTAAGAAGGACGTAGCTCGCGTTGTTCGCCACTGCCGTATCTACCAGACGACAAAGGGCACTAAGCAGAACACAGGTTTGTACACGCCTTTACCTGTCCCACATCGCCCTTGGGAGGACATTATCATGGATTTGTTCTCGGACTTCCCCGCATCTTACAGAAACACGACTCCATCTTCGTGGTGGTCGATCGGTTTTTGAAGATGACGCACTTCATTGCCTGTCGCAAAACGGCATATGCGACTCACGTTGCATCTATATTCATGAGGGACGTCTTTCAACTGCATGGCCTGCCCAAGTCGATCGTGTCAGACCGCGATGTGAGATTCATGAGTTATTTCTGGAAAATCCTGTGACATAAGACGGGCAGTATCCTTAGGTTCTCCTCGACATATCACCCACAGACGGACGGGCAGACCGAGGTAGTGAATCAGAGTTTAGGGAATCTTTTGCGGTGTCTAATAGGAGAGCATGTAGGTAGTTGGGACTTAGATCTACTGATTGCAGAGTTCGCCTACAATAGCTCAGCTAATAGGTCCACCGGTTTGAGTCCATTTCATGTAGTATCCGGGTACGACCCTAGGAAGCCCATCGACCCCATTCCGAGTCTTTTAGACTTTAGAGTCACGCCCTAGTGAGTCTGCTGAGTCATTTGCACAACATTTGCATGAGTTGCATTAGTCGTTCGCCGACGAATCATAACCAGCAATGAAAATTATAATGCCCATGCAGATAAGCAAAGGCGAGAACGAATATTTAATGAAGGCGAAAGGGTAATGGTACGAATCCTCCCAGAGAGGCTCTCTTCGGAGCCTGCCAAGAAGTTAAGTGCTAGGCGAATGAGTCCATACTCTGTTATTAGTCGTATTGGGACAAATATGAGAATTCACCCTGTGTTTAATGTTGAAAGATCTGACTCCATACTACGAGCCTCACGAGTATGTGGACCCGAGCAGTGGAGAGACCACCCCCACTGTCGCTACATTACCACCCTTCATACGTCACCACCGTCTGATGGCCACCCCAGTCCACCCACTGTTGACATCCACCCACCTGGGAACTCGTCTTCTTTGGTTTCACCGCAGGCACCACCGATCGCACCAGGATCCACCTTTCGAGAGATGAGAGATGAGTGCATCACAGAGATCAGATCCCATCAATTTGTTCCCACCACGGATGGACCGCGATGCCGCTATTTGGTACACTGGCAGGGCCGCCCCGACGCGTACGACACTTGGATACTACCGACAGAGCTTGATCGACTCGCCCCTGGACTTCGACCTCAGTATGATCATCTCCATTCATCGGAGATGAATGCTTTTCAGTCGGGGGGAGTTGATGGGGATCCATCAAATCATACACCTGGAGGGTTCGCCGCAAGGCGGGACCCACGTTCATTTATTCACACAGGAGGACTTGATCGGATCGCCGATCGAACTCCGCGGTTGCGTCCGGGACGTCGCCGTGAGTCAAAACACTATATTAGTTTATATTTTTCAGTTTATTATTAATGTATTTAAGGGCCGAACCCACCGGCCAATCATAGCCGTTGATGGGGGATGCCCTAACATTTCTTTTCTTATAAATAGGAGTCTTGAGGGCTGAATTCAGTCATTGCAGAATTTGGAGAACTCTAATCCCGGATTCCAGCGATCCCTCCCCGGTGCCGACGCCGTGGAACCCTATGTGACGACTCCTAGGCCTCCAAACTCCTCCCCAAGGTAATCCCTACCCCCACCCTCATTTTCCACCCCTCCCTCCTCTTACCCAGCCGCCGGATGCTCCCAAAACCCCCTCACAACCAGCCGGTCTGCTGTCCCAGGCCTTCCGCCGCCGGCCCCAAAACAACCCCACCGCCGGCCTTCCCACCCTCCAGACCGCAACCTCCACTTCCCCCTTCAAGCCGACCCCCCCCCCCCCTTCAGCCCTCCACCCAGCCGACTACCCCCCTCCCCTCCACCCACCCGCAAGCCGTTAAAAACCCCAGGCCGACCACTCTTTAAGCCCCTTTTCACATGGATCCATTGCCAACTAGCCTCTATTCTCTAGATCACGCTAGATCTGAGAATTTCATACTTCGTTCTGACGTTTGCCTCCACCCTTATTACCATTTTTGTCCGGATCCGCTCTTACACATCTGATCTACCCTCCCCCTGCCCGGATCTACTTATACGTGGCCGGATCCACCGTTTTATTGTCCGTTTTCTCCGTTTACTGCCGTGGACAGCCACCGCCACCATCGCCTCGCCACCGGTTCCATCTCCGATCGCCGATCTACACATCCAGACCTAAATTCTTCAGTGTCTCGGTTCAGCCCTCTACTTTGTGAGCTTTTGTAGTACTGTATTATTTGGTTCGACATTTTCCATTTAGGTATTTGCTCTATTTTGCTGCGATTTTTGTTTGTGGAAATTTGTTTTGGTACACTAATAATTTGCAGGAGGAAACGTTCGCCGTGTGCTTCGCTTTGGCCCTCCAAGCGGAGGAAGCCATTATAATTTGTCAAAATTAAATATTTGTTTTCTATTTAAATATCTGTGTGGTGCTGAAATTTGCATTGCTTTAATTTATTCGTCGAAACATCGATCATTACATTGCATGTAGGTTTGGATTAGTGTGTCACCCTTGCACTATCACCTAGAGTCGTAGGTTGTGCATCCGTAGCCTACCCCTACATCAATCCCGACTCTTAATTCTCGTTAGAAGAAGCTTTCCTGAGGAAAAATTAAAGAGCCAGATGATATAACAATTAGATGCTAGCACCTTCGGGTTGCCCTATTGAGTTACCTTTCGAGCTTGAGGATAAACTCAAATTTAAGGAATGTTGGATTGCTATGGTGTCTTTATGTCTTTCAATTATGATGATATGGTGTCGTTATTTCTTTTAATTATGATCTCATGATGTTGCTGTCTTTTAATTAAGGTAGTGTTTCAGGTGTTTATTGTCTTTTAGGCATTTTCAAATTTTAGAAATGTTGGATTGCTATGGTGTTTTTTGTCTTTCATGCCACTCTTGATCAGTAGTTGCATTAAGTTGCCATATCGTTACGGACTATAATTTAATCATTCATGGAGTCACCTTCATTATTCTGAATTTTGGTTAAATTATTTTTGTAGCCTGGTCAGATCACAGAGGAGCATAGACAGATCATGATGCAAGAAATTCAACTTCAAGCATCACAGGGAAATGGTCAAGCTCTTAGCCCTTTCAATGGTATGAGTGCCCCATTTTCCAATGCGCCAGTTCCTCCGCCAGGTCAAACTATTCCAGTGCAACAACACCAGACACATCCGATTCCTCAACAACCTCATAACCATGGGAACCCCAATAACACTCTCATTCAAGGTACCAGCCATTCAACCTCGCAGCAACAGGCATATATCCGGTTTTCTAAAGAGAGTCAACTCCAACAACGGATTGTACCTCAGACCCAGCATCCATATTCTGGTTCTACCAACATTTCACCTTTACAGAATAATTCACAATTTCAACAGCAAAGCCAGTCAACTTCCCCTGTAAATTCTTCACAGTCGCAACATAAGCAGCAACCCATGCCTCGCAATCCCCAAACCAGCAGCATGATGTCGAGTCAAATTATGAAGCAAAGACAAAGGCAACAGGTTCAACAACAGCAACAACAACAGCAACAACAACAACAGCAGCAACAACAGCTACAACAGCAGCAACAACAGCAACAACAGCAACAACAGCAACAGCAGCAACAGCAGCAGCAACAGCAGCAACAACCAAGGAATCTGCAGCAGTCGAAGCAGCAGGTACAACAGCATGCTAAACTTATAAAGGGTTTGGGCCGGGGTACGATGTTGATTCATCAGAACCTACCAGTTGATGCCACCCAAGTTGGTGGACGTTCCACCGCTCCTAATAACCAGGCCTCTGAGAAGCTTGTAATGCAACAAAATCAGGGCTTTAATCATAGCAGCAACACATTAAATTCAAATCTTCAACAACCTTCAATCCAGCAGAAGTTGTATTCCCGACCACATCTTTCACAGTCAAAGCAGGTATTATCTATGCCTTCTCATTCTGATACCAATCAAGCTTCAGTACAAGCTCCTTCTAGTCATGCCATACGTCCACAGCAATCTGTCCAAGTAACAAGTACAGCTTCCCAGCAACAGCAGCAACAACAACAACGCCAAGCCAATCAAACACCAACAAACAAGCAAAGAATGATGCTTTCGCAGAACCGTCAGTCAAACCATGATAGTAGAATGCAGTCCATTACTGATCCTGTCCAAGTGAACCATATTATTCCATCTTCATCGCTTCCAAAAGCTTCTGATTCATCTAGTTTGTCTGGTGTAGTTTCTTCTGGAGTCCACTGGAAGCCAGAACCATCCTTTGAAACCTGCTCCACAGGTGAAAAAGTTCAAATGGCTGCCCTTCCGCAGGAAAATTTTACAGGAAACGATGCAAAGTTATCTCCTTCTACCCATGGTTTATTACAGAGGCAGTTATCTGGTAATCTCTCCATCCATGGGCATGGTGTTGGGGGTCAATGGCAACAACAACAGCAGCTCCAGTCAACACCTCTACCTCAGCAGCAGCATCGGCAAGGTGTGCATGGGAACTTGTGCTCTCGGTCTTCAAACACAGGGCCATAATGACTCTGATGATGTTGGGCTGGAAGCATGAAGCTGCTCGATCAAGCTTTTGTAAAAGTAATGTACAGGTAAGGCAATCCTAACATTACATAAAACTCATGAAGATCAAGTTGTAATCGTTTTATTTCTCTATTTTTTTGTTATAAAGATGAAGCCACACCTCCTAAATTGTGTTGTGGAAGACTGTAATTTTTTAGGAAAAGCATGTAGTAAACAACTAGCTTTTTCCTGTCCAGGATGTTTAATCACACTACTTGTTATTTTAGAGAAGTCTTCTATTAGGTGTCTTAGTGTATTCAAAAGCAACATATTATTTGTTAATTTGTATTTTAGTTCCAGAAATTATCTTGTTTCTTTTGTGTTTCATATTTTCGTTAGTAGATTAAATTAGGCGCCCAATTTTATTTCAAGAAGTTATTAAATGAGAGTTGTTATTAGCTTCAAGTGTGAATGTTAGCTTGAAAGTGAAGTGGAATTAACTTTGAAGAAGATGCGGAAAGGCAGGGTTTTGGGGTAACAATATTAGATACCTATTGAGATTTTGAGATTTATGAAGGGATATTACAACTGTTTGGTTGGCATGCATTTTCTATTAAAATTTTGTAGATTAAAAAAAACAAATGATTGGAGAAGAGGCATTTTGGTATCAGTATTTATTGGTAGAGATATTTAGGATTGTGTGAATTATAGAGGATTAAACAATCAACTTATGAGAGAGAGAGAGAGAGAGTTATGAAGCATAACATTTAAAAAATTCGTTAAATTTATAGAATCAATTTTGTTTCACACAAGGATGATCTAATATGTAAGCATTGTTGTGTGAGGATAATTAATTAAAAAATATGGAGAGCAAATAGAAGAAAAAAAAGCTTCATATGACTTTTGTTTATCATCAAAGGACATAATATCCAGTAGGACAATGTTTAGTTTGGATATTAAAGAAAATATATGTCAAACTTTATGAAATAATTAAAGATATGTATGTTGGAACCCAAACTAATATCTGAAGTGGTTGTGGAGTGGGCAAGGAATTTTTAATCGCAATATGTTTATATGAAGGATCGACTTTGAGTCTATATCTTGTTATATTAGTTATTATGATACTAACCATAAAAGCAAGGTGCTTGGTGTATTTGTTTTGCATATAAGATAGTTATGAATACTAAGGCATCTATTGAGTTAAGTGAAATGTTAAAATAGTGTAGATTCTGTTTTAAGATGAAATTCTTTGAATTAGTAGAACAAGGCTCAAGTACATGATATGCAATTTTAGTGATGATGATATTTGTTAGAACAATAGATAGCCCATATATAAATGGCCCATTGGGCCCTTCTCTCGTATACTTATTTAGTCCCACATTGCTACTTTCATTCTTGCTCCTCCCTTGCTCTATATAAGAAGCCTCTTGTGCACACAATCTATCAGATTGGAACTATTTTTATTTTGAATTTTTAATTATTCTCTCTCTTTTCCTGGTTCTGTACATGGTATCAGAGGCATTCAAACCTTATTTCTTTTCGAGTTGAAGCCCTTACTCCTAGGCAGACCTAAGTCCACTCCTACCCGCCTGCTCGCCTGCTGCGACCTGACGATCTCTTCCTGGAAGCCTACCTCTTTGCCTGCTCTACCCCTCACAGCTGTCTAACGAGCTCTACATCTTGGATCTCTATGCTCCCGCCCTCTCCTCCGTCAGCTTTGTTGACTGGCTCCGATGTCTTGGTCATGCCCCTCTCCCAATCCTACAGAAGGCTCTTCCGGGTTTCTGTTTCTCTTCTTTTGATTGCGAATCATGTATCTATGGAAAACATCATCATTCTGTTTTCCTCCTAGTTGTACTCAGAGCATTGTTCCCTTTGATTTAGTTCATTCTGATATCTGGGGTCCCTACAAAACTGCGAGTATCTCTGGCTATCGCTATTTTGTTACCTTTATTAATGATTACTCCCGTCAGGGATCTTATGTGATCGTAAAGTACCACTAAAACTTAAGGGCAAGTTTTACCGTACTGCAATTAGACCCGCGATGCTCTATGGTTCTGAGTGTTTGGCAGTGAATTGTGTACATGAGCAAAAAATGGGTGTTGCGGAGATGAGAATGCTTAGGTGGATGTGTGGACACACGAGATTGAATAAAATTAGGAATGAAAGTATCAGAGATGAGACAGGAGTAGCACCAATTTCAGAGAAGATGTGAGAAGCTCGTCTAAGATGGTTTGGACACGTACAAAGGAGACCATTAGAGCACCTGTTAGGCATTGTGAGAGGCTAGTCACTAGGCATGTTAGACGAGGGAGGGGTAGACCAATAAAGACTTGGACTGAAATTGTAAAGAAAGACATGATGTACTTAGGCATTAGTGAGATTATGACAAAAGATAGGGCACAATGGCGACAAAGGATCCATATAGCCGACCCCACTATAGTGGGATAAAGGCTTGAGTGTTGTTGTTGTGTTGTTGTATTGATGATTACTCCCGCATGACTTGGCTATACATGATATGTGATCGCTCTGAATTTTTGTCTATTTTTCGCTCCTTTATTGTCGAAACCCAAACACAGTTTACCCGCATCATCAAAATTCTTTGCGCTGACAATGCGCGTGAATACACTGGTCATGCATTTCAAGAATTCTGCAAATCCTTGGGCATTATCCACCAAATCTCATGTGCGTACACACCTCAGAATAATAGTATTGCTAAGCGGAAGAACCATCACCTCCTGAAGTGGCTCGGTCTCTCCACTTCTAGATGCATGTCCTTACATCCCATTGGGATTTCATTGTCTCCATTGCGTGTTATCTCATCAATCGCATGCCCTCATCTGTCCTCCACTTTACCGGCCCCTTCTCTCTCTTATTTCCTGAGAGCAAATCCTTCCCCTTAACACCACGGATCTTTGGTTGCGTCTGCTTCGTTCATCATCTGGGGGCTCCCGTTGACAAATTGGTCCTTCGCGCCACTCGCTACATGTTCTTTGGTTTTTCACGCACCCAAAAGGGCTATGTTTGTTATTCTCCCTTTACTCGAAAGATGATCACGTTCGCTGACGTTACTTTCCTGGAACATCTGTCTTTCCATCCCTCCGTCACCATGACACCCTCTTCGGATCTCCCATGTCCCCTTGTTCCTACCACCTCCCCTTTACCACCGTTACTCCCAACACCATCACCTACCCCGACTCCTCCCCTTCGTGTATACTCTCGCTGCTATTCTCGATCTAGTCCCCGCAACAACTTCTGTCTATCACTGATCCTCCGCCGACTGCTGATTCGACCACACCCTCCACCGCGCACCGTCTCTCCAACTACGTCCCCTTGCACTGACTCTCCTCTAATGTGTGCAGGTTTGCGGTCTCCTTGTCTTCTTTTTCCCTACCCGCTTTTGTGCAAGAAGCTCTTCAACATTCCGGTTTGTGGGCGGCCATGGATGAGGAAATAGCTGCACTCTGGGCAAATCACACATAGGACTTTTTCCCCTTCCCCTAACCATTCCATGGTTAGCTGTAAGTGGATCTTCACTGTGAAGCATTATCCTAATGGGCGGATCAAATGCCTCAAAGCCCGTCTTGTCGCACGCGGATTCACTCAACAACATGGCCTTATTTATGAGAAGATCTTCTCTCCTGTTGCCAAACTCAACAATATTCGTCTCCTAATTTCTCTTGTTGTCCATCACCAGTGGTCTCTGTAGCAGCTCGACATCAAGTACGCCTTCCTTAATGGCGACCTTATGGAGACTGTTTATATGCAACAACCTCCTGGTTATGCAACCATAGGGGAGTCCCTAGTCTCTCATCTGAAGAAATCTATATACAAACTCAAATTCATCATGGGCGTGGTTTGATAAGTTTAGCCGTGTTTGTGGGTGTGGCTTACCAGGAGCTCGACATACTTCTCCTTGTTTATTTGTTGACGTCCTTCGGGCACTGTTATTCTTTTGGTCTATGTTGATGATATTCTTTCCACGGGTGATGACCTATCTGTCATTACTCTGATCAGGAAACATCTTACCTCTCAATTCCACACTAAAGACCCTAGCCGACTCCAGTGTTTCTTAGGGATTGAGGTCGCTCGACGACCTGCTGGTTTTGTTCTATCTTAGCGGAAATACTGAATTGATCTACTTCATGATGTCGGCTATTCTGGGTGTAAGCCTGTGGATATACCTATTGATACAAATCATCAATTGTGTTTTCATGGCCCGGACTCTGATCAACGGAGCCTAATCTAGAGTATTATTGATGCCTCGTTGGCAGGCTTATCTATCTTACTGCCACACGGCTCGACATATCCTTTGCGGTCAGTGTGGTCAGTCGCTTCATGCATACTCCTTGGACCACCAATCTTCAGGCAGTCGAAGATATTCTTAGACATTTGAAGAATGCTTCATGGACAAGGACTAGTATACACGTCTTCCACTTCCCTGTCTCTTGTTGCATACCGTGATGTTGATTATGCTAGGTCCCTCGATGATCGTCGATCCACCAACGGTTACTGCACTTATTTTGGCGGAAATCTGCTTACCTTCCGCTACAAGAAGCAAGCTGTGGTCGCTTGCTCCTCCGCTGAAGCTGAATATTGTTCCACGGTTGCTACCATTTCAGAACTCACCTGACTAGAAAGTCTCTTTACTGATTTAGGAGTCAAGCTTCCATCTTCGGTCATTCTCTTTTGTGATATCCAAGCTTCCATCCATATTTCTGAAAACCCTGTGTTTCATGAGCGCACCAAACACTACGAAGTTGATTGTCACTTTGTTCGGGGAAAAGTTTAACTTTAAAAATTCAGTTTACGTCATGTATCAGCTGCAGATCAAGCCTCTGATATTCTCACTAAAGCCTTACCTCGCTCGTTATACCGACAATGTCTTTCCAAGCTTGATGCCTACGACTTATATGCTCCAGCTTGCGCGGGAGTGTTAGATAATAGACATCCCAATATCTCATGTATAAATGGCCTATTGGGACCTTCTGTCTTAGGCTTCTTTAGTCCCGCATTGCTACTTTCATTCTTGCTCCTCTCTTGCTCTATATAAAGAGCCTCTTGTATATGTAATCTATGAGATTTGAAATAATATTATTTTGAATATTAAATTATTCTCCTTCTTTTCCTGTCTCTGTGCAATATCAACAATTATTTTATCAGAAGATAGATAGAAAATATGAGAGGTTTAAGAACCTTAGATCGATTATTCCGAAGAATGGAATAATAAATGATGTTTAACTAAGTTGGGTAGTTAAAAGGTACTATGCAATATGAGGATATATTTAAAGGTAAATTTTTTAAAATATGTAATTAAGCCATTTTATGGATCTGAGTGTTTGACGGTTAATTTTTTTTTATAATGTATTAAATGTGTGTTTAGTCATACATTAGTTGTACATCTTTTGTAGTTGTCCCTTTTTTTATATAAGTTGGATTGCACTTTCTAAGTAGATGAATGCACTGTTATATTTGCACATGGTATCAAAAAAGTTTTTACCAAAGCTCCCTAGCGACATTTCTGTCATAAGCAACATTTCCTCCCATTGGATCTTCTCCCATGCAGTGTTTTTCTTTCTTTCGTTGGATCTCCTATTAACCAATCCCCTCCTGTTGATCACAGAAACCCTCACGGTCATTTTTGTTATTTTCTCTATTCCTACAATTGGTGCTATTCCTGTATTATCTCTGATACATTCATTCTTAATTTTATCCAGTCTTGTGTGTCCACACATTCACCTAAGCATTCTCATCTCCGCAACTCCCATTTTTTGCTCATCTACACAATTCACTGCGCAACACTCAGAACCATAGAGCATTGCTGGTTTAATTGCAGTACGGTAAAACTTGCCCTTAAGTTTTAATGGTACCTTACGACCACATAAGATCCCTGACACGCCTCTCCACTTCAACCAACCCGCTTGGATTCTATGTGACACAGAATCCAAGTGGGTTGGTTGAAGTGGAGAGGCGCGTCAGGGATCTTATGTGGTTGTAAGGTACCTTTAAAACTTAGGGGCAAGTTTTACCGTATTGCAATTAGACCAACAATGCTCTTTGATTCTGAGTGTTGTGCAATGAATTGTGCACATCATGAGCAAAAAATGAGAGTTGCGGAGATGAAAATTCTTAGGTGGATGTGTGGACAGACAAGACTAGATAAAATTAGGAATGAATGTATCAGGGATAAGACAGGAGTAGCACCAATTGCAGAGAAGATGCGAGAAGCTCGACTAAGATGGTTTGGACATGTACAATGGTGACCATTAGAGGAACCTGCTAGGCGTTGTGGAGTCTAGTCACTAGACATGTTAAACGAGGGAGGGGTAGACCAATAAAGACTTGGAATGAAACTATAAGGAAAAACATGATGTACTTAGGCATTAGTGAGATTATGACAAAAGATAGGGCACAATGGCGACAATGGATCCATATAGCCCACCCCACTATAGTGGGATAAAGGCTTGAGTGTTGTTGTACGCTTTGCCTGCAACTGCTATTCGATGACTGTTCTTGAACAAAGATCACCATTGTTCGATGACTGTCCAAGAGCCCTTCATTGCTCGATGACTATTCCAAGCACACAATTTTCTCGTTGTTCGACTACCATGCAGAAACCCTGATCAAGTTTTCTTTTCAACCTTAATGTTTCCATTTTTTTGCTTTGTAAAAACAATAATGAAAGTTCTCTCCTTGTCTCCTAGGTGAAGCATCTACCTCAATTATCCCTTCTGATGATGACTCCAGTACCTTCATCTTCCCAACAACTCCCTTACGGGAGTCACCAATTACTCACCTTGGTCAAATGATGTACAGAAAGTTCAAAATAATAGAGGTATTTATCATCATTTAATGAAATCAACCGCACACTCCAAAGGTGCTTCATAGGAATCTTGCTTCAAAATTGACAATAAGGTGGGCACATCAGTTTTGTCCCTGTTGATTGCCAATGAAGTTTGATCCCATCTTCATTCGTTGTATTGTTCTAAAGACAACCTTCACAGTCCTTATATCTTCTAGACATTGATATCGTCCTCTTCCATTGAGGTCATCATGACATTGGCTCCCTATTAATTGGTCTCCTTGAATAATTGAACGTTATTCAACCCATTTTTTTAAAATTCTAATTTTACTCCACTTCAAAGAGGGGCACTTGTTTGCATTCTGCTTCTTGCGCAACTACTAGTTATTATGTTGTCGAGTTCTCTCTCATACTTTTGTGACATATCTCATCCTCATTGACGATCACCCTCTCTACAACCTATTGTATTGAATTGTCATCTTCTACACTTGAATGTCATCTGCTCTCGCTGCTCTGGGGCTCAAACGTTGTAATTTCTCCGGTTGTGCCTACTCCCATGATATCTTGGGATCTACTCATGATTGAGGGTGTCTCATTCTAGGCGGTTGGAATCCGAGTCTGTACATGTTGGGGTAGCCTGTCTTGAGGCAGGTGTGGTGGTATCAACCATCACGAGGAAAGATACTGAGAGAGACATAGCTACGGAGAGGATTCTCCTACAGCTCGTTAGACTTTGCTCCATCAAAATCATATACTACTATCATTGATTCCTTGGTCAAGGTGCCCTGTCAACTGATATTGACTCAGTCGCGCCAGTTTCCTTCACAAGCAGAGCCTACCAATCTATCCCGCCCTTGGGGTACATCTGTTCTTTACACATTCTAGCTCTTGGATTGCGGAGTTTAGCACATACAGTCATATGTTAAGGGGGGCTGGACCTTTTTTCCTTCTCCCCTATACATCACAAGTTAATCTCAGTTTCAAATTACCCTACTATCATTGTTTCTGGTATAACAAATATTTCTCTCCCATCAACATTAAAAATTCAAAATACTTTGATTGTTCGCAGCTTCAACTGTGCAGCAATATTTTTCTATTCTCACTTGTAATACATGGTCTATTGGAGAATCGACAAATTAGTTGGGGCATGAACATATTGACTTGTTGAAAATGGATCTGAGTGCTGGAGAGGTTCAACGATGGATTCTTGTGGTGGGTGGATCAGATTGGGAAGGGGAAGGCTGGATCCGGGCTGGAATGCCTAGATCCGGGCTGGAATGCCTAGATACGATGAGATCCGGTGGGAAAATGACGCAAGGAGGTGGTTCCACGTGCTAGGGGGCGGCGGCTGTTCACTGGAACGTGCAGGCAGCAGATGGAGGAGGCGGTGGTGGCTAGAAACCAGAGGGGGGAAGGGCTGACAGGGGTCTAGAGGAGGCAGCGGTGGGTTTTGGGTGGCTCACGGGTGGAGGTTTGATGGGGGGAGCTTCTGTGAGGTTGGTGTGGGGTTTGCGGTTGCTGACAGGAACCGGAAATGGATCCTGTAGGGGGCGGTGGCTGGAAAGATCAGAGGAGGTGGCTGGAGGAGGTGGTCGGCGGCTGTTCAGGCAAGGAAAAAATGTTTTAGAGTTATAGAAAGTGAATAGTTAATTTCATGAACAGTTCTCAACAAGTGAGATTGCTGATCGGGGTGAGGAATATAGTGGAATGGCTGATCTTGGAAAGGGCATTTCAAGTCAGCCGTGGGTGGACAGCGGGGAAAACAGAGGAATAATGGAAGAAAAGTTAAAAGGACACAAACTTACCCAAGGAATCGTCGTCACCAAGGGGGCTCCACGGAGTCGGCACCGCGGAGGGGATCACCGAAATGAAGGAAAATTCTTCTCCAAACATTCAGCAATGAGAATGACGGCAGCCCTAAACATCCTATTTATAAGAAATAAAAATTATGACACTCAGAATCAACGACTATGATTGGTCGTTGGTCTCGGAGTCCAAACTACATGAAATAAAATCCGAAACGTACAAAGCTGTATATGAAATTGATTCGCAACGCGAATCCGGACGCATCCACGGAGTCGGATCGTCGATCCGGGCACGCCATATATGGTAAGTCGCCAAATCAGCCCCGAATGGGCCCAAAGCTCGTCCTCGTCTCTGCTCCGCATCAATCTCCCCGATTTGAAAGAATTCATCTCCTGATGAATAAGGATCAAAATTCTCTCACTGTATGCCAGGTAAAACTCGAAGAGTTCCATCGGAGGTCGTCCAAGTGTCGTCGATGGAAGAGTGTCATCGCCAATCAACTCCTCTGGTCTGAAAAGCTTCCATCTCCAATGAATGGAGACAGTCGTACTGAAGTCGAAGTCCAGGGCGAGTCGATCAAGCTCTGTCGGTAGCATCCAGGTGTCGTCGATGAAGGGTCGTCCACGCCAGCAAACCAGGTAGCGGCACACAAGACCGTCTGTAGAGGGGACAGACTCATGCGTAAAGATCTCAGTGATAATCTCATCTCTCAACACACTAATAGAAGGATCTGATGGGATCTGAGGTGCCAATGGTGGAACCGTTGGGGACAGGATCCCGGGTAAGTGGGGGTCAGAAATGGGCTGAGCACGAGGCAATGAATGTGGTGGCAAGGGTTCGGGGTTAGACTGAGTGGTGGGTGGTAAAAACGGTGGTAAAGGCTCGGGAGGGCCGCCAAGATGTGGGCCCGAATACTCGTGAGGTGCAACGTATGACATCAGGTCCTCAACATTGAACACAGTATGGGTACCCATGCTGGCGGGGATGTCCAGCTCATAAGCATTTGTCCCGATGCGTCTCAGGACTGAGTAGGGACCCATTCGTCTAACGCTCAAGCTTTTAGCAAGCCCCGCACGGAGCCTCACAACGCAAATTCTTACCATCACCTGCTCGCCTTCATGAAGTACCTGCACTTGCCAATGAACATCTGCATGTGATTTACAAGATTTATTACTAATATGGATTATTCATCGGACCGACTCATGACACGCATGCAAACGATGAACAGACAACACAACAAACTCATTCAAAAGATGACGAAACGACTCGACAAACTCATGCCAATGATGTAAATAAAACATGACCAACACAACATGCTCTGTATGAGAAAAGCTTCTAATGACTGAAAAATCTACCAAAGGAGGTGGCCTGTCAGGAGGCTCTCTCGGGGGAGTGTAGAAAAACTCATCATGTGTGAGATGAGTGCTCAGATGACCGTGAGAGACATCTATACTCAAATACAAGCTCGTAAAGGGCCAAATGTCTCTCATGGAACGTAGCACATCAGGGGGCTCACCAGGAGGTGTGTATGAAAAGTCATCGCGAATGCGACAACCACCTGGTTGAAAGTCGTGTGCACAGACAGACAGACTAGAAGGCGTGACTATAGTGTTGGGAGTATCCCCAAAAATAAAGAACTCATCTGGTGGGTCAGCAGGCGGTGCGTCCCAAAACTCATCGAGAGTGCGATGTGTTACCAGATAGGATCCCAAAATATCTAGAGTTTGCTCAAGCTTACTAGAGGGAAGTCCTAGATACTTGATGCTCCACTCAATATCCAACTACTGGGGCAAGGTCAGAGACGATAATGGAAGTGACGTCAGTAAGTCGATACTCATATATGAGTGGCTTACCTGAATCTCATCCTCACCAGGATGTGACAGATCATCAGGAGGCTCAACAAGGGGGTCGTCATGGAACTCGTCACTAGGCTCATGATCCTTCATATGAGTACCTGCGTGAGAGGTAGTGTCCCCTTGATTGAGTGACATAGCCACTACGAGATCAACACTAGGCTCCGGGCTCTCGGTCGTGATTAGAACTGTCACGGTTCCGGTTCTATTAAAACCATGAACTGAACCACAAAGGTAACGGTTCTTCAAATTAGAACCAAAATCTTATTTGGTTTGACCGGTTCCGGTTCTGGTTCCGGTTCCAGCTTAATTTTTGGAACCGTCGTGTCAACGGTTCCGGTTACGGTTCAACAAAAACCAAAACCAAACCGGTCACTATCGGTTCGGTCTGGTTCCATGCGGTTCGGTCCGGTTCCAATCGGTTCCATCTAAAATCAAAATCAAGCTTGACAGAATGAAATAAAAGCGGGTTGCAAATAGTAAAACTCAAAACAACATCGAAATAGAAATAATTATGTTGCGCACTTCTCTACGGTCTTTTCCGCGATCGGTGTAATAGTATCAATTTCCTTCCTACGTGTGTAGACTTGCCACGAATTCTAGTTGGCTTGCGAACGTCTCATCGGCATTCTCAACCGTAACAACCGCCTACAATTAGTTGTCTTTCATGATTACTAATAAACAGTAGTTGTATATCTTCTATATTTTTTAGATAAAATATTTCAAAAAATAAGTAAAATTGAAAATATATTATATAACTGTATAAAAATAAAAAAATGCACTGCAAAAATTGACTCCAAACCGTACCAATATCAAGTCATGTCATACGGTTTTTATGCGGTGAAGTTTTGTTCGATCCAAAATCGACCCCCTTTATTGCGATTGCGATTTGAGTTCAAACTGCACCAACTTCACTCGTGATAGTAATTATAAATATTATAGATAAATTATAAAATAATAATAAAAATATAATAATAATAATAATAACGGGTTGCGGTTCGGTTCTACTTCGATCCGGTTCGGATCGGGTCTAAAAATCTTGAAACCGCTTGAGACTTGTATGTTGCGATTCCAGTTCCGGTTCCGGTCTGGATAATAAAATGTAAGAACCACACTAGGACCAATGTTGTTCACGGTTCCGGTTCCAGCTTAATTTTTGGAACCGTCGTGTCAACGGTTCTGGTTACTGTTCAACAAAAACCAAAACCAAACCGGTCACTATCGGTTCGGTCCGGTTCCAATCGTTTCCAACTAAAATCAAAATCAAGCTTGGCAGAATTAAATAAAAGCAGGTTGCAAATAGTAAAACTCAAAACAACATCGAAATAGAAATAATTATGTTGCACACTTCTCTGCGGTCTTTTCCGCGATCGGTGTGAAAGTTTCAATTGCCTTCCTACGTGTGTAGACTTGCCACGAATTCTAGTTGGCTTGCGAACGTCTCATCGGCATGCTCAACCGTAACAACCGTCTACAATTAATTGTCTTTCATGATTACTAATAAACAGTAGTTGTATATCTTCTATATTTTTTAAATAAAATATTTGAAAAAATATGTAAGTAAAATTGAAAATATATTATATAACTGTATAAAAATAAAAAAATGCACTACAAAAATTGACTCCAAACCGCACTAATATCAAACCATGTCATACGGTTTTTTATGCGGTGAAGTTTTTTTGGGTCCAAAATCGACCCCCTTTAATGCGATTACGGTTTGAGTTCAAACTGCACCAACTTCACTCGTGATAGTAAGTATAAATATTATAGATAAATTATAAAATAATAACAATATAATAATAATAATAATAATAAACGGGTTGTCGTTCGGTTCTACTTCGGTCCGGTTTGGATCGGGTCTAAAAATCTTGAAATCGCCTGAGACTTGTATGTTGCGGTTCCAGTTTCGGTTCCGGTCCGGATAATAAAATGTAAGAACCACACCTGGACCAATGTTGTTCACGGTTCCAAAATTCAAACCGGAACCCGAATAATTTGCGAACGGTTCGGTCCGGTTCTTTGTGGTTCCGGTTCGGTTCTGGTTCGGTTTGCGGTTTTCGGTTTTAAGTGACAGCTCTAGTCGTGATATGACTCAGAGCAATGACAATGAGAGGGGGACATAAACCTCCTCTCAAGAACGGGTCTGTCAGCACGGTGTCAAGACAAGAGTCTAGGGTAGGGGTGCTAATCAACCCATGACACGCCAAAAGTGGAGGTGTGGGTGAGGGACACAACACCACAAACTCAATATGTCGCTCAAGCTCACTCATAGTCGAGGTCACAAGAGATGGGTCAGAAACAAAAGATAGGCCGTTCTCTGGGCTAAGCACCTCACTGGGGTGAGAGCAATCCGCATCAGGTATCACTTCTGTCGTGGCTGACAGGACAGTGGTAGGCATCATGGTGACCTCAGTATGAGAGGGACTCGTACTGCGGAGGTCAAGGTGAGAATCCCATCGAACAGCTCTTGCGGATCTCAAAGACTGTTCATAATGAAGGGCGAGCTGATATGTCTGCTCGAGGGACTTCGAGCTATGATAAGCTACCTTAGTACGTATGTCAGACCGAAGTCCATACCAAAATCGGGGAATAGTCATGGTTGGGTCCTCTTGGATATCACTACTCACCACTAACTCATCAAAACGGTCCATGTACTCAGCAACAGACATGGATCCTTGTTGAAGGGAAAATAATTGGTCGAGCAAGCGACTCCGATACGACGTAGATACCTCTGACACAATGTATGCTTCATGTCCATCCAACTAGTGATGCGGCGAAGACGGTCTCACTCGCAGGTCCTCTCAACGCTAGCCCAATATGTCCTCGTCTGATTTAAAAGTCTAAGTTTCACAAATTTGACGCTCACCGAATAACTCAAAATGATCAAGATAATACTTCATATCTACGAGCGAATAACTGAAAGACTCAGGACTCGATGAGCCGTCAAAGGAGGGGACAACAGTACGAAACTGACTCTCCAGATCTCTCTCAAAGCAACGATCCTTATAATAGTCATCTCTAATGTAATCGGGTCGTGTCGAAGGATCAACACGATCCGCTCGCGTGCAAGGATATGAACATGACAATAATTATACTGATCGTCTCTAGTGTAGTGGAGTCATGTAGGTGGGTCAACACGATCTCTAAAAGTGGTGTGCTGCGATCGAGAGTAATCGTCGTAGTAACGCGAGGATTTCCCTGATGGGGCTCTGTGAGAGCGTGTACCAGTGGAATCGAGACCTCCAAAGTGAGGTGGGGACAAGTGGTGATACCTAGACATGACGGGCAAACCTATAGACTCTATAACTACGTATCGAAAAGTGCGCACAACCTCCCTCTGATACTAATTGATGCAGGGCCAATCTATAGGCGGTGGAAAAATCGGCGACCTAACCCTACATGCTATGCAAATCCGACAACGTAAATCCAAATTAGATAATAAATTTCAATATCTCGCGCAAACAAAATTCACAACAAGACAAATATTTTATTGGGGCAATATCAAGCTTAGGCTTTCCTCCACGTGGAGGGTCAAATCAAGAACGCGCGACGAGTAAACCCTTCCTGCAGTTAGAGATTAATCCAGACACAAATAACTAAAATAAAGTGTACATCCAAACTAACATGTAATAACCCAAACTATAACAATGTTTTACAACCCAAAACCAATACAATAGCACAATACAAATATTAGGGCTGCAATAATAAAATAGATCTGAGTGTTGGAAAGGTTCAACGATGGATTCCGGTGGTGGGTGGATCAGATCGGGGAAGGCTGGATTCGGGCTGGAAGTCCTAGATCCGATGAGATCTGGTGGGGAAATGTTGCTAGGAGGTGGTTCCACGTGCTAGGGGCGGCGGCTGTTCACTTGAAGGTGCAGGCAGCAGATGGAGGAGGCAGTGGTGGCTAGAAACCAGCGTGGGGAAGGGCTGACAGGGGTCTAGAGGAGGCTGCGGTGAGTCCTGGGTGGCTCACGGGTGGAGGTTTGTTGGGGGGGGGGGGGGGGGGGGGGGGAGCTTCTGTGAGGTTGCTGTGGGGTTTGCGGCTGCTGACAGGAACCGGAAAGGGATCCTGTAGTGGGGGGGCGGGGGCGGTGGCTGGACAGATCAGAGGAGTTGGCTGGAGGAGGCTTAGGGAGGTGGTCGCCGACTGTTCAGGCAAGGAATAAATGTTTTAGAACTATAGAAAGTGATACTTAATTTCATGAACAGTTCTCAACAGTGAGATTACTGATCTGGGTGAGGAATATAGTGGACTGGCTGATCTTGGAAAGGGCATTTCAAGTCAGCAGTGGCTGGACAGCGGGGAAAACAGGGGAATAATGGAAGAAAAGTTAAAAGGACACAAACTTACCCAAGGAAATCGTCACCAAGGGGGCTCCACGGAGTCGGCACCGCGGAGGGGATCACCGGAATGAAGGAAGAGTCTTCTCCAAACATTCAGCAATGAGAATGAAGGCAGCCCTAAACATCATATTTATAAGAAATAAAAATTAGGGCACCCGGAATCAACGACTATGATTGGTCATTGGTCTCGGGGCCAAAACTACATGAAATAAAACCCGAAAAGTACAAAGCCATATATGAAATTGATTCGTAACGCGAATCCGGACGCATGCACGGAGTCGAATCGTCGATCCGGGCACGCCATATATGATAAGTCGCCAAATCAGCTTCGAATGGGCCCAAAGCTCGTCCTCGTCTTTGCTCCGCATCAGTTGTACTATGTGGATCACTTTCCAAGCACATCTGTGAGCTTTTGGACCATTGGTGGCTTACAAGGATTGGTCATCCACCCTGCTCTTCCTCTCCATTTATGTTTCTTAGTTTATCCTTTCTTTTTATATCAGTTGTGAGCTGTGTATTATTGAAAAATAGCAATGATTTACCTGTTGTCCTATTACCTATGAGCGGTGTCTTCGTGTCTTTGACCTTTTCCATAGCTCACACAGCTCACACAGATCTTCCTCTCAATTTATGTTTCCTAGTTTATCCTTTTTTAAAATCAGTTGTGAGTTGTGTATAATGGAAAAATATCAACGATTCACCTGTTGTCCCCTATGAGCGGCGTCTTCATGTCTTGGACCTTTTCCAAAATGACGTTTGAGGTCCTTTTATATTTTCTTAATATCAATGATATAACTATTTTGCTATATTTATTGATGATCACACTATAATTATTACATTTTCGAACTGAATTACTTTTTACATTTAAAAGTTTTTCTATTGAAATTACTAATCAACTTAACACTTGCTTTAAAGTTCAATCTGATAATTCTAACTAATATCTAAGCTAGGAGTTTCAGATCTTTTACCATTCACGCGATATTTTTTTTATCAAACTTAGCAAAATTAGATTGCTGAACTTAAAAGTTGATGCATATTGAATATTGAACGATGTTTAATTATTCATATGCATGTACCTAAACAAATCTAGAACACCATTTTAAACATTTTTTACATTAATCTTATGCCATCTTTGGTTCTTTGCAGTAAATCCCCTTTCTCCTTACACTATCCTAGTGTGAATCCATTCCCTTTTACTCCTTAATATTTTTGGATATTTTTTGCTATGCTCACAAGTTTACCCCAGTTTCGATAAACCTGACCTCTGGGCTGATGATCTTTCTTTGACTGTCTTCATGCATTGACATCGTTACATTGAGTGTCCGAGACTCCGAGGGAGTCGATGATTTATTTATTGAAGAAGTCACTTTATTACCCAAAACAATTACCAAAAGCTTGATTAGAAAAAATCAGCATTGTTTAACATAGTTTGGGTTTATCAGAAGTGACTTAGATTACATCTCTCTTCACCCAATATTAACGCACACCTTTCTCCGCACTTCCACACAAAATATCTTGGACCGCTTCATTATTCTTATGGATTAAAGCTCTAAGGAACTTTTGGCCAGTTTAGATCTCTCAAAGAAAATACTCTTGTTTTTTAGCTGAAACATGTCTTCTTGGTTGTAAACTCGTCGTCGCTCGAATGGATCCTACTATCAATTTATCATGACTTATATCTTTATGATTCTCTACTTGATCAAGGTTGCCACGTGTATTCATCATGAATTGTTTTAAGTGCCACATTGAATTGAATAGTGAAGCAGTAATGTTAATAGGATAATTGATACTATCTCAGAGAGGAATCCGGTAAAGGGAGGGCCGGTGGCTAGGAGAGTGAGAAGTGGGGAAGAGGAACTGAGAGGACTTAGGGGGCAGCCCTAAAAGATTCATTCATCTAAAGATAGGAAACTAATACAAGCATAGAACACCCCTTACAACAGTGAGGTGCAAATAACAAAAAAAGTCTGCAGATAGTAAAACTCGAAATAACATCGAAATAGAAATAATCAGGTAGATCGATCTTCGGTGGTCTCTTCCACGATCGGTGGGCTAGAGTCCGTCGCCTTCCTACGCGTGTAGACACGCCACGACATCTCTTCGGTGCGCACGTCCATAACAATAATCCTAATTACTTTTTTGCCGCAAATGTGTGTCTGTGTGTGCACCTATATATGTATATATAATTTGGTAAAGGCGCGGCTAAGGCTCAAGGCTCACCAGGTTCAGAAGTTTGCACCTTCGTGCGCCTTTGGATTATAAAAGGTGTGTCTGGGTGCGATTTTTGTTGCAAACAATTTTTTTCTAAAATAATGAAAGAAATACTATAAGAACTTGATAATTATTACATGATTTAGTGTTTATGAAGTATATTTGAGCATTGAGACTTAGAGATGATGCAAGTGAGCACATAGATTCTATTTTTAAGAGATATAAATGATAGTAATATGTGATTAGTGAGTTAAATAGATAAAAAAATATGATCAAGAAGATGAACTGATGTTTGATGTTGATTCTTTAAGAGTGGTGTCATGGACATCATAAATGGCTATGGACAGTCAATGGCTATGTACAAAACTCAATATCGTTATGTACAACCTAATATCATTGTGTACACACCAAATTATTATTTACCCTCAACTGAAAAAAGGAGATTCTGACTACTTCAGGCCAGTGGATCCATTGAAAATCAATTCGGGTTGTAATCATGTTACTTTGATTTCATGTTGGTCGAATGAAAGCATCCAATTTTTGGTTGTTGGTGAAGTTTCTTACTTCAATTACATCGATCAATCTCCTGCTATAATGAGGACGACAGATGAAAATAAATGCAAGGAAGCCTGCTTGAGAAATTGCTCTTGTGAAGAGGCCTTGCTTCGGTATAATGGTGATTTAACAACTGGTTCCTGCTATCTTCCTTCAGAAATCTGCTCGTTGATGATTAATAACCCGTAGATCTCTCACTACAACTCGTCAGCATTTTCAATGGTGCAAACTGTATTAGCTCCTCCTGCTCCTACCCCAGACAGCTCTATTTCCACAGCTACTTCCAGCAGCAACGGTTCTCAGAAGATGGAAATATCACCGTGTATTTGCAGCCATGGTTTGGTTGGTCTTAATCTTCGTAGTAAGAAGAAGAAGAAGCAAAGGCATGCAAGAAGAAGGTGAGGATTCATTTGGTGAAATTCCTGATTTGCTAGCTCAATTTTCTCATGATGAACTTATAATGGCTACAGAGAACTTCAAGAACAAGCTTGGGGAAGGAGGATTTGGGTCAGTATACAAGAGAACTCTGAGAAACGGAACGAAAGTTGCGGTGAAGAAGCTTAATGGTGTCGGGAGAAAGAAGACTGAGTTTGTGGCAGAGATGATGGCTCAGTCCCCAAGGTCATCCTTCTCCTCCTATGATGGGTCGTCCACCTCCAAAAAGAACAAGCGGTTGCAGTTGTGGCAACGTGAGTAGGTATCATCACAGTGAGTAGGGATCATCCCTCTCTGCCATCTCCTGTGATGATAGACGACGGATGGTAGGCTGCCGACCGCTCTCCTTCCCCATAAGTGGAGAGCTGATCGCAGGCTGTGACGGTGTCTTGAACCCTTGGGAGGGCCCCTTCTCTCCTCGTCGATCGTTGTACGATCTGTATGTGTCTGACACTCTATGTCGAGGCAAAGATGGTCATGGAGGTCTGTCGTGAACATGGGCACCTGATGTACCGGGGGAATTGGCGGAGCACGTGCAAGGAGAACCTGAAATATCTTCAAATACTCATCGATGGAGCCCATCTGCTTGAGGGAAACGAGGTCTCCTTTAGGATTGCTTTGAAGAGGTGGTCCAAAGCAAATGCTGCAGTTACTCTTAAAACTCTTCCCAGGTCAGTTGGAGCCTCTCCCGCCATAACTGTGAATATCATAGATGGACTGATCCCATTAAATGTAATCATGCGACATTGATCTAGTCTTCCCACGACATTCGTTGATTCATAAAAAACTGCTCACACCGCGTCAGCCATGTCAAGGTGTCTTCATGGTCGTCGAAGATCGGAAAGTCCATTTTGAAGTAACGGGAATGCCACAACCATCAGAATGGTGAGTAGGAAACTCCGGTCGGTGCTTCTCTGGCGCCCCATCATGAGAGAAATTTGAAGGGTCTTGCGGTGGTACCGTGGTAGCGGGAGTAGTGTGATCGATGTGGGACCTCAAGGCTATGAGGGCTTTTAGGGCATTCGAATGTTTCGTTATCAGTTTCTCGAACATCTCCATCACTTGGGTTGCGGAGACGTGGTTTTCCTCCATGGGAAAAGTTGGCGGAAATGGTGAAACAGTGCGAGGAGTATTGAGGAGTCCCGAACTACTTGGAAAGAGGGTGGAGCTCGGTGACATAGTCCCCAAGAGGAGTCCAGGTGAAGCCCGGATGAGCGGCGGAAATGCCGCTTCTAGCTTCTTGATCGGGTCCTGTAGGGAACGATAGTTCACGGTGGCTGTGTGGTTCGGTTGCATGGTGGGTGGAGGGTGCGAGGAAGCCGCGGATGCGTCTGGTGGATCTTATACTAAGATGATAGGAGGCCCCTATTGAAATTATGTTCGTGGTGGGAGAGGGAGAAGTCTTGAAGGATATTGGAGTTCCCCTTTCGGGACCAGCGGGAACCTATGGCAACAATGGAAGCCGGATCTAGAAGGGAAATTGTTGGAGGATAAGGTAGGCAGCGTCGTTATGGGCGTGCAGCTGGGAATCATGGGCAAGTTCTGGTTTTTGTAGCCGAGAGAGGGGGTGAGAGGAAATTGAAAATTACTTGCATAGTTTTTTTTTCCGGTCCACTTTCTTTCCCTAAAAAAGGAAAGAAGTTACAAAAACATACGTTTCCAAAATAGCGCCTCACGGAAGTGACATATGTGAGTACATGGCAATTGAAATAAAACTGTGGAAGACGGGGGCGCTCGCCCAGTCTGTAACACCATATTATTAGTTCAATCTAGGAGAAAGTTCTGTTTCTTTCAGAGTTGGTTGCGCACTTAGCAAGATAAAATGTGAAATTTGGGGTTATAAAGTTGATCCCGTCTCCTAATCTATTTAAAAATTTCTAAGTAAACTCTAGGAACATCAAGTGATACTGAGAAGACTCACAACATATCCTCTTTTTTTCTAGGATTATTTTTTGGAATAATGAAGTGGGGAATGTTTCTACTTTGAACCCTTACTTCGTAAGTCAAGGTCTAAATTGAAGGCCTGTGCTTCACGGTTACCTCGGATATCATTTTGTTTATGCCACTGTGATAACTCGTACTGTATTGCTAATCTGGTAATGCTTCTGGTTTCTACAACAAAAACACTATTATTAAGGTGCAAATGGATTTTATTTTCTTTGATGTTTCTTCGGTGGTCTCAGTTGAAAATTTGCGTATTGAGTGGATTAATCAAAGTGCAAATGGTATTTTTTCAACATAATGCTGTACACAACTTTGGTGAATGCAATGGTGATTGACTTATCAAAGATGAAAGACTACAGTGTCATGGATTATGACAATGAGTCGATCAATAGTGGTGAATGCAATACTCCGGGGAGAAATTATCCCTGAATGTTCACCAAATGTTAGAGTGGAAGGGTCTATGTGAGAGACGAGAGGGGCTGATAGAAATTGTATTGATTTTAAAAAAGATCAATTTTTAAATCAGAAGGTCGTAAATGGAGGTAAGTATTGGGTTAACAACATATCTTGTAGACAAGTACAATAATAACAATAGAAAATTTGGTGCTACTTCTGTTGATCGTTTGAAGCCAAATAATTAGATACAATGAATTACATTAGTGATCCTTGAGAAGTGGTTTGTATCACATGTACTAATTTGTTGATGATCTTTAAAATTTCTTATAATCCATTTGTAGATTCTAAATGCCTTACTATTTCAAAATTGTATCTTTCCTGTGTTGTCAAGTGTGTTTGTTCTTAACTAAGTTGGTGGATGAAATGTTCAAGTTTCATAATAGTTTCTTTTTACCTAATAAGATATTTATGACACTGTTTGATTCTTCTCTCTTTCCTTATTCTCTTTTCCTTTCAGTTTCTCATCAGTGGAACCCGGGGCATTCAGCTTCGCTCATTATTATCCTCGAGGATCAGGTGTTAGCAACACCATCTCCTAATTTAAAGATGGTTTGCCACACAATTTTCTTCCATCTGGCTCCTACCTCCCAGTCACCAAGGGAATATCATCTCCATTGCATTACCAAATTCTTTTGTAATTCGAACTAGTGCTAAATTTTGGGCCTGTTTACAATTTTTTTGCCCATGGCAGGGAAAGTTGCTCAAGTTGTATGGCAATGCTCGCCTTTTCACATAGTTAGGTTGTACAAACACGTCGTCAGCTAGTCCTTTAGTGAAAATATTGTATAGTGAACCTGAATCATTAATCTCCTGCCAAAATGAGTTGATTTTGATTGGAGAAGTGTTACTTGAAGCATAGCAGGTCTCTCTCTCGCCCTCTTTTCATTTTTGTTTTGCATAGCATTGCGGCATTGCAGCTGTTATGTATGTGTACTGTGTTGTTCCTGGGAGAGGATGGATCAGGGAGATTTGTGTGTAGAATTGGAAAAAAAAAATGAATGAAATGTGCATACAAACTTTTTTTAATTGTGTAGTGTTCATGTATTTGAATGTGCTTCAATGAAATCATTAAGAATGTAACAAAATCATTGATAATGAAGTTGGCCATTCTATCGTGATTTCACGATTTTTGTGATATTGTTCTGACAAGAAATATGATAGTGTTATTTCTCTAAATACACAGGATTTGCGTGATACATCATGCCAAATTGTTTTTTTTTTCTGCTTCTGATTCAAAGAACAGTTGGCAAAGTCTTTGTGCGAACAGTTATTCTTTTTTTTATAGAATCTTTGAGGCATCAGGCTACGTTAGTGGAAGTCTTCACGAGTTCAAGTCAAAATTGTAATTTATCAGGTGCTGTACATGATTAGTTCTTTTTTAGATCTATTTCAGGAAAAATGTTGCAAAAAATTAATGCAGGCCATCACAATTCTCTTCGAAATTCTCATTTTGGCTCCGTTTGGGGGGACTTATTTTCACCGGTCAAGCGGTTACGACCGCATGAACCGGGCCTTAATTAAAGTCTGATTCATGCGGTCGTAACCGCTTGACCGGTGAAAATAAGTCCTCCCAGACGGAGCCTTTGTCAGTTTGATTGTGGTTGTTCTGTTTAAGGTCTACATGCTGCAGAGATTTCTTGGCAGATATATTGGTTTTCAAACTACAGCGACAGTTGATTCAGGTTCTGAATGGGATTTGTTTAATGATTTATGTGCAGGTAGTAGGTATGAATCTCCTCCCAATAACCAAGTGGTTATTTTCTGTCCACTTTTCTTAGTTTTTTGCTTTCATATTCTGTAATATTGTATGGTAGGTATACAAAAAAGGTGATGTTTATGTCTTGCTGTTTGATTGCTGTGAAGCTACTGTATTGTTGTTTTCTTGGAATTCCTTCTATGCTGCATCCTCCATGTTACAGTTTATACTCTTATATCTTTTAAAATTACAAAAAAATCTCCCCCTCTAAGTTTACATTTTATAATATTAAAATGTCCCTTGGAGGGAAGTTTCATGGAGGTATTTTTATACTTAGATGCTATAAAATGTAAATATGGTAAGATTTGCCTACATTTCACCCTTGCGGTGGAATCCTTCCCCGGACCCCATTGCGTGGGAATATGCTGTGCACTGGACTGCCTTTTTTGATGTTATAAAATATAAATTTAAAGTGAAAATTTTTATTATTTCAATAGACAGAGGTGCAACCTGTAATTTTGTAAATTTACATGGATGTTCTGGTAAGCGGCCCTTATTTGTTTGATAGCTAAATCATTCACATGGTATAATTTATTTTGGTGTAGAAATCTGGTTTGAATTAATTGATATTTTATTGCATTATATGTTTTGTTTATCTGGATAGAAATTCTGAATTTCTCCTGCTGTCTAAAAACTAAACTGGGACTAGTAAACAAGCGAAGTTTGATAATGTTTGTTCTTTTTGTAGTGAACAAAAAAAAAATCTTAGCCGGTCTCTTCGCTCCTGGCTTCCTGCACGACAAAACATTATTGATCTGTTCATGAAAGATGAAGGCTCCGTTTGGCATGGTGGTAGCGATTATGAACATGAGGGTTAAATTGTCATTCGTTAATGCCCACCTAAGGAACTTCATTCACTTTTATGTTCAAATGGGTCAAAAATGTCATTATCATAGAATGTATGTTTGGACAAATGTTATCACTGCTGCTGAGATAATAAATTAGTTTTCAGCATAACATGCATGAATTTATTTAGGAGAGATTGGGCTTTCAGGAACGACGGTCAATGACCACCGTTTTAATGACCGGCGCCACTGTGCCAAACGAAGTCATGGCCTTCTAGATCTTCAATAATCTTCATATTCTAATCACAGGACTTCTCAATCTTCAATTATCATCTATTTTTGTCCAAAACACGGATAATATGAGTAGTAAATTTATCTTTAGTATGTTATCATCAAAATATAAGTATTACAGAGCTCTTTTATTTGTTGACGTTTTCCAAGAATCTCAGGGGCTTCATTTGCTTGAATGGAATTGGGATTTCGAAGTTGAAACTATGTATAATTTTAATGAAAATTAACAAGTAATTCTAATTATGTGTCTGAATTTTGTCCTAATGAATTGGATTCTGAAAGATCATCATTTTTATCGTTATTTTTTGGGCAAATGAATGGACCCTAAACTTACAGTAAGAACAACTTATATATGATGTCATTAAATCAAACTCAACCATCCAATATTTGTAATATTCAACTCGATCACACTATCGTTTCTATGTTTCCTTAGATATAAAAGCTCTCGCAATAGCTACATTCTACCAATGAAGATTTACTGTCACAAACGGAGCATAAACAAGATTGTAACTTGTTATTCTATATGCAGTATCAATCGTAATTACGTCGCTAAAGTAATCATAATCTATTTTGTCTTGCCCATCAATCCATATAAAAATGTTCAACGTATTCATGTCATCAACTTGAACATCTAAAGAAAATATATTATTCAATAATTCACGTTCTTTAAATAATTTGAAAAGACTAGCGACCTCACCACCATCAATCTTAGATCTTTCTTCTCTTGAAAATAAAATTATATGCATAACGTTTAGTGAAGTCCAAATTATGAGATCCCCATACTTCATCAGCTAGGTCTGAGTATGTATCAAATAGTCTTATGCCAGCTCCAGTCATTGACTTTAGAACACTATCTTTTTCCTTACACATCGCTACGACGGAATTATGTGTCTTTTATTTTTCGTAGCAAAGCGATGATTATGTTTTTTCATATAAATTTGTCAACAATCAAAAATTTACCTTCTTTATTCGCATTAAATATAATATTAGCCGGACAATTTGTCATAGTATCTGGCAGACGAAATTTTTATTCTGAATTTAAACTTTTGACACTCTTTTTGATTCACTCATACATCAACAGTATTTACGTAACTTTAAACTTATAGTATCAGACCAAAATAATCTGTGTTTTTATGCACACTAAATTCAATCATAGTAGCATACTAATAGTACAAAGCTTCATCTTCGCTATCCACTATTGGAAAAACATCAGATGTCGTATTATTAACATCATGTAAACATATAACACCAATATATACAAATAATAATTGCCGAATCGATATATACTACATGAAAATCAGGAATGTTCTCATGGGAGATAAAATAGTCTCTCAGGAAATCAAAATGATCTCTCGGAAGATAAAAAATGATATGGAGAGACCAACATTCATTTCCTAGATCAAAAATAGGAGAACATGCCATTTTTGATCTCTTGAGAGATCAATATGATCTCACCATTAATTTTGTGGATCAAAAACAAGATAAACATAATGATAACTTAAGTAAACTATCAAAATCAATTTAGTACATGCATTTTCCCACATTCTCCTTATTAAAGTGTCTGAGTGTAGAGCTTTTGCCTTCTTGTAGGTAGAATCAAATACAGCCCAGACAGTCAAAAAGATGAAAGGCCAAATGGAGATGAAATATCTTGAATGTTCATGAAATCAGTGAAAGCACATCATATTGTTGAAGAAATAGTAAGAGCGGCGCAAAATAAGGCGAATTGTCCTAAAGAGAAGAACAAACATGCAATTTTGAGAAAAAATAGCGTTAATTACCTGCCATACATAATTGCGCCACATGATACTTGAAAATTAAGCCCAGACCTAGATTTCACCCCCCAAAAAAGCAGTTCCAAAATTTTTGTAGCTTTTAGGGTGTGACCGAAAAGTGTCGTGTTAGCGAGTCGCGTCTTCTCCTATTTCAGTATTTCACTATCAGAGCCCATCCCCCATCCCGTGCGCCACTGAAATTTTCTGCGCCCCCGAAACTTGGTTCTTCTGAAGGCGTCAGCGCGACAGATCTCATCCGCCGCAGTCTCAAGCACAAGAACAACCTCCAGCCGCAAAAAACTCGGATTCCTATAGTGTAAAACCTCCAATTTTCTTCATAATCTTGCCCCGTTTCTTTAACTCGTCCCTTGTTTAGGGTTCGGTGCACTGCAAAATCCACTATTCCTCCAATCCGGCCGCAAGAGAAGAAGTCAGCCTTAAGATGCTCAATCCCGCACGAGCTTATCGCCGCTGTTCCTCCTCCTCTTTTTATTCTTCTTCTCCCCCTTGTTCATCTTCTTCATTCTCTGCGATGACGAACGTCGACAACAAAGACGTGTCGGTCGAAGCCCTGATTTCTTTTTTCTGAGATGGGTTCTAGTTTCCTCCCATTCTAAGAGTTTTCCTTCGAGCAGCGCAAGATCACACTTCTGGTTTTACTACAGAGAATGTTATTTCATTCCTTGCGAATCAATATTCACTGTTGTTTCATTTCTGGCGAAACGTTATTCGTTGTTTGTTTCGTTCCAGGAGTTCTCCTTAGACAATTATGTTTGTCCGGAGCAGATGTCTCTGTTTTATTTAGGGTCAGTTTGCTTGCACCGTTTTCCTATTAGGTTTACATTTTTCTTCAAAAAAAAAACAATCAAGGCCCTGTTCCTTGTGGGAAATTTTTTGGTCCGGGCCCGTCTCCAGATTTGGAGATGAGGCCGTTCCGATTTTGACACGTGGCGAGTTATTTATTATCCTTCCACGCTCTTCTTTGACAAAAATTTCGACTATTCACCGCGCTTTTTTCGATTGCACCGGGTCTTCATCCTCATTTTACCGCATCTTTTTATTCCTCGTTGTCATTACAGATGAGATTCGTAACCTCACATCGCCACTGTTATAGCTATATCATGGGTTCCTGTCGCTAATGACGGAGACAGAATGTGTCTTGAATGAGAAAGAGAAGGAACACCCTGAATTCTGAATTGTTATCTTAATTTATTGATGGACTGTAAAAATGAAAATGAGGAAGAACATAAATTTGGGAAGAAGATGATCGCAAGATAAACTTAAGTTGTAAGTTCAGCAAATCTGAATGCAAGTTAAACAAAAATGATCGCAAAAGAAACATAAATGATTGCAAGATATACAAAAATGATCGCAAGATATACAAAAATGATCGCAATATATACAAAAATGATCGCAAGATATACGAAAAAGATCGCAAGAAAAATAAAATTGAACGTAAGTAAATCAAAACTGGTACATTATACAATTAACGGGACAATCCAAAATTATTGCAGGTAGTAAAAAGAAATGCGAGGAAAACGAAGACGTACTACCCTATTTCGTGACATTTGTTCAACCATTTGCCTTAACCTTAAAAGAAATTGAAAACGAGAAAAACGAAGAGCGTATTAGCTTAAACACCGCTTAACGATCGACAAAGCAGCAAAAAAACGAAAGAAAACTTTTTGCAATTTCGAAATCGTTCACGGAATACTTAAGACCCGATGCAATGAAGAAGACGAGTAGTATTTGCGAACAAAAAATGTCGCGAAGATATTGACAGGGATCGCAGCATTAAATAAAAGATAATAAATAACTCGTCACGTGTCAAAATCGGAACAGCCCCGTCTCCAAATTTGAACCGAAAAATTTCCGGTTCCTTGCACAATTATGGCACGGTTTTCACTACAGATTTTTGTATTGAGTTTTCGCAGGCCCCAATAAATATTTTGATAAGTTTTAGTTTTGACCCAAATCTTAAACCCACTCTCAAACCCTAAACCCTAACTTGCTCCTCTCCTTCCCGCCGGATCACGCGAAACCACTCGCGACTCTCATCCCGCGCAGCAAATCTTCCCCGACCAACACCCGGCGCTGAGCTTCTACCGGCGAGGGAACCTCCCGGCGCTGTTTCTGGACCGGATCGGTGCTTCTTCAGGCAGCGGATCTTTGTCTTCCACCCAGGTAACGTCGCTGAGTTTTCGTTTCTCCTTCTACCGTCTTTTTTTCCCGACGGGCTTCTACAGACTGCCTTTTCGTTTTGTACAGACCTATTCGTGTAGCTTTTTCTGGAGCTTTTTGTTGCGAACTCTTCGGTGGTTCCTGCAATAACAACGGAATACCGGCAATGCACCACTGGAATATTTGCACAGTACACAGGAAATACTTGCACAGCACACACCAACACCAACACCAACTGGAATTAGAATACTAAGACAAGAAGAGGGAAACACAACCTGAAGGCACGCCTGAACGGATTGGGGAAGATGATGCAGGGACTCTGTAACGATCTTCCGATCGTTAAAATATATAAATGCAAAATCTATAATAACAGGGATATAGAGAAAGGCCAAGAGAAGAGGTGGCCGGAGGTGAGGGAGAGGAACGAAGGCCGGGGGTGTCCGGAGTTGGGAGAGAAGAAGGGTCGGGAGAAACAGAGGAAAGGCAAACAACATTATTAATTTTTTCATAATCTCTATTACAGCAATTAACCCCTATTTATAACAACAATGATTATAATGAATTGAACACGTGGCCTAATGGCTGTTACATTGCATTCCCCTTTTAAAATGACGTCCTCGTCGTTTAGTTAAAAAAACTATACATTGTGTTCTTCAAATTTAGCCGATGCTGGACCGAAGTCGAGGATTATTGTTGTTATGCCTGGACGTCTCATTGGGTGCTAGAATTTCCTCCCGGATCAGCACCAAATGTAACGATCTTTCGATCGTTAAAATATATAAATGCAAAATCTATAATAACAGAGATATAGAGAAAGGCCAAGAGAAGAGAAGAGGTGGCCGGAGGTGAGGGAGAGGAACGAAGGCCGGGGGTGGAAGGAGTTGGGAGAGAAGAAGAAGGGTCGGGAGAAACAGAGGAAAGGCAAACAACTTTATTAATTTTTTCATAATCTCTATTACAACAATTAACCCCTATTTATAACAACAATGATTATAATGAATTGAACACGTGGCCTAATGGCCGTTACAGACTCTCCTGAAGCGTTCACCCACAATACACTCACAAGACTGCAGAAAATCACACCCCGGTTCACCCAGGGAACCGGTATACATAACAAAAGCCCTAAAGAAAACAAAAGACCAAAATGTCCTTCACCCTTAACAACAATTACAACAAAACCCAAACATAACGTAACATTGCCTTCCCCAAGAAAAGTTCCTTGGCCTCAAGAAACTCTGTTCGGCCAACGTTGTCAAAGGCGCCATAAATCCTCCCAAGTTGCGTCTTCCGATTGATGATGCGCCTGTCCAAGATAGCGAGCGGTTCCACAAGAGGATTGTCTTGGGCAGGGGATGAATTGGGCCGGCCGGTGGTCCCGAGTACCTTTTCAGTTGAGATATGTGAAACGTGTGATGCATTTTGGCTTCCGCCGGAAATTCCAATTTGTATGTCACCGAGCCAATCCGCTCCAACACTTGAAATAGCCCAAAGAACTTAGGTGATAGTTTATGAATGCGGTGACCACGAAGACTGACTTGCCGATACGTTTGTAAGCGTAGCCATACCCACTCTCTGACCGCCAAGGCATGTTCCCTACGTTTGGAGTCCGCCAATGTCTTCATGCGATTCTGAGCTTTGGATAGGTGTTCTTTAAGCATCGTTATGACGCGGTCGCGAGCGGCTAAAGACTGGTCAACCATGTCGAGCTTGGCCGCACCCTCCACGTACGGGGGTAGCGCTGTGGGCTCCTGACCATATACTACCTCATATGGAGTCATTTGAATAGCGCTATGGTATGTCGTGTTGTACCACCACTTCGCTAGTGGTAACCAACTAGCCCAACTTTTTGGCTTCTCGAAGCACATACATCGTAAGTAGCTCTCCACGCACCGGTTCACCACCTCCGTTTGCCCGTCAGATTGAGGATGATACGCCGACGACATATGTAGCTGAACTTGGAGCACCCGAAACAACTCTTGCCAAAAATTGCTGATGAAGACATTACCCCGATCGCTCACAATGGAGGCGAGTAAACCGTGCAATCGGACAACTGAGTCCAAGAAAACCTGAGCCACCGTCATTGCGGTGTAGGGATGCGGCATGGCGATAAAGTGAGCTTGTTTGCTTAAGCGGTCCACAACCACTAAAATAGTGGATTTCCCTTGGCTTTTGGGCAACCCATCAATGAAGTCGAGTGATATGTCGCGCCAAATCCGGTCTGGAATGGGTAAGGGTTGGAGCAACCCTATCGGCCTTTGGTTATCCAGCTTACATTGTTGGCATACCGCACACTGTTGAATATACTCGTAAATCTCCAGTTTCATTTTCTTCCAATAGAAAAGCCGCTTCATGCGCTGATAAGTGGCCGAGATCCCCGAGTGACCCCCCATAGTTCCCGCATGATACAACAGAAATAATCTTTTCTTTAAGTTGAAATCATTACCAATGACAAGCTTGCCTTTCCTCTTGAGCACCCCCTGCTCCCAAGTATACTTCCGATGAGCCTCCACCCCCCCCCCCTCCCTGGCCGAAATTATCTTCTGAAGGTGTGCATCCGAGCCCCACGAATCGCGGATCAGCTTGAGGAGATCCAATTGTAGGGTGTAGAGAGCATGTAGCGTGGTTTGGGGAACGTCGTGGAGCCGCGAGAGAGCATCCACACAAACGTTCTCCTTCCCGCGCTTGTATTGCACGGTGAAATCATACCCCATGAGCTTGGCAAGGAGGCGTTGTTGAACCGGCTTTGCTAATTTTTATTCAAGCACGTATTTCAAGCTATGATGATCGGTACGAATCATGAATGAAGTCCCCAACAAATAATGACGCCATTTATGCACGGCTAAGACGATGGCGAGCAATTCTTTTTCATACGTGGGCAGGCCTGCATTCCTCGCCCCCAAAGCTTGGCTGAAATAAGCCACCGGTCGCTCGTGTTGTAACAAAACAGCCCCTACCCCCATGTCGGAAGCATCTGTTTCGACCACGAAGGTGTGTTGAAAGTTCGGCCATTGGAGGACCGACGGTTTGGTCACCACTCTTTTCAACATTTGGAACGCCGTCTCCGCGTCAGCCGTCCAAGTAAACGATCGTTGTTTCAACAATTCCGTGAGAGATCTTGCAAGCACCCCATAGCCTTGAATAAACCGGCGGTAATAACCAGTTAGTCACAAAAAACCCCGCACCTTCTTGAGCGACGTCGGTGTAGGCCAATCGAGCATCACTTGGATCTTGGCCGGGTCCGTGGCTACCCCATGGCCGGAAATAACATGCCCCAAATAATGAACTTGTGTCAAGCCAAACTCGCATTTACTTTACCGAAGTACCAATTGGTTGGTGAGGAGGATATCAAAGGTGCACTCCAAGTGTTCCAAATGCGCTGCCCAAGTTGCACTAAAAACAAGAATTTCGTCAAAAAATATTAAAATGGATTTGCGAAGTGGACCTTGGAAAAGGCGATTCATGAGGCTCTGGAAAGTCGATGGAGCATTCGTCAAACTGAATGGCATGACGACAAACTCGTAATGGCCTTGATGGGTGCGAAACGCGGTCTTGTAGATGTCGTCATCTGCCATCCGCACTTGGTGATACCCGGCGCGCAAGTCCAACTTGGAGAAGTACATGGCCCCATGAAGTTCATCAATTAGCTCCTCAATAACCGGAATAGGAAATTTATCCTTAACCGTGTTCTGGTTAAGACGGCGGTAGTCCACACATAAACGCCAGCCGTCATGCTTCTTGACAAGTACGATCGGGGAGGCAAAAGGGTTGCAGCCGTGCCGAATTATCCCCGTAGTCAACATCTCGCCGATGAGGCGCTCAATCTCCAATTTTTGCAATGGCGGATAACAATATGGGCGGAGATTGATATCCAACTCCTTATCTTTCAAGACGATGTGATGATCCACGTCCCTCCGAGGTGGTAAGCCCTGTGGCTCCGCGAACAAATCGGAGAAACGTTGTAAGAGGTTCGTGAGAAGGTGTCGGTCGGTTTGGGAAGCCAACCCGAAGGCACGCCTAAACAGATTGGGGAAGATGATGCAGGGACTCTCCCGAAGCATTCACCCACAAGACACTCACAAGACTGCAGAAAATCACACACCCCGGTTCACCCAGGGAACCGGTATACATAACAAAAGCCCTAAAGAAAACAAAAGACCAAAATGTCCTTCACCCTTAACAGCAATTACAACAAAACCCAAACATAACGTAACACTTTTTCTGCTCTACCTGAACAGAGCCTTTTCTGGAGATCTTTCTGCTTCTACAGAGCAGAGCCGTGATCGGTGCTTCTACAGAGCCTTTTCGTTTTCAAATTTTTTTAGGTCTTAAGTACAGTGGATTTTTCTGGCGCCATTGTGTGAGTAAATTTTTTTAGCTAGTGAAAACCTTCCATTTGTGTAAATACAGATCAACATTCCTATGAGTGCTTCTTGCTTCTTATAACATTTCTCTTTTATTGCCCGGGCTAGTTGGGTTTGTTTGCTCAAACTGAAAATCATGGTGCAAACGAACATAAGTTTTTGTTTTGTCTCAAAACGGACTTGAAAACCATGTTTTGCAAACGAACTTAAGTTTTTGTTTTGCCCAAAAACAAGACATTTGATTTTTTTTTGTTTTGAAGCAAAACTAAAACTTTAAATAAAAAAGGTGCAAACGAACAAGGCCCGAGTGTTTTCGTTTTCGTTTTGGGGTAAAACGAAAACTTATGTTCCTTTGCAGTATAGTTTTCAAGTCCATTTTGAGGCAAAACAAAAACTTATGTTCGTTTTGACAAGTAGAATTTAATTGACCCAACAAATTCATGAGCATCATTTACCAGTAATGCTCAGAGCCATCTGCAGTTCACCTGATACAGCTTTTGACCCTGTCATCATCTTCCCAAAGAGAAGCTCTACATTCTGCTGTGTTCTTCCTTCCATAATTTTCTTCAACATGCCTCAAAATCTCTGACACCTCCTCCCGAGCTCCAGTATGAGACCAAATTATCATACTGGGCGTTGAGCTCAGAAATATCAATCCTTGAGGCAGGAGCCAGCAACGGCCCCGATCTATCGACCGACGTATTGTGCCTGGCCGGAGAAGAGATCTTGATAGGAGTGTGGCATCTCGAAATGGTTGAGCTGCCAAGTGGAGTCATCTTTGTCCCTATATCTCTGTGATAAATCTCAGAACCTGGTACAAAGCAGGAATCTTTGAACAAGAATTCTTCTGCAGATGGCTCCGGCTGCCTCTGAACAGTCAACCTTCCCCAAAAATGCTTTGCAGCGACGATACCTGGGGGAAGATGAAGTTCCACTGCCTGTAGAAGCATCGTTTTGGGTCCAGCAACAACGTCGGGAGGGTATTTCGCCGGTAGAAGCTCAGCTCCGGTTGCTTGGGGAAGATTTGCCGCGCGGGAGGGGTTTCAAGAGGTGTTTCGCGCAAGCGATCGGGAAGAAGGAGAACCCGCTTTTTCCAAAACCAACGAAAACCGAGCAGATTAGAACTTTTTTGTGGGAGGGAGTTTAATGAAGGAGTGAAAACTGTATGGTTTTGGGTCAAAACCAAAACAGAGGCAAACAAACAGCTACATTGAGAATGCGAAAACTAAAACTAAAACCGACTATGAAAACGGTCCAAACGAATGAGGCCTTATACTTTTTTCTATGTATTAATGTATTGTATTTGTTGTTCAACTACGTACGTTTGAGAAGACTTCGCACCCAACGTCACTTCCTCATGTTTTGCACATATTTTCCTGCAGCTGAACAAGAATTCAGGCCAATTACAATTTCTGCGGATTTTGAATTTTTCTACTCTAGCCACAGAAAAATCCTCAATCCACATTCATGTACGGTAAGAATTCCAATCTCCTAATTTTTGTTGTTTTGTTTTGCACCTTCATTGTCAGCTCGCAAGTGAGAGCAGTTGAGCACTTTGTTGTTAAAGAGTGCGCTTAAGGCTCAAGGCTCAGCACACTTAGGGATTTGCGATTTCATGCTCTCTTATTGTGCCTTTGGCACATAAAAAGCGCACCTGAGTGTGATTTATGGTGTATTTTTTCAAAATAAAGAAAATATTGTAATATAAAAACTCAATAATTTTTGTATGATTTAGTGTTTGTGAAGCAAAATTGAGCGTTAAGACTTAAATATGATTCAAATGATCACATTGATTCTATTTTTAAAGAGAGAAATGATATTAATGAATGATTAATGAGTAGACTATATGAAAAATTTGATAAAGAGGATATACTGATGTTTGATGATAATTATTTAAAATGAATGTGGTTGTGCCTTGTTTTCGCCAGGTGCGTGTTCTCGCCTTGAGTATTGCGCTTAGGATCCAAAAGTCATTTGTGTTTTGGTATGCCTTACACATTTAATAACTAAGCAAGATTGCTTGATAAATAAACAAATAATATGATATTACCTCATTGATTAAATGAGTGGTTTAAGTTTTTGTTGTTTAGGTTCCCTATAAAATATATTTTAAAAGAAAAATTATTCTTGAAACACTAAATTCCTCACTCTTCTCAGTTTATTTTGCACAAAGCGTCGCAAAGCTACAATCACATTCTCGCAAAACGTTGTTTGGGAGTTAATGGAGCTTGAATCAAACTGTATTGCCCCTGCCTCAGCGCCTCCTTGTCAGACGCCGCACGTGCCTCCGCAGTGGGCTGATGCTCTACATGAGATTGCTGGAGGATCTCCAAGTCCACCGATAGTTGTCATTTGCGGACCTAAGAACAGCGGAAAGTCCACATTCTCGCGTCTACTTCTTAACATTCTTTTGCAAAGGTTTGATATTCACTGTTTGTTTTTTTCATCCTTACGAGAGAAGAAACCAATGACATGTCTCCCCTTTGGGTTTTGAATGGATTTGAAGGTACGATCGAGTGGGCTACTTGGATACTGATGTGGGGCAGCCGGAGTTCTTTGTGCCAGGATGCTTATCCCTCCATCTGATTGATGAATGCCTGCCAGGTGAGGGTTTATTTTTTGTGTTAAAATGTTTCATAGAACATGTGAATTCCTGTTGCTTGACTTTTTGAGTTTTCTTTTATGTGAGCGCAGATGTGATGAGCACGTCTATAAGAGAACCTGAGAGGTGAGTTACTGCATCTGTGTATTTTTTTTTTAAAATGAAATAATAAAATCTATGAGCCCTAAGGGGTTTCTTGTCCTCACAATTTTACCTTTGGGCTTTCGTTAAAAATTGTGTTTTTATAATTTAATAGTTCACTTGAAATCTTTGTTGATTTTTGATGCTTGTTCAGTTTGATTTTGTGCCATAAAGAAATGTAATTTAATAGGCCACGATGTTGATCTTTGATGTCTATCCAGTTTGATTTTGTGATGTTTGCATGACCTATCCTATTATGGAGGTACAGAATGTTCTTTTTGAGTTTTTCCAAGTTTGATTTAGCCCATATCAAATTCTAGAAATTACTGGAAAATCCAGAGTTCAATGGAAAGATTATCATATGATTTATACTGACCTTGAAAAGCATATGGTTGTCATAATGTAGAAGTTTGATTTATGGTAAGTAAAACAAGGATAGAAGGCCCTTGTCATGGGTATATAAGAGATATTATAAGTTTTTATTATGGAGTAATGACTATTACTAGAAGTTGTGGGTCGACCAAAAACTTCCTTACCTCCTTTAATTGACTTTAAAAAGTTAAACAATGGCTTGAATAGTTGAATATATCTGAACCGAAACCATAACTTGGGCTTGTTCTACGTAGAAAAAACTGGACATATACTTACTAAGATAAGCCACAATACACTTAAGTTTTTGATTTTAGCATGACATGCATGGGCTGCAATTAAAAAGCTTAAAGTTCATTTATTTTATAACTAGTACAGAAGTCTTTACATGCATCCCATGGATATTTTTTTCTTTTCCATAATATGCATATTGTAGAAGAATGGTTCAAAACTTGTATATACTTCTTGAATTACAAAATACAAGTATGAGTACAAATATATAGGAGAGAGGAGAGAAACAGACAACTATACAAGCAATGTGAGACTAAGCCAGAATCCTACATGGGCCATAATAATGGGCTTATTCAATATCTTTTCTAGTATTCTCTAGCACTCCTCCGCAAGCTGGAGCGTACAAGTCGTAGGCACCAAGCTTGGATAAGAACTGATGGTACATTTGTTGTAGTAGCGCCTTGGTGAGAATGTCCGCAACTTGTTCTGACGCAGGAACATGCTTCAGCTCTAATTTCTTTAATTGAACCTTTTCACGGACAAAGTGACAGTCAATTTCAATGTGCTTGGTCCGCTCTAATTTCTTTAATTGAAACCCAAGATTCTTCGCAATATGAATTGCGGCCTAACTATCGCAAAACAAAGTTGCAGGTGAGGATAATGTGACCCCCAAATCACCAAGAAGACCCTCAAGTCAGGTGAGTTCAGAAACAACAGCTGCCATTACACGATACTCAGCTTCCGCAGAAGAGCCAACAACCACAGACTGCTTCTTGCTACGACAAGTAATAAAATTCCCTCCAAAGTAGGTACAGAAACCCGTAGTGGAACGTCGATCATCCAGGGTGGCTGCATAGTCCGCATCTGAGATTCTGAATATGCAATAAGAGATATAGAGGAGGATGACTTATATACCAATCCTTGTTTAGGAGCTGTCTTCATATATCTGAGGATGCGTTCCACTTCCTAGAGATGAGAGATCCGAGGAACATGTATAAACCGGTTGACCACTCCAACAATAAAAGAAATATCAGGTCTTGTAATTATCAGATATATCAGTTTTCCTACAAGACGCTGATATTACTCAGGGTTTGTAAGCAGAGAATCAGAGTCAGGCCCATGAGCTGAAAGGATACAGGCCTCAATAATCATTAATCATTATACTCATTAATCATTCATTACTATCATTTATCTCTTAAAAAATAGAATTTTTGTGGCTACTTGCATCATATCTATGTCTTAACACTCAATTATGTTTCACAAACACTAAACCATGCCAAAATTATTGAGTTCTTACATTATTTCTTTCTTTAGAAAAAAACTTGTTACAAAAATCGCACCCAGACATGACTTTTATGCTCCAAAGGCGCAATCCTCTGAGCTTGTTGAGCCTGGAGCCTTAGGCGCACCTGAGGCGCGCCTTTAACAACATACTTTATAAGGTCCCCAAATATCAAAATGGACTAATGATAAAGGAGTAGTACTCCGAGTACAATTAGGCTGAAAGGATACACGATGTTGTTTGCCAAAGATACAAGATTCACAAGAAAATTCATGCAGGGAGACATCCGGAAGAGCTTTCTTGAAAATCTGGAGGGGAGCATACCCAAGACGACGATGTCAATCAGTAATGAAGACAACGAAGAGAGCAAAAGGAGGAACATCGAGGAGGTAAAGCCCATTCGACAGCCGCCCCTTGCCAATGATATTCTGCGTTTTGTCGATCCTGCACAACAAAGGTAGAGGGTGAGAAGCTAACACAACAATTAAGGTCTTTAGTAAGGCGGCTAACAGAGAGCAAGTTAAATGGTGATCCTAGAACATGAAGAGCAGAAGTCAAAGAGAGAGTGAGTGTGAGGAGGATATCAGCAGCGCCGGATACGGGGGTGATATCACCATTAGCCACAGTAATGAACTCGGGATGGGCAGTCATCGAATATTGCGGAGGGTGCTGCGAAGTAATATGGTGTGACTCCCGAATCCACAATCCAGTGGGAGCCCTGTGAGAGACAAGATATACCTTCATTTAAAATAGATGACACGGATCCAGAGGAGCGAGAGATCACCCCTTGTAGTTGTTGTAGCTGAGTGCGGAGAGCATTAATGTCATCCCTAACAGAAGCTGCAGAGTCCGTGGCAGGAGAAGTGGAAAGATCAGCCATAGCAGGAGCATCAAGATGTGGAGGCAGACCATGTTTGCGATAGCATGTGGCCTCAAGATGATCATCTCGACCGCAATACGTACACTTAAACGACGATCTGCTAGACCGGCCACGTCCCCTAGACATGTTGCGTCCCCCACGGGTTGAGGACCCCCGAGCTGACGGAGCGGGTGTAGAGTATTGTAGAAGAGCCAAGGAGGGAGTAACAGGAGCATCCTGGGGCGGTGTGACCTTTAAAAGCATAGAGCACACATCTGACAGAGATGGAGTGATAGTAGATGAGAGAATCCGGGCCCGAAGACTGTCCAGGTGAGAAGGAACTCGGGAATCCCGACAGCTTCTTTCTGGGCCCGTTGAGTAGTCAGATCTGTAGTAGGAGGTTGATGTTGGATCCAGGCCTCGACCAGAATCTTAGCTTTAGCCACAAAGGAGATCATATCACCGGGAGCCCTGGGATCAAGAGTTTGAAGATCTGAGATAATGTCGAACAAGTGTTGACGACTATTCTGCACAGAGTAAAAAAGAGTGGAGCTCCTCCCACATGGCCTTTGTCATGTCATGATACATAGTCATCCTATAGGGCTCGGTGTCCATGGAGTTGAGCAGCCATGACTGGACCCGGCCATCTTCCCGTAGCTACTCTTTGGTGGGGGTGGTAGGAGTGACCCGGGTCAAGTGATGAAGAAGTCCTTTCGTTTGCAGTACTCGACAAACTGAGTGCAATCATTCCACGAAATTCCGTTTCCCACTGCGGGAGATAGTAGTAATCCGGAGTTTATCGCGAAGCTCGAGAATTGGAGCCGCAACACAAGCAGGCAAAGCAGAGGTGGCATTAGAATTCTCTGAAGCCATGAGCCTGCAGCGGTTAGAGTGGTTCTCGAGCGATTAGGAGACCAAGCTCTCAGCGACTAAGAGACCGAGCACACGAGCGGGTAGAAGAGAACCTGCAGCAGTCACGACAACAGAACACCAGCGGCAAGAGAGGCGGCTAAAGAGGAAACTGCAACGGTTATGAAGAAAGATCGTTGTGGCAAGAGGAGATCACACCAACGGAAGGAAGGAGAATCCGCAGTGGATAGAAACAGTCTGCAATGGTAAGAAGGCAACCCGCAACAGCTAAGGAGGCAACCCGCATCTGTTAAGGAAAGCAGTCCAACGACTAAACAGAGCCGCGATTTTAGAAACACAAGTCTGAGACTCAGCAGGTAGGCAGAGAGACCGTAAGCCGCGAGAAGATGCCGATAAAAAGCAAACCACAGCGGCTAGAAAGTAAACCGCAACGACAAGACAAGAACACACCAGTGGTAGAAGTGAGGACCGATAGCGGATAGAAACTGCCCGCAGCGGTTACGAAGGAAACCCGCAGCGGTTAAGAAGATAACCCACAACAGTTAAGGAGAGTAGACCAGAGCAGCGACTAAACAAAAAATTGCGGCTAGAAAAGCCTGTGGCTAGAAAAGCCTGCGGGGTGGCAGACAGAAGCACGGGAGTGGGGTCCACTTGTCTGAGAGAAGAAGGCTATAACGGGGCGAAGGAGAGAAAGGAGAAGTGGAAGCCACGCTAGAGGCCAGCAGGAGCGGATAGGCAAGAGGAAACCACACGGATAGTAGCGAGTACACAGCTTACCCGCTCAGAGGAGTGCGGGTAAGTGTGGATAGCAGCGGTCAAGAAGAAGGAATCCGCTTAGAGGAAGATCGCATCTTCTGATTCCATGTAGAAGAATGATTCAAACCTTGTATATACTTCTTGATTACAAAATACAAGTATGTGTACAAATATATAGGAGAGAGGAGAGAAACAGACAACTATACAAACAATGTGGGAGTAAGCCAGAATCCTACATGGGCCATAATAATGGGTATATTCAACATCTTTTCTAGTAGTCTCTAACTCATATCTTGCAAATTTTAAATACAACTTTTGTAATTTTTTTGACGGAAGTTCTTTTAAGTTTTTTTTTTTTTTGCTTTTTGAAGATTGTTTTTGTTATCTTTTGCCTCTTTAGTCATAGGGGAAAAGTTGTGTTTCTTGCAGATCCAACTATTTGCTGATGTATATATGTTATCTATGACTCATATTTTTGTTACTCAAAATGTAGAATGAGGATATTTCAGTTTCGTTCTGGCATACAATTAATCAGTAATCATGGGGTGTATTTATTGCCATTTTCCTACACACAGATTTACTGAATTTACATTTTTTTTCATTTAGGTGCTTCTTTTTTGGTGATATATCTTCAAAAAGAGACCCTGAAGCTTATATGGATTGTATGTTCAGATTGCATGATTACTTCATTAAGGAGTATCATCAGTTAAATGATCATGATAATAATAAAAAATCTTCAATACCTCTAATTATTAATACGGCTGGGTGGGTTAAAGGTATTTTCTTGTTCGTGTGATCTCCTATGATTAAATGCTTATTGTGATTTATCATGAATAAATTACCCATACATCTTTTGGTAATCATTTCCTGTTGTTCCAGGTACGGGATTGGATGTTCTAATAGAACTCTTGAGGTATGTATCTCCCACTCATGTGGTTCAGATACGCATATCTGTTGAGACTAAGAATCTTCCCACTGGGGCATTCTGGTTGAATGATAAGAAAAGGGAGCTTTCAAAATTGATTGAAGTTGATGCTGTTTTCACAGATTCGTACAATCAATCGTGAGTTCCTGCTCTCTAAGTTTTAGTTCAAATTAAATTCATTTTAAAAAATACCTGTATAGAATTTGTTGTTAGTGCAGGGAGAAATGAACACATGTATCTTTTACGTACGTTTTTAATTTCCAGTGGGTAAGGCTTTGAATTTTTAACTGCTAACAATACAATTAATTGTGAAAGAAGCTGTCCCTCTCTTGGATACCATAGTTATCTTTGATGTGTTTACATGCATCTTCTACATCATGTTCAGAAATTTTTTGTCCTATCTCTGCTGACATTTTATACTAATAAACACTCTATTCGAGAAGTATCAATACACCTAGAATTTCACGGAAATATAAAATTTTCGGAACAAAATATTATGAGAACTAGAAAATAATATTATATAGTTCTTGTACTACCAAAAGAAATGCACATAGATAAATCGTCACTTATATAAAATCAAATAATTGAGTTTGTATATTTTTTGCTCATGATTTTTAGTATATATTGTTTGCTTAGAACAAGATATGACACAATGGCGACAAAAGATCCATATAGCCAACCCCACTATAGTGGGATAAAGGCTTGTTGTTGTTATTGTTTGCTTAGAACAAGATATAAAGTCAAATAATGGAGTCTGAAAAATTTCATTGTTCATGATTTGTTTAGTATACATCATTAGTCCAGAACCTGATGGTTCTTATGAAGCTTTTTTTATACATATTATTTTGATAAAAATACTAAAAATGTTTCCAAATGGACCTAAATAGTTTCTTTAATTGCTTATTTTGTATTTGTTTTGGAGCATAGTCTTGTCCTACTTGGGCCCAACTAGGAGAGAAAAAAGAGGGAGAACTGGAAGGTTGCTTTCAAATGTATTTTTATCTAAATAATATGTATAAAAAAAGCTTCATAAGAACCATCAGGTTCTGGACTAATGATGTATACTAAACAAATCATGAACAATTAAAATTTTCAGACTCCATTATTTGATATTTGAACTCTTGAGAAAGGAAAGTTTGCTTTCAAATGGAAGGTTGCTTTCAAATTGAAGGTTACTTTCTGTTGAGAAGGCTCAAAACATGTATATATTGCTTGTGTATATAAATAGAAGGAGAGAATACAAATATATAGGAGGAAGAGAGAGGGAATAAATCCTATACAAGATGTGGGACTAAAGTGAGAGAGAACATAAATGGGCCCAAAAGATGGGCCCAATACATGGGCTATTCTAGCACTCCCCCGCAAGCTAGAGCGTACAAATCGTATGCGCCAAGCTTGGACAAGCATTGATAGAAGAGTGCTTTGGAGAGAGCCTTTGTGAGGACATTCGCAACTTGTTCAGACCCTGGGACATGCTTTAGATCGAGCTTTTTCATTTGAACTTTTTCCCGAATGAAGTGACAATCGACTTCAATGTGCTTCGTTCTTTCGTGGAAGACTGGGTTCTTGGCGATATGTATAGCAGCTTGGCTGTCACAAAGGAGAAGAGTCGGTGTCGGTAATTTTACACCCAGATCAGTGAGAAGACTCTCAAGCCACGTCAGTTCCGATACAACAGATGTCATTGCCCGGTATTCTACCTCAGCTGATGATCGAGCAACGACCGCTTGTTTTTTGCTTCGCCATGTATCCAAATGTCCTCCAAAGTAGGTGCAAAAACCACTAGTAGATCACCGATCATCAAGAGAACCAGCATAATCAGCATCTGAGTATGCCACCAAAGTTAGAGCAAAAGAAGAGGTCCGGTAAACAAGTCCTTGACCAGAAGCTGTTTTAAGGTACCTGAGAATACGTTGAACAGCCTGAAGATGAGATCTTCGAGGAGAGTGCATATATCGACTGACAAGACCAACAACAAAAGAAATATCTGGCCTGGTAACCGTGAGATAGATCAATTTTCCAACGAGTCGACGATAATATTTAGGATTCTGGAGAAGTAGATTCGAGTCAGATGCCTGGGCGCACAACTTGTGGTTTATATCCATAGGGGTATCACTTGGCTTACAACCTGAAAGACCAGCATCATGAAGAAGGTCATGACAGTACTTCCGTTGAGATAGAGTAAGCCCATCCAGTTGTCTGGCAACCTCTAGACCCAAAAAATATCGTAGAGGTTCCAAATCCTTTGTCTGAAAGACGGAGTTTAGATTTACTTTGGCTGCATGTATCCCTTGTGAGTCATCTCCTGTAATGATGATATCGTCAACGTATACTAACAGAAGGACCTTTTCTGTTGGTCGGTGACGAGTAAACAGCGAGAAGTCGGCCGAGCTTCGAGTAAAACCGATATCACGAAGGATCTTACTGAATTTTTCAAACCATGCCCGTGGAGATTGTTTGAGACCATACAGAGCCTATAGAAGGCGACAGACCTAAGACTCCCCCGTGGTCTCAAACCCGGGTGGTTGTTGCATGTACACCGTCTCTTGGAGATCCCCATTTAAGAAAGCATTCTTGATATCCAGTTGAAAGAGGGGCCACTGACAATGAACAGTGACAGAGATGAGGACTCAAACGGTATTGAGCTTGGCGACCGGGGAGAAAGTTTCCTCATAGTCGAGTCCTTGTTGCTGGGTGAAACCACGAGCCACGAGACGAGCCTTTAGACGGTCAATTGTCTCATTAGCAGCATGTTTGATGACAAAGATCCACTTACACCCAACCGGTTTCTGACCCGGAGGAAGGGGGACGACGGTCCATGTCTGGTTGGCCCAGAGAGTAGACATTTCTTCCTCCATGGCTGTCCGCCAGCCTGGATGCTGAAGTGCCTCCTGCACAGAGTTAGGGACATCAATCGAAGAGAGAGAAGTAGCAAATGTGTGCAGAAGGGGAGAGAGGCGATGAAGATAGACGTAGTTAGCCAGAGGATGAGCAGTGGAAGGTTGTACCTGATCAGCAGGATGCAGAGTATCCGTGGTAGATGTCGTCTGCAGAGGGGCAACGGAACTGGGAGGGCGACGAGTGTAGACACGGATAACGAGTGGTTTGGAGGGAGCAGGAGCCGGTTCAGGGGAAATCGGAGATGGTGGTGTAGTAGCGGGAATAACTGGGCGTGGGATGGATGGCGGGAGAGGAGGTGGGGGTAGATCAGTGGGTAAAGGAGCAGGAAAAAACGGTTGTTCTTCCCGGAAGGTAACGTCCGCAGAAACAAAGATCTTTCGAGTAGTTGGAGAGTAACAAACATAGCCCTTCTGGGTGCGCGAATAGCCGACAAAGATGTGTTTAGCCGCCCGGGGATCCAACTTATCCGAGGATGGCCCCAGACGGTGGACGTAGCAGATGCTACCAAAGACACGAGGCGGGAGAGGAAAAGCCGGAGTGGAGGGAAACAATTGGCTAAACGGAGTAGCATAGTGGAGGACGAATGAAGGGAGACGGTTGATGAGAAAGTAGGCAGTCGAGACCGCAAAGTTCCAATAAGGCTTGGGAACATGCATTTGAAGCATGAGGGAGCGGGCTACATCAAGTAAGTGACGGTTCTTCCTTTCGGCAACACCATTTTGCTGGGCCGTGTAAGCACATGACGTTTGTTGAAGAATCCCGAGTTCAGAACACAAAGCGATAAATTCGTGGTTGGTGTACTCACGAGCAGTGTCAGTGCGTAGAATTTTGAGGGTGGTGTGGAATTGTGTACGGGTTTCGAGGACAAATGCCCGAAAAACACGGGGAAGCTCGGAGCGATCACGAAGTAAGTATAGCCACGTAGTGCGAGAGTGATCATCAATAAATGTGATAAAATAGCGAAAACCAGAAATACTTGTAATCTTAAAGGGCCTCATACATCAGAATGCACTAAATCAAAGGGAGCAGCGCTCCGAGTACAATGCGAAGGAAAAGAAGAACGCGACTGCTTGCCGAGGATACATGAGTCACACTAAAAAGGAGTAAAAGAGACATCTGGAAGAGCTCGCTGGAGGATCGGCAAAGGGGCATGCCCAAGGCGACGATGCCACGCACTGGAAGAGACTGAAGACAGAATAGTGGGAGAGTCATCGAGAAGGTAGAGCCCGTTCCGCAGCCGGCCTTTACCAATGGTAGTCTTCGTTCGCCGATCCTGTATAACAAAGGAAGAGGAGGTGAATATAACAGAACAATCAAGATCACTCGTAAGACGTCCAACAGAGAGTAAATTGAACGGTGAACTCAGAACATGAAGAGTCGAGCGAAGGGAGATTGACGGGTTGAGAGAGAGATCTGCCGAGCTGGAGACGGGAACCATCTCCCCATTGGCCACAGTGATAGACTTCGGATAAGGTGAATCCGAGTACTGGGCAAGCCGTTGTGAAGTAATGTGATGAGTGGCACCAGAGTCCACAATCCAGCCCAGGCTGGTGGATAGACAAGCAGTACTTGTGTTGGAGACGGAGGCGATGGAGGCAGATGGTGGGTTGAGCAGGCCCTGGAGATGCTGTAGCTGAAGACGGACGGTCTCAAGATCAGGAGGACTGGCGTCGGTAACAACAGATGCCATCGGACGAGGAGGATAACCAATTTTCCTGTAGCAGGTCGCCTCAAGATGACCATCTTTCCCACAGAAAGAACACTTCGGCCGACCCCGGATACCACGGCCACGGCCCCGAGAGCCCGAACGTTCCCCCCCCCCCCCCCGAGCAGAAGTAGGAGGGGATGGTAGGAGCAGAGGGTCCTACTGAAGAAGGGCCGGGGGGGGAAGGAGCAGAAGTATCCGGAGGAGGTGATACACGGAGAATCATGGAGCATACATCAGAGAAAGATGGTGTGGTGGGAGAAGCCAGGACCTGAGCACGAATGCTCTGAAGGTGAGATGGAAGACGGGCCATTATGATGGCAATGCATGCGGCTTCCTTCTGAGCGCGCTGAGCAGCATGATCATTGGTGGGCGGCTGATGCTGGATCCAAACTTCAGCAAGAGTTTTAGCCCGAGCGACAAAAGAGGTCATATCCGAAGCCTCGTCAGCGTCGAGAGCAAAGATGTCAGTGAGTATGTCGTAGAGATGCTGAAGGCTGTCGCGGCCTGAGTATAAGGAATGCAGCTCATCCCACATAGCCTTGGCGGTGTCGTGGTACATAGCCATCTGATAAGGCTCACCATCCAATGAATTCAGGATCCAAGTCTGAACGCGGCCATCATTGCGGATCCAATCATCGGTAGTAGGAGACAGAGGTGCCTGAAGAAGGTGAGGCAGAATACCCTTGGCCTGAAGAACCCGTCTAACTGAGTGCACCAAAGGGATAACGTTTTTCTTGCCAGAAAGAGAGATGGTAGTGATCCTCAGCTCGTCACGGACTTCAGCAGAGCAAACCGGGCGATCTGTAGGACAGGCCGGGTGGTCAATAGGCGGACTGGCCGCCGAACCAGTGGAGTTACCAGAAGAACCCATAGAAGCAAACCGCAGAATCAAAACCCAGAGGGAGACCGCCGCGATAAGAGCAGGAGGTCGCACGACAAGTCCGCAGCGGGAAGGACTGGAGACGACCGCGATCAAAATGCGGGAAGGCAACAGTCCGCACGGTCACGCCGGACACCAGCGTCGGACACCAGCGATTAGTCAGATCGCGACCAAAATACGGAAAGAGAGGAGTCCTCACGGTCTAGGTGAACACAGCAGCGGTCAGAGCACAGGGAGACGCGAGAACTCGAGCGGTAAGAAGGGAGAGAGAGAGAGACTGCGGCGGACAGGAGCAGTCCGCAAGAGAAAGGAGCCCACATCGGTTAGGATAGAGAAGCTCTAGCCCGCAACGGTTAAGACAGGAGCAGTCCGCAAGGAGACTGGCGCGAGGAGAACACAGACGCCAGGAGGAAGAGGAGAACCCGCAACGGTTAAGGAGGAGGTCGCAGCGGGAAGGAGAAGTTCGCGAGTAGAGAAGCTCGAGCGAATAGAAGAAGAGACCGTGAGTTTGAAGAACTCAAGCAGCAAGGGAGGAGAGGAGCTCAGAGTGGACAAGAGGAGAGCCCACAGCGGATAAGAGAGGTGGGCCCCACGGGTCAGAGCAGAAGATGGCTATATGAAGCCTGAGGAGGGTGAAATCACGGAGAGAGAGAAGAGAAGCGGATGCAGAGTTTGCAGTCCGCAGAAGCCACGCGGTTAAGGGGAAGAGCGGACAGGATAGACAGGCCGCAGGAGACCGGAGCGGATAGACAGGCCGCGGGAGACCGGAGCGGATAGACCCGCAAGTCCGCAGGAGAGGAGCCCGCAGAGATAGGCGGGTAGGAGAAGGGAGGTCGCAGAACAATCTGCGGACAGGGAGGAGGGCGGGCTGGGCGGTTAGAAAAGGGGAAACCGCAGCTATAGGACCGCATCCTCTGATACTATGTTGAGAAAGCTCAAAACTTGTATGTATTGCTTGTGTATATAAATACAAGAAGAGAATACAAATATATAGGAGGAAGAGAGAAGGAATAAATTCTATACAAGATGTGGGACTAAAGAGAGAGAACATAAATGGGCCCAAAAGATGGACCCAATACATGGGCTATTCTAGCACTTTCAAATGTATTTGCTATTCGAACTCTTGAGAAAGGAAGGGGGGTCTGAGGTCCATACAATCTGCTAGATCTAGGAGGGAATACAAAACCCAGATATTTTTTAGATTTCAATCCCCAGCCTTAACATGTGGGCGCCTACTTTTTTCGGGTATCCTATTTCTAGGGTCTCTGCATGGGGTTGGGGCTAGGTGCACAGAATCCATGTATTGGGCGCTAAAGAAGTCACTAATAGCCAAGTTGAGTGTCAAACATGAGAATGTGTTATAGGATTCATAGAATGAGGAATGATTGTAGTAGGACAATGAGATTAGCAATTTTGAAGACAAATCGCTGAAAAAGACTTAACGTTGTTTGTGTGAAGATCAATAAAAATTAATATCAAATGATTCTTAGGAAAATGGGTAGACTAAAGGTAACATGTGTAGAAGTTGTGCAAAAAATATTTCCATAAAATAGGTTTAACACTTTACTCCTCAATCAACATGAGTGAGTGAAGAATGAGGATTCAACTGTCGTAAATGGTGTATGTAATAAACTTGTTTAGAAAAAATTAACATTGGAGATACTCATATGATTTTTACGATGAATGCCACAGATTGTTCTAATAGACTGTTCTTGTCAATTAAAATTATTGACTTCAAAGTTCAGGTTACTTAATCAATTTATTTAACATTATTGAGACCAGTTGCTTAACTGCTTATAACATACAGTTCATCTGCACTTCACTTTATTAGATCTAATCAAATTAAACCATTAATGCACTGTGATCTAATATGAAATTTATTATAATACATCAATTTGGGGAGTGTCAAATTGTTTATTACATATATTTATTATAATATGAAATTTATTAGATTCATTTGGTTAAAATTGACAGAATACATAAAATATACTTCTGTTGTGTTGATTAGTTGTGCCCTCGTACTAAACAACTATCAAGAGTCTCCATTGCCAAAAAAGTATCTTTTTAAATGATGTAGGGGCTGACAAATGACTGCCTTGTTTCTGTTATGGTCCTTAATGGACAATCGAACTTATTTAATTTTCCACACTTCAATAAAAAATAACGAACACTCATAATTTCTGTTGCTGAAGTTGGTTTGGAAGAGCTGTACCGTGGATCGAGCATTTCAGTTCATTATATCTTGGTTAGTGCCTAATTATTTTGTAGATAAATCCGAAAGTTCTGCTTGTTACAGGACTACTAAGAAGAGAAGCTTTCATCAGATTTCAAATTTAGTCAATTTTCTAATAGTGTAATAATATTTTTTTCCTTTAAATTATGTAATGTAATTTTGCAACTGTGTGCGCATGCAGGGTGCTGATGGGAAAAAATGCAAGCCGCTTGCGAGAGTCTCGACTTCTTGATTATTTTAAGCAATGCTTTTCAAGCAGTCTAAACATTAAAACTAACAAGGAGCTTGCCTATGCATTGGCCTCTCTTCCTCCTTATCAAGTTCACTTTTCTGAAGTTAAAGTTATGCATCTTCATTGTCAGGTTAGTAAATAAGTATTAAAATTTATGTTTTCCTATTTTTTAATGATACAAGCATTATGAAACATTTACATAATAGAAAGGTGTTGATTATTTCCTTACTGATATTAACATGTACATTACTTTCTTTCTCCTAACCGTGAAATGCTTTTGAATGTTTTTAATGAACTAACACTACATTAACTATTTTGGTGTACTTTTTACATTCGGGCGGGGCGGCGACATTCGGGCGGGGCGGCGACATTCGGGCGGGGCGACGACATTTGGGCAGGGCGGCGACATTCAGGCGGGAGCGGCGACACTCGTCGGGGGCGGCGACACTCAGCGGGGGCACTGTCGATGTTATTCTGCCAAGATAACAGCCATTGTAGTTTAGCGATCAATAATTATTTCAACATTTTGAACCTGAAGGGGAGTTTGGGGCGTGTATGTAATTGAAAGGAGTCATTAAAAGTTGAGATGAAATAATTGGCATCATAACAATGATGAATGTATTTCAACATACTTTGGTGTCTAATGTTGGTCATGAATTAATTGTCTTTTTTAGAGTTCAATTTGTTCCTTTCTTCTCAAATGACTTATATTTTTTGAGAATGATTTGAATGTGGGATAAGATAGGAGTAGTATTTGAATGTGGAATAAGATAGGAGTAACACCAATTGCAGAGAAGATCAGAGAAGCTCGATTAAGATGGTTTGGACACGTACAAAGGAGACCATTAGAGACATTTGTTAGGCTTTGTGAGAATCTAGTCTCTAGGCATGCTAAACGAGGGGTAGATCAATAATACTTGGAATGAAACTATAAGGGAAGACATGATGTACTTAGGCATTAGTGAGATTATGACTAATGACAGGGCACAATAGCGACAAATGATCCATATAGACGACCCCACTATAGTGGGATAAAGGCTTGAGTGTTGTTGATTTGAATGTACGATAACTTCTAAGCATCTTACCGACCATACAAGAATAAAAAGCCAATTATTCTGTGGGGTAAATTGTTTCTTAGCTTATGAAAAATAAGTTAAAGAGGACCATTGAAGATGGGATTAGGTTTGGATTGGAAATTTATTGAGTCGGAAAGTAATTTTTTTCATATAACATTAGCGAATAGTGGGTTTATCAACTATTGACGGAATGTTTCATATGCTAACAAAAATAATGCCTACTTTGTGAGCAGTTGATGTTCAATAAACTGCATGTTGTTATCCACTATTTGATGAAATAAGCTGTTATAATCCATTATTTGAAGTTACTTTTGGAAGTGCAAGCCTTGTATGTAGGAAGATCATTATGTTTTCATAATTTGTTTTATCCTTTATGGGCCTTCTACCACGTTGTTTCACTCAAAATATTTATGTATTAACTACTCAGCCTCATGTGGTGTAATTAAACTCTTATAGTATATAATGTAACATTTGCCATCAATTTTTGTTCATCTGGATGATATTTATCTCCTGCTTATTTCAGGTTCCAAAGCATGAGGTAATTTACAGTTTAAATGCCACAATAGTTGGCTTGGCCTTTAATTCCTTTGGGCCCACAACAATAGAGTGCAGACCTTGGTGTGCTGGACTTGGTAACATTGGTTCTCTCACTGCAGTTCTAAATCAGTTATACATATTTTGTATTTATTTGTTCTGTCACTAGTTTTTCAAGAAAAAAGGAAAGTAATTCTGTGATATGAAATTCATGTAGCAAATATTATCGTTATTTTCTTAACTGCAGTGCATACCAAACCTGACATCTACAGGTCCACCTGCTGGATCCTGATGAAGAACCGTAATAAAAGATATGCAGAAGCTTTATCTCACAAACTAAAAAAGGCAAAATATACACTCTATGAAGTCGTTATGGGACAACAAAATAAAATCATGTTCATCATGTTTGAATAGAGCATGCTGAAGTGGATATGTACTTCTAGGCAGGAAATTGTGAAAGGGGTTATCTTTATTACTTACGTACAACATTGTTGAGTGTGCATAAACTCACAAGGCTACTTATATAAACACAAATGTGCATGACATTTGTTATACATGCACAGTTTGTGATGATATACTATACACAGCCACGGGTAATGCAGGGTTATGATATGAGCTAATTTATCTCAAAATTTATGTATGATACGGTACCATCAACACAAAATTAGTTGATGTACTAAATATTCTATTTGAAATAGCACTATGCATGTTCATGCACAAACTAGTCTCTTTGAAATTTTGTACTTTTTTGCGGCGCTATATTCTTTGTTTAGGCTATGCACATTTAATTTTTCCAAAATTTATGTTTACTAGGTATTGTAAGAGGTATTGATGTCAAAAAAGACCTGCTTTATGTGCTTACGCCAATATCTCTAAGCAAGTTAGAGAAGGTTGATATTCTGTTGCAAGGCTTCATTCAAATACCAACCGTTCTATTACAGGTACTCTCTTCCTAACCATTTTTATATATTTATATTCATGGTTTAATGGTAGTTTATGGAAAACAATTGCTGATTGGGGATGAGTTTAATGCTAGAAACTCGTGTTTAGCGAAAGTGTTTTTGCTTTTAACCACTTATAGAGTTGAACATGTCTCCACTCTTTTGGCCCCTCTCAAATGGATAGTGATACACATAATCCTCTTACAACTGTCCTAAACTTCATATTAGACCATTTCACACAGAAGGTCTCCCTTCGAGTTCGAATGAAGTCTTCTTCTCCAGCATCATACATAAGCACCATTTCACACAACTCTCAGTCTCACATTCAACAATTCTCTTATTTAACATCTCTGTCCCACCCTCTCTCTCATTTAGTGATCTCTCATTTTCTCATTTACACTAACTATTTGCTCTTCCTTGGTTTTCTTTCTCATTTATGCTTTGTTTGTTTGGTCTTCTCTTCGCCATTGATAAAACACAAATGTTTGGGACAACCTATGTTTGGAACCGCGGATCCCCAGAAATGTCATTGTCTAATTCCACGCATGGAGAAAACCACGTTTAGAAATGTCATTCCATCTCCACTGCCACAGGCCCTTGCTATTTAAACAAATCAGTATATGTCTCTTCACCATGTTGTTTTCTCTCATACTCCCTTTGTTTCTCATTTGCATGCTCTCATTGCCCCCCCACCTGTGTGAACTAATTTATATACATAGTTTTTTCTCTCTCGCTGACCTGTAATGTTAATTTATTCTTGGGAAGTTAACAACAGTAATTTTTATCAAGTTAATTAAATATAATTTGCTGTTGTTTTTCAATATATATTTTAAATTTCTTAAACAGGTACGAGGATGCCGATCACCCTACATGGCTGCAAATGTATTGCACAAACTTCCATACAAAAAGCTGTAGATAAGAGCTTCGTTTGGGGGGACTTATTTTCACCGGTCAAGCGGTTACAAGGTCTGGTTCATGCGGTCGGTAACCGCTTGACCGGTGAAAATAAGTCCCCCCAAACGGAGTTAAGGTGTTGGTTTGGCTCTGCGGGACTTCTGCTGAGCAAATTCGTGGGATGCCGCTGAACTCCAGGGGAATTTCTAATAACTTTATTTATTATTCAAAGCGTTTTATACAGTACTGCATAAATAATAATATTTTAAGGTACTAGTATTTCATATATTTTGCTCATCTTGGGTTGTTATCCTCATTATGTTTCCAGAAAAAAGACAACTCTATAGTAAGATTTTATATGTGAAATATAAAAAGACTCCCAACCAAATTAGAAGGCTTTGTTTGGCTGGAAATCTATGGCACAGACTACGCATGCCTTAATGGCTTCATGAAACCGACTAATGTTAAACCCTTATTATTATTATTATATAATATATACCTCATTCAAATTTATGATGCTAATCATGAGTTTGAAACAATATTACGGAAGAAACAAAATGATTTGATTTTAGCATTAGCATCATACATATTTTGAAATAAAAATACTAATTATTATTAGGCATTTTAATTTTTTATATATATTTAAAAAATAAATATGAAAAACAATTAATTTAATTGGAAAAAAATGAATAAAATGTTAATAACATATGAAGTGAAAGAGTATATATAATTTGCTCGTTGGCTTTAAAAATATATTTTAAAATTCTTAAACAGGTACGACGATGTGTATCACCAAATCTATTGCAGATAATTATTTCATTAATTGTTAATAGTGAATATGACTAGTATTGTTTATAAAGAGTGGTTATCGTCTTGACAAATTGTTGTTTAGATGTTTTTTATAATTACTAATGGTGATTATGAGTTGTATTGTTTATAAACTCACTTAGAGTAGCTGCGTTGCAAGCATCAAATCTAAGCCATTGTATAGGCTTTGATTGGTGCTGAGTACTCGCAGAAATGATTGGCCGCGCTGATCGGTGTTGTAGTCCTTAATGAGCGCGGTGGAAGAAGATTGTTTTCAGTCTATATAATGAAATCAGTTGTGGCCAACCAGACCTCCAGCTGCTCTCGATGTCCCATCGCTGAAAGAAAGGCTTCGACCATGCTAACATACTTAATTTTGAGAATTTTTTCAAATGAGAGGACAACGAGCTTGGCTGACTCAAAATGCGCGTGAGAAGGGAAGCAACATAAGTAGTCCAACACAATGCATGAGCATTGCTTCATGCCAGCCTGCTCGTTTATTATGATATTTCTAAGGCAGCATAGTTCGTAAAATAATTATGACATCATTGACTTCATTGTTACAGACACCCCATCGCATAGTTCGAACAATAAGAGAAATTTATGAGTCGTTGACTCATTAATCTTTTCAAAACAGAATAACATGATCAAAAAGATCTCAAGGAACAGGAATTGACATGCAACAATAACAAAGATTATGGATTTATCAAAGTCTTTCCTGAAAAAAATGCATAATAACTATCTCCATGGGTGGGTAATCTAAGCTAAACATTCAAACCAGAGATCTCACTGGAAGCATTGTCAAAACTATCATTCGACCATCAACATAGAAACCATAGATCTCACCTCGCGGTTGCTGGTAGCCGCGGCGTTGGTAGGTGGATAAAGACACGGACCATTCAGAGATGTCGCCTAAAAGTAGCACGAACGCGCAACATGAGACTGGAACCACACCCTTGCGTCTACAGCCACTGAAAGGTAGTTTTGAGGTTCAGCAGTAGCTATCAGCAACCCAATGTTTTTACTATCTATTCAAAAAAAAAAATCAGCATAATCCTCTAAAAAAATCTCAGTTTTTTAGTCGCATGTGAGCATATCTTTTCGTTAAAAAGTGCATTCAACCTGCATTTTTATTTATTTATAAAAGTTATGTTTTTATTGAATGTGAAGAAAAAAGAATTGTCATCAAAGCATACAAAAACTGAAACAAAATATAGGAATACAAAATCAACTGAAACAACCAGAAATCACCAAGACAATTACAGTATAGCTCTAACAAGCAACTACTTTAGGCTCTATTTGACTCAGGCTGCCGCGCTGGAGCAGTGGTGGGGTTGATTTAGGCTCTGTTTGGGGGGACTTATTTTCACCGGTCAAGCGGTCATGACCGCATGAACCGGACCTTAATTAAGTCCGAGTTTATGTGGTATGACTGCTTGACCGGTGAAAATAAGCCCCCCCAAACGGAGCCTTAGTCAAAGGCCCATGTGATTCTCACGAGGAAATTTTTTTACCGGCTGTGTAAAGTGCGAGGTTATGTGGTCAAAAATAGTATAAATAAAGGTCTCTCCTGAGCTTTTAGCAAGCAAGCCAAGTCAATTTTTCTCCACGCCTTTTCTTCTCCCCTTCCACTTCATATTAAGACCAACTCCGCGGAAGGCGTGAAGGAGGATAGGCATCGTAGTGTGCGCAGTACTTCTCGAGGGAGCATCGTTCATGTTTGTGGAAGAGATTGAAATTCGTTTTGGCGTTGAAGATTTGCAGGAGCGATCTTGTGCATCCTTCTAAGAATTAAGCTAATCTGTCTCATCCATGGTGTACTTGCAATTGATTGATATTTTTGTCTCCTATTTGCAATTTTTCTGATTTATTATCGTGCTTTGATTTTTCTTCAAATAATAGTGTCCCCGGCAGTTATTCTCATTCTCCTAGAAATTGTGTGAATCCCAACAAGAAGCAGTGATGGACAAATTTGTTGATTTGCAGAGTGATGGGAGAAACAGTGAAACTATTTAAAGGAATAGCGTTTACAGTACTATTTCAAATGAAGAATTTGTTTAACATGTTTGGCAAACAACTGTATGGCGTGTAGTCGAACTTTTTTGAATTAAAACCAACAATTTATAGAACAAGCATACCGGATATTGCTGGCGAGGAAGAGGATGGAAATTGGGCTGCAAACACCATGGAAATTGGGCTGCAAACACCGATGTCGGAGAGTCTCAAAGCTACTGCTGGGTAGATACGGGAAGAAAACCTCTACAATGACTGGAGCATGGGGGTTAGTTGACGGAGAAGACAGGAGCATTGCCCCGTTTGGCGGGGCGGTGAAAAAATCCGCGGTACACTGCTCCCAAAACACTCAGCCAAACAAAGCCTTAAAGTGAGCCATAAATTGAAGCATTGCCCCTGAAGCCCGTAGAGCTATAAATACTTTGATTCACAGCTGAAGGATTCCCAAGATTTTTCGGATTTTGGTTTGCGCCCGGCGGGTCTTGGAGAAACATTTTTTTACTTAAAACTTTTAGCATTTTCTCCTTCACCTCTGAGTCATCCACGCTCCTGCATATCCATCAAGTTCATCACGGAACAGCCATATAAATATAGGCACCGTTTGGAGGGACTTATTTTCACTGGTCAAGCGGTCATGACCGCAAGTACCAGACCTTAATTAAGTCCCGGTTCATGCGGTCATGACCGCTTGACCGGTGAAAATAAGTCCCCCAAACGGAGCCATAGTCTTCACCATCCGACTTAGCATTCATCATTTCCATGACTTGTTGATATGATCTCTGGAAAGCAGGCATATGCTCCAACAGTTTTCTGGATCGAATGCCTTCAACCAAGATTCATGGTGCAGGTTAGCATTTTCTGGATCATTTTTTCCAGCCCTTCATTTTTCTCTGGAAGTAAAAAAAATATTTGCTCACTAAATTAGCTCAAGATGTAATACTGTTACAATACAAACTCTTTTTTCACCTTTGAGGTACAAAACAACTATTTAATGCCTTCAGAATCATCATGTAGAATGGAGAATGATTGTCCACGCAACTCATCTCTAGCTGCTCTTGCACAGTTCAAATAAATGTTAGTGCTCAACTGATTACTAGCTCCTTAAGAAAGACTTTTGATGCTGAGTTTATAAAAATTAAGGTCTTTAGCTTGATTTAGTTTATTTGTTCTCCCCATCTCTCAAACTTGCTTGGTGAGTTTCTGTTCATTTAGAAGAGATGAAAGAACATTGACAGAGATTAAGCAAATAATACTCGCTTGGTGGTATTTGAAAGCTAACTTTTTTCTTTTTAAAAATGTATATATCTTATTTTATATTTTTTAACAAGAACTTATCTTTATTTAATAATTTGAAAAAAAAAATCAATGTTATTATCTATATCTATATTATAATTGTTGGAAAATCTTTTTATGTCCAATGGAGTGATGAATCACAATTGTGGGATTGTATTTTTTTCCATTCTCATACATGTCATTGTCTAACAGTTGATGATTTGTATTTACCCCGCTGCAAGTATAGATAAATTGAGAGAAAATGAATAAAGGCTGCTAACTAATCCAAAAATTCAAAATAACCCAGAAGCAAAATTTCCCCAAAACAATTTAGCCTAAAGTTGGATATATAATTCTAAGTTCTATAGCGTCAAGTTATGGTTCAGGTTATCATGACATATTGAGTGACCATCAAGTCTCATGCAACATGGTCCGAGAAATGTTTCCCAAACAGGCAAACACCCAATATTGGCATTAACAGTCTATTCATAACCCATGGACAGGTGGAGCCCGTTCACAACAAGCGGAGTGTTGTCGCGGTCAGGGGTACTATTGTGTGTGTGTGTCCTTTCATTCAATCTTGACCATCCAAAATATACCATCCATTTAATCTAGACCATCCAATCAACTTTAATTTGAATTTCAAATTCATTCAAACTAAAAAACTTGCTTTATTATGATTCCGCCCTTTCAAAATCTCGCAACCCATAATACCCTAAATCCCACACAGCTTACGCCTCCACACGATCCCCCCTCCCCGAGTGTACAACCCCATATTCGCTGGGTGGGACCGAGATGTCCCAAGGACCCGGATTTGGCTAGCTTTGGGCTAAAAGTGGGTCAGATGAAAAAGGGGCGGGAGGGCTCTCGCCATAAAGGGGCGGGAGGGCTCTCGCCATAAGTGGGCAGGAGGGCTCTCGCCCAAGGGGACGAATAACATTATTTTGTCGAACGGAAATTCGTCGAGCCAAGCCTTCGACTTAACCTATTTTCGTCGAGCAGAACTAGGTTTAGGCCATGGCTGAACTAGGGCAGGCGGGAAGGCTCCCGCCCCGGGAAGGCGAGAGGGCTCGTGTCTCGAGCCGGCGGAAGCCCTTGGTGTTCGAATGATGCTTCTCCACTCAACGCTCCCGCCAGCCCTTGGCGCTGAGTGATGTTTTCCCACTCAACACCCCCTTTGGTCTCTTCTGGCTCCCGCCCGGAGTTAGCAGGAGGGTTCGCGCTCAGAGCAAGCGGGATTTCCGCAGTTCTCAGCGGAAGGGTTTCCGCCAAGTGGGACTCAAATCCGAAATTACCTAAATACCCCTGAGTCTGTATTTAGCTCATCAGAACAGCAGAGTTAGGCTATTGGCAGAGCAGTCCAGAGGCATTTTAGTAATTTTAGTGCAACAGAATTACGCTTTTGGCAGACCAGGTACTGAAAATCTATAAATAGACCCAGGGAGTTCCTCAGAGAGCAAGCTTTTCATCATTCCTGAAATTCTCTAGTGCTTTCTGAGGTTCTCCTAGCCCAGTAATTGGCTTTGGAGGGGAAACGCTCAGAGATCTTCCGGGTTAATGGAGGGACCTCCCAGCTGAGGCTTAGGGTCAGTTCTCGGTTCTTAGTTGTTAGTCAGGGGTCAGGATTTGGGAGTAGGTGTTGGCTACCCACTAAGGTCCGAACTCTCGTTGAGGCCAGTTTTTGGCTTCAACACCGAACGCTCAGCATTTCCACGTACTCGAAGTGCAAGCCACCAAAGTAACTCTTCCTTAAGGGGAAGGAACATAGCAAATCGCAGGAGGAGCGAGAGTGAGAAATACATTCTAAAGAACATTTGCACCACGGGCAAGAGGACCACATTTGCAGCCAAGAAAAGTCAGAGCAAAGAGTGTCTTGCATGACTGCTAATATGTCTAAACTATATCAAAAGAAATTTTTAAAAGAGTTTATGGTCATCATATAAGACCATTAAAATCATTTGGACAATCAGATCTTTATATGAGGAGGGGTAGAGGAGACAGTGGGACATAAATTTTTCCTACATCTAATTTTTTTCCTAGGAGAGCCTTGAAGCACCGGTTGAGGTGTTGCCGTATAACCTTGAGGTCACAAGTTCGAGTCCTGAAAGCAGCCTTACAAAAAAAAGCATGGTAAGATTTGTCTACATTTCACCCTTATGGTGGGACCCTTCCCCGGACCGTCGCTGTGTGAAGATGCCTTTGTGCATTGGGCTGCCCTTTTACCTAATTTTTATCCTACACCTCTTAAACCTACTCAAGTAGCTAAAGCCTAGAAGAGAGGGACGGTAAATATTTAAAATAATATTGCAGAATATATGGTCCAGAGGTAAGGCCGACACGGGGTGGAACCTCTAAATGCAGCCCTAAATGTAATGTAGTGCAAGCTCGGTCCGCTAAAATGACAACAAACAGTTAATTATTATAAGTTTAACAGCAAGTGCACGTGCAGTTGCTGTTAAACTTATAATAATTAACTGTTTGTTGTCATTTTAGCGGACCGAGCTTGCACTACATTACATTTAATGTAGTGCAAGCTCGGTCCGCTAAAATGACAACAAACAGTTAATTATTATAAGTTTAACAGCAAGTGCACGTGCAGTTGCAAATAATTAATTAAAGGAAAACAAAATAACAATTTTACAAACGATAGAGGCGCAAATAAATTTTAAGCGTTCACAAAATAAATCATGCAAGTTGCACAACAGTTGAACTACTAGCACAATACAATAAAAATTCATCACAATAAGAGTTTCCAAAATAAACAATAAAAAAGGGAAAGACTTTACCACAACTCACACGCGTAGGCGGCGACAAATGCGGTTGTTGGAGGGTATCCCGGGTTGTAGCAGACGGAGAAGGTGATAGGAGGGAAGAAGCCTTCGGGTTGGAGAGTGGATTCCACGGAAAAGGGGCTTGGATGGGGGATTTGAGTGAAGTCCACGGATATTGTAGGGGAGGGGGGAAAGTATGTGAGTGGTGGCAGAGGGGGAGTCACTGCTTGGGCTTAGGCTTAGAGTTGAGGAGAAGGGAGATCGATCCTGTGGGAGGGAAATAGACTTTCTGGAGTTCCGGCGGTGAAGGAAAGGGTGGAGGGGAGTAACTCTAGTCGAGGGCAAGTAGTAAGGGTAGCAGGGTTATGGCCGGAAGAGCGGGCTACAGGATTGGACAAGGAGGAAGCTGATGGGGGTAGGGCGGGGGAAACAAAGGAAGCACAGGGCTCACCGGGAGGGGAGAGGAAGAGGGAGGACGCCGGCGTCGCACCGACGGAAGTAGGCAGGGAGAGTTTTGGCATCGCACCAAAACCGCACTGACCGAGCGGTTTCCAATCCACGCAAAACTTCGATACCCCCTTTGGACCGGCTGCCAGCCTATTTATAAACCCTAAAATAAACTACAGCATAACTATCCAAATCGGACGGCGTATAATGTTTTGACCGATCGGGCACTAAATATAACTCAAAAAAATAAAAGTAAAATATGAATTTGACTCGGAACAATCATCTGGACGCAACCACGAACTCAGATCGTCGCTCTGGATAGCAGATCACCGCATCCTGCGAGAATATACGCATGTCGGTCGTGGCCCGCCGTCAACTCCCCCGGCTTAAAAGCACTCATCTCCGGTGAGTGAAGATGATCGTACTCGCTGCGTAGTCGAGGGGCGAGCCTCTCGATCTCCTCAGAGGAAATCCACGTAGCATCATGTGGTGGACGACAATGGACAAGATAACGCACAATATCTTGCCCGCCAGCGGTGTAGAAGTCGTGACTGATGATCTGAACCACGTCGTCAGTAGAAGTGGGTGGCACTAAAGTATCTCTGTCTGGTAATAATGTATCTCCGTCTGGCAATGATTTATCTCCGTCTGACTGCTGTGTAGGTGGAACCGTCGATGGTGCTATGCGATTTACATGGTGCGACTCCGCGGGTGGAAACAAAGTGGGACTGGTGGAGGTAATAGGAGGCGAAGGCTCCGGTATAGGGGATATGGGAGATGAAGGCTCGTGCAGAGGTGTGGAAAAAGGGGTCCTCATACACATGCTCCTCATAGTAAGGAGTTAAATCTTCTACGTTGAACATTCAGTTGATGTCCATGCCATAAGAGATGTCTATCTCATATGCGTTCGTATCAATCCGTCATACGACTGTGTAGAGACTCATTCTGCGTGCGCTTAATTTTTTAGCTGGTCCTTACGGGACCTTCTCAGATTTAATGCAAATCAATACTTGTTCTCCCGCCTCAAAGATTTGTTCCCGCTTGTGCTGCTCTGCTCGATCTTTATAATAATCATTACTAGCTGCAATTTTTTTCAGACCGACTTGTGAAGTGCATGCACATGCTGTATGAAGGACTCTGCTGACTCACTGGGCCTGGCTTCTATGGGAATATTCACTAAGTCAATAGGTTTCCTAGGCTCGTATCCTAACATAATATGAAACCAACTCAAACATGTGGTCCTATTGATAGAACTATTATATGCAAACTCGGCTATAGGGAGAACAAAATCCCAGATAGTCGGACTATCCCCAACGAGGCAACGAAGAAGTGTTCCAAGATTACGATTAACCACTTCAGTTTGTCCATCCGTCTACGGGTGGTAGGTGAAGGAGAACTTCAGGGTTGTACCGGTTTTCTTCCATAAGGTCTTCCAAAAATAGCTCATGAAATGCACGTCCCAATCAGAGACCGTGGGAAAACCGTGATACTTAAACACTTCTCTAAAGAAGAAAGCCACCACGTGGGAGGCGTCAGCGGTCTTTCGATAAGGGATGAAATGAGTCATTTTAGAGAAGCGATCCACAACAACAAATATCGAACGAGCTTCCTCAGAGTGCGAGGGAGCCCGAGAATGAAGTCCATACTAATATCATACCAGGGTCTCTTAGGGACGGGTAGCGAAGTGTACAGCCCCGTGGGCTGACGAGCCCCCTGCACAGTCTGGCAGACTCGATAATGTCTGACAACCCTAGTGACATCTTTCTTCAGACCAGACCAGAAGAAACGATCCTCAACAAACGCAATCGTCTTATCTCTATCAAAGTGCTACGCAACTCCGTCTGCATGAAGCTCCCAAACAAGAAAATCTTGGAGGGAGGTCTGAGGAATGCAGAGGCATGAGCCCGAAAATAAATTTCCATCAGAAATTGAATAACCCTCACAAAGATCTGGCAGGTCCCTCGACAGTGCCGTATAAATGTCCCCAAAATCTAGGCACTCAGGATAAGCGTGAACTAACTGCTCAAATCCCACAACTCGAGCGCTCATGGTGTGGAGAATACTGACGCGGCGACTTAAGACATATGTCGGCTTGTTCTCAACCCCCGCTCGGTGCTTGAGAACGTAATGAAACTCCTGCATACATTCCACCCATTTGGCGCGTCGGTGGCCCAATTTCTTCCGTGAGTCGAGATATCTCAGTGCCTGACAGTCTGAATATAAAATAAATTTCTTGTGCAGGAGATAATGTCGCCAGTAACGCAATGTATGCACAATGACATAAAACTCCGATCATAATTTGAATATTTTGTCGGGCCTCGCTCAACTTCTCGCTAAAATAGGCCACTGGGTGGCCTTCCTTGCTAAGGATTGCGCCGATACCAACTCCCGACACATCACAGGCTACCTCAAAGGGCTTGGAGAAATCTGGTAAGCGTAAAATGAGAGCAGTAGACAACCTCTTCTTGATCTCCTCGAAGGCTCGAGTGGCAGCCTTTGTCCAAACAATCACCCTTACAAAGGTAGCTCATAATGGGAGCCATGATTGAACTGAAGGCACGGACAAACCTACTATAGAAGGTGGAAAGCCTAAGAAATCTACAGGCCTCGTGAATGTTTGTAGGGATAGGCCACTCTCGAACTGCCTGACCATGTCAGGATCAACAGAAATACCATACACTGACACTACGTATCCCAGGAAATGAACGATGTGGACATGAACGAGCACTTCTTCAATTTGATATAAAGATGCTCCTTTCTGAGAAGCTCAAACACCAGACAAATATGACGTAAGTGCTCAGTGCAGTCCTGGCTATATATCAAAATATAGTACCAAGAATTTGCTCATATAGGGCCGCGGGACCTGTGTCATCACTCTCATGAACGTGTTGAGCGCGTTTGATAATCCAAACGACATCACTAGTCACTCATACAAGTCATCCTTCGTCTTGAAGGCCTTCCACTCATCCCCCTCTCTAACTCTAATTTAATGGTACCCACTAAGAAGATCGATTTTCGAGAATATCTGGGCACCAGTCATCGAGTCCAGGAGATCATCGAGTCCAGAAGATCATTGAGGCGGAGAATCGGAAAACGATACTTCACCATGATCTTATTTATGGCATGACTATCAATGCACATGCGTCAGCTACTGTCCTTCAGGATCAGAAGGGTTGGGACGGCGCAAAGACTCAAACTATCTCGAATAAACTTCTTCTGCAAAAGATAATCAATTTGCCGCTTTAGCTCGGCGTGCTCAGTCTTACTTAAGCAGTAATGCAAGAGATTGGGCAAAGATTCCCCGTGGATTAGATCAATCATGTGTTGGATGTCCCTCAGTGAGGGAAGCTCGTCTGGGAGCTCCCCGGGCATAATATCTATAAAGGCATCCATAATCTGTCGGACATCAGGGTCAGTAATCTCAGTCGGGTCTCGACCGCCACCGTGGCCGCTACGATAAACATGACCCCTTTCTCTTGGCTCTCTCTCAGAAAATCACCCTTTCTCAAAACATGTGGGGGTCTTGACGACCCAACACAACTGACGAGTCAACCTTCCCCTTGGGAGGATCCCAGGGCTGGGTCAGAGTAAGGGTAGTCTTTCAACCCTTGTCGAAGAACACACACGTGTTGGATCGACCATATCACGTGGCGTCAAGATCATATAACCAGGGCCTCCCGGGCAGAACGTGGGCGACATCCATAAGGATAACATTGCACCAAACCTGGTCCTCTGTTGTCGCTAAACGGAACAGTACTAGACAAAGTTGTGTGACATGAATGGTGGACTTGTCCACCCATTAGACACGGTAAGGATGCGGATGTGATTTGGCTGTAAGCTGCATCCTCTCCAACACTTTCTTAGCGATCTTGCAGGGGCCTCCTGCGCACGGGAAATACGTGAAAAAAATAGTGGTGCGACGCCAATCCTCCTCCACACGTAGGGTGTGGAAGATGCGTCAGAGGACTTCTACCTCTAGCGATCTCTCCGTATCGCTCTTTCATTGGTCCTCTACGACAGCAGTAATCTCCCTAAGGGATACGTCCTCAGTCTCAGTGCTGGGCTCACCCGAATCTTCAATCAATAAATTCCTAGTAGGGCATTGCGCTGCAAAATGCCCTCTTCCAGAACACCGATAGCATTGGACATCCCTAGGCTTGGGGCCTCCAGGAACAATAACTTTTTTCGTCGCGTCTGCGCGAGGAGTGTCAGTAGTCGTGGAAGGATGGGTTCTCCAAGCTATGGAGGCATTGGGTTGAGTGGTGTCTTGCCTCGAACCAGCAGCACGTAAATACTACTCGTACTCTAGCGCGAGCTAAAAGGCCTGCCCAACCGTCTCCATACTATGGGGAATTAGTTCCCTCCATATTCCGCTCTAAGTCTCGCATGAAACCGTGATGCAGTGGCCACGTGCTCCTCCATAATATCGTTGCGAACTACTAGCTCGTCAAATCGGGACATATAATCTACAACGGAGAGAGTCCACTGACGTAGCACGTAGAGTTAGTCTAAAAGTTGATTTTGATACGAGACGGGGAGGTATTTATCTTGCAAGCGCTGTTTCATTTCATCCTATCGGGTGATGGGGTAGTAACCATCCCGCTCAAGTGATCTCTTGAGACTCGACCAATAAAATTTTGCCTAACCGATTAACTTCATTTTGGCGAATCGCACTCACCTCTCGTTGCTCATCTCAAACCAATTAAAATAGTGATCCATGTCCATGAGGCAATCACTAAATGCTTTCAGGTCTAGGTGACCGTCAAAGGAGGGCGCATCAATGTGAATACGTCGAGTGATATCATCCTCCTCAAGAGTCATCCCATGGCGTGGCTCGTGGTAGCCACCATAATCATCCTCATAATCATAATCGTTTTGTGCTTGATCTCTACGGCAAGGTGGGGGAGGACGAGGCTCATCAGGTGGACGGAGATCCCTCCCTGGATCTCGCTTATACTCGTATCCACGATGATAATTCCCCCGTGCAAAGGGAGGGGGATCTCGGCTAGGGATGTCTCTATCACGCCTCTCCGGAGGAGGTGTGGCATCTTGTGGATTCTCGTGCAGCTCCTCATCAGGGGGAGGAGTCGCTCGACCTCTAGGTGTCTCTAACAGATCTACCCTCGTGCTAACCCTTGCAATATCACCCCTAAGAGTTTCGAATTGGGCTCTCATCCGATCAAATCGGCTGAGAACCAAACGTTAAAACTCAGCGGGTGTCATGTACGTCTGCGAACTAGCGGTCTTATTGTCGGTGTGATTGTGACTTGACATGGACTGACAATAATCTCTACCACTACGTAACATGCAAATGACCATAACCTCGCTCTGATACCAATTTGATGCAGTGGTAAGGCTGATACTGGGTGGAACCTCTAAATGCAGCCCTAAATGAGATGTAGTCCAAGAGTGATCCGCTAAAATTACAACAAGTAGTTAATTATTATAAGTTTAACAGCAGGAACACGTGCAGTCGCAAATAGTTAATTAAAGGGAAATAAAATACCAATTTTACAAACGATAGAGGCACAAATAAATTTTAAGCATTCACAGAATAAATCTTGCAAGTTGCACAACAGTTGAACTACTAGCATAATACAATAGAAATCAACCGCAATAAAAGTTTCCAAAATAAACAACAATAAAGGGAAAGACTTTACCACAACTCACACACATAGGTTGATATGGGGTATCCCGAGTTATAGCAGACGGAGAAGCTGATAGGGGGGGAAGAAGCCTTCGGGTTGGAGAGTGGAGTCCACGGAAAAGGGGCGTGGATAGGGTGGTTTGGATGGGGGATTTGAGTGAAGTCCACGAATAGTGTAGGGGAGGGGGAAAAGTATGTGAGTGGTGGCAGAGGGGGAGTCACAGCTTGGGCTTAGGCTTAGAGTTGGGCTGCAGGAAAGAAATTTAGGAGAGGGGAAAACCAGGGAGAAGGGAGATCGATCCTATGGGGGGAAAATAGACCTTTTGGAGTTCCGACGGTGGAGGAAAGAGTGGAGGGGAGTAACTCCAGTCGAGGGCGAGTCGTGCGGGCTGCAGGGTTTGGGCCGGAAGAGCGGGCTGCAGGGTTTTGGCCGGAAGAGCGAGCTGCAGGGTTTGGGCCGGAAGAGCGGGCTGGAGGATTGGACAAGGAGGCAGCTCATGGGGGTAGGGCGGGGGAAACAGAGGAAGCGCAGGGCTCACTGGGAGGGGAGGGGAAGAGGCCGGACGTCGGCGTCGCACCGACGGTAGTAGGCGGAGGGAGTTTTGGCGTCACACCAAAACCGCACTGACCGAGCAGTTGCCAATCCACGCAAACATTTGTTACCCCCTCTGGACCGGCTACCAGCCTATTTATAAACCCTAAAATAAAATTGCAGCATAACTATCAAAATCGGACGGCGTATAATGTTTTGACCGATCGGGCACTAAATACAACTCAAAAAAATAAAAGTAAAATATTAATTTGACTCGGAACAATCATCTGGACGCAAACACGGACTCTGATCGTCCGTCTAGACAGGGGATCACCGCCTACTGCGGGAATACACGTGTGTCGGTCGTGGCGCGCCGTCAATCAACAAAACATCTACGAGAAAGCGAATAACGCAACTCTTAGGCAGGAATCCCTACGAGACCTGATCGTTCAACGCGCCTAAGATACTGACAAACTAGTCGTGAACTCATCTCTCAACATACCTAAAAGCCCGCTGAACTCGCAACGAACTCATCTCTCAATGCGCCTAAGAGTCTGCCGAACTCGTGGCGAGCTCATCTCTCAGCGCGCCTAAGAGCCTGCCGAACTCGTGGCGAGCTCATCTCTCAGGGCGCCTAAGAGCCTGCCGAACTCGTGGCGAAGTCATCTCTCAACGCGCCTAAGAGCCTACCAAACTAGTGGCGAACTCATCTCTCCACACGCCTACTGACCTCGACAAAAGCACAATATGAAAAGTATATTTTAATTCATAAATCGATTTATAAAGCTTATAAAATTATCAGATTGTCGGGCAATCCAAAAACAACGTCGAGCACCTCAAGAAACAAAAGGTAAAAAATACAACCCAGGCGATCTCAGTCAATCGACTTGAACATTGCCCCTGTCATCGATCTTATCTCCAACTTCGGCCTCATTGCCTCAGTCGTAATCGCCACAGCCACCAACACTCTGACCCGAAGACGCTACCGACGAATAGAACGACAATGGTGAGCTCTATGTGAAGAGCTCTGGGTAAAGGTCTTAGAAGCAGCAATCCTTGGCAAGTGGCACCTCCCCTGATCAGCGATTACTAGCGATTTTGGCTTCATGCAGGCAATTTGTGGCTACAATCCGAACTGAGGACGGGTTATGGAGTTAGCTCACCCTCGCGGGAGCGCGACCCTTTTTCCCGACCATTGTTGCTTGTGTGTCTCCTAGGGCATAAGGGGCATGAAGACTTGACATCATCCTCACCTTCCTTCGGCTTATCTTTTTTATTTTCTCTCTTACTTGTACTCAATCATACAAGATAGAGATAGAAGAACCGTTCATGATGTTATATCAATATCAGGGTTATAATTCACCAACTTGGATACATGACCTTTTACATGTAAGATGTTACCACTTAGGGAAGAGGGAGAAGACCGGCGGCAGGGAGGAGGGGCCGGCTAGAGGGAAGGAGAAGAGCAAGAGTGAAATAGAAGGAGAGGGATCAACCCCCTTACTTTGCTAGATGTTCCAAAGATGAGATTTAGGGTTTACAATAGTCCTCTTATATAATGAGGCTCAACCAAACAAAATAACCAAAATGCCCTTAGGCGAAAACTAGACTTGCTCCTCATAATGGCTTTCGCCGGGTCCTGAGCTCGCGCTTCCGCCCGCGGTGTCGCGGTCACTAACGTCAGGCGATACCGCGCCAACACCACCGCCTTCCTTCTGCGTGCGTGGTCGTCGTGCGTACACCCTCCAAGGCGGCTCGTCATCATGCAGTTCGGTAACAATGCCGCCGTCTGGGAAATTTGCCTTGTCCTCAAGGCAATAATCGGGAAATTGGCGACGAAAATCATCGCGGAGCAGCCATGTGCTTGCTGACAGCGGCCGATGTCGCCACGCCACTCGCACTTCCTCGGGAGAACCGGTGCCGGGGTGGGGCGACCGACTATCCAGGATAGCCGCCGGGTACAAGGGTGTCAGACCCGAGAAATCAAGGTCGGCGGGGATATGGTCCAAGGCGGGGTGATCACCGATGACGCAGCGAAGCTGAGATACGTGGAACACGGGATGAATCCGGCTGCCGTCCGGCAAGCGAAGGCGGTAGGCCACGGCCCCAATCCTGCCGAGCACCTCGAACGGGCCGAAGAAGCGTGGCGCCAACTTGGGGCATGCGCGACGGGCGACTGTCAGCTGGCGGTAGGGATGAAGCTTAATGAACACCTTCTCCCCTGGAGCGAATTGCAAGTCTCGGCGTTTCCGGTTGGCGAATGAAGTCATTTTGGCCTGGGCTCGGCGGAGGTGCTGCTTCAAACTGTTCAGAATGATGTCCCGATCTTGAAGGTGAGCCGCTAGGCTGGCCACGGGGCACTCGCCCGGAAGGTGCCGTACAATGGATGGGGGTGGCAGACCGTATACTGCTTCGAAGGGGGAGGTGTTGGCGGCTTAATGATAAGCCGTGTTGTACGAGTACTCCGCCCATGGAAGTCATTTTGCCCAGGTGCCCGACCACTCGCCGATGAAACATCGAAGGTAAGTCTCTAAACACCGATTGAGGACTTCGGACTGCCCGTCCGTCTGGGGGTGGTAGGCGGTGCTCATCCGGAGGCGAGTGCCCTGTAGGCGGAAAAGAGTGGTCCAAAAGCTGCTCAAAAAGAGAGGGTCCCGGTCTCTGACGATAGAGCGCGGGAAACCATGAAGACGCACGATCTCGGTGATGAAGCAATCCGCCACGGTGGCGGCCGTGTAGGGATTGCGTAGGGGGATAAAGTGGCCATACTTCAAGAGGCGGTCCACGACCACCAAGATGCAGTCGCACCCAGCGGAATACGGTAGCCGGGTGATGAAATCCATGGCAATGTCTTCCCAAATCCGCTCGGGTATCGGCAGGGGTGCAGAAGGCCCCCCGGAAATAAGATTCATACTTGGCCTTCTGACACAGAAGGCAGACGACGATATAGGCCTTGACCTGTCGAAACATCTGCGCCCAAAACAAGGAGGCGGCGACAGGTGCGGAATGCGCCGGCGTGGCCGCCGGACGGGGACGCGTGGAATTCCTTCAAAAGTCGCGGAATACAAGTGGAACTGGCTGACTGCACCAGGCGGCCGCGGTAGAACAACCGCCCGCCAATGAGAGAATAGGGTGAGTGTGCGGACGGGTCGGCGATGAGGGCCGTGCGCATGGGGCCGAGCACGGGATCCCGTTCGACCCCCTCCTGGATATCAGCGCCCTCCTCCCAGACTGGTCGAGTAAGGGCCGCTAATTCTGGTGCATGCGGCTGTCGGGAGAGGGCGTCGGCCGCCCGATTGGTCTTGCCGGAGCGGAACTCGATCGAAAAGTCATATCCCAATAGTTTGGCGGCCCACAGTTGCTGTGCGGGTGTGACAATTTTTTGCAGGAGGAGATAGCGAAGGCTATGATGGTCCGTCCGGACCACAAACGGCCGACCGAGGAGATATGGGTGCCAATGTTGGACCGCGAGAACGAGCGCCATGAGTTCATTTTCGTACGCCGAGCGGCTCCGAATGGAGGACGAGAAGCCGCGGCTGTAATAGGCAATGGGACGACCGACTTGCATGAGGACCGCGCCGACCCCGACGCCCGAGGCATCGCACTCCATGACGAATGGTTGGTGAAAGTCGGGCATGGCCAACACGAGCCCGTGCACGAGAGCTGACTACAGGGCCGTAAACGCGGCCAGGGCGGCGGCGGACCACACAAACGGGCCCTCCTCCGAGGTCTTGAGCAGCTGTGTAAGGGGACGGGCAAGCGTGTCGTAGCCTTGAATAAACCGCCGGTAATAGCCGGTGAGGCCCAGGAAGGCGCGAACCTCGCGGACAGAAGTAGGCGTCGGCCAGCGGAGAACCGCCATGATCTTGTCTTCGTCCATGGCCACCCCATTGGCCGCAATAGTATGGCCCAAGTAGCTAACCTTGGTCTCTCCGAAGGTGCATTTCTTCCGGTTCAGAACGAGGTGGTGGCGGCGAAGTGTGAGGAGGGTGGACCGGACGTGCTGGAGGTGCTCCTGCCAAGTGGAACTGTACACCAATATATCATCAAAAAAACAAGAACATGCTTACGGAGTCCCGGCCGAAAGATGTCGTTCATGGTAGCCTGAAAGGTGGCCGGGGCTTTGGTCAATCTGAACGACATTACTAAGAACTCGAAGTGGCCGTCATGAGTCCGAAAAGCCATCTTGAGCACGTCGGCCGGCCGGACCCGAATCTGATGATAGCCGGCCCGAAGGTCTAGCTTAGTGAAGAAGATGGCGTCGTGGAGTTCGTCAAGAAGCTCTTGAATGACTGGAATCGGGTATTTGTCGGAGACGGTCGCCTTGTTGAGTTCACGATAGTCCACGCAGAAGCGCCAGCTCCCATCCTTCTTGCGCACGAGGAGGACCGGGCTGGAAAACGGGCTCGCACTAGGCCAGATAATGCCCCCCAAGAGCATCTCTTGCACGAGGCGTTCGATCTCATCCTTCTGAACGTGCCTGTAGCGATACGGCCGGACTGATACCGCGGACGTGCCAGGCTGGAGGACAATGGCGTGGTCAGTGTGGCGGATCGGGGGTAGGCCGGACGGGGCCTCAAAGAGCTCGGCGAACTCATGTAAGAGGTGGCGGAGATCCTCGGGTGGTGGGGCGGGTTCGGCTTCGGGCACCAATTGAAGAGGCCAAAGCTAGGAGGCGAAGTCCACCTCGGAGGTGCGCTGAAGGGCTCGAAACGAGACCCGAGTCTGGAGGAGGGTCGAGTCACCCGTGAGGCAGTGGGAAATGGGCCTCGGTTGGAAGTGCATAGTCATCGTGGCCCAGTTGACCCGAACGTCGCCAAGTGTCTGGAGCCAAGCCACCCCTAAAATGGCGTCAAGGCCACCCAAGCCGAAGATGTAGAAGTCGGCCGTTACGGCGCAGGCACCGAGAGTTAACGTCACTGCCTGACATTGGCCCTGCGTCGGTCGGCGACGACCGTCGCCCAGGCACACCGTGAAGGCCGGGGATGGCTTGAAGGGAAGCGCCAACTCGCGCGCGAGGTCGTCCGAGATGAAGTTGTGGCTGGCGCCGCTGTTTATCATGAGAATGATGTCGCGGTCCTGGAGGCGGCCGCGGATCTTCATCGTGCGCGGGCCCGTGATACCGCCAACCGAGAAATAAGGGAGCTCCAAATAGTGGTGGCACTCCCCGTCCGGAAGGGGTGGATCGGTGGCCGGAAGGGTGGCGAGGTCATCGGACTCCGTCATCGCCTCATCGAGATAGTCGTCGCTGAACAAGGCGTGAAATTCTTTGACCGAGCAGACATGGTTTGGCGAGTATGGCTGGAGACAACGAAAGCACAAGCCTTTGCGGGGGAGATCGTTGTATTCGGCATTAGAAAAATGCTGAGGCGGGCCGCGACCCGGGCGAGGACCCCCGGGGTGAGGAGTGCGAGGGGCCCCCTCCCGTGGTGGGACCGGCCGAGGAGGGGCATGGTGGGTCGAAGGAACGTGGAGGGACGGTGGGGGTGGGCGGATGCCCAAGTCCGCCTCCACGGCACGAGCAAGGTCAATGGCGGCCGAGACGGTGTGGGGTTGATGCGTGCGGAGGCGGGAGCGGATGGATGGTCGCAGGCCCTGTAGGAAGAAGCCCAAATAGTGGTCTGGAGGCAGCCCAGGAACGTGGGAAACCAAAGCGACAAACTCATCAATATAGGTATCGAGGTCGGACGATTGGCGGACGCTGCAGAGACGCTCAATGGCGGAGCCGGAGTAGCGTGCGTCGTAGCGTTGGATCATTTCGTGCTTCAACTCGGGCCACGAAATCTGAGGTTGAACTTGGCGGAGCAAACGCGCCCAATGCAAGGCGGAGCTGGAGAGGCCGACAATAGCGGTACTCACTTTGTCGCCGTCGGCGGTGAGATGGAGATCGAAGAATTGTTCGGCTCGAGCAATCCACCCCATCAGATCGACGCCCGTGAAGGAGGGCAATTCCAATGCAAGGGGGGTCGGCCGCCCTGGGGTGGCGGGGCCGCAGGCCGCGACTCGGCCGCGAACAGCGGCAGAACGGGGGGCTGGCCGAGGAGGGATGTGGACGAGGTGGCGGCCGGCGTCGGGGACGCGGGGGTGAGTAGCTCAAGGCGGGCAAGTATGGAGGTGGTGGTGTTGGAGGTGGTGAGGACCGTGGCTTGGAGGGCGGAGACGGAGGCCCGCAGTTCGGAGAGATCGGAATCGTGGGCATCGGCCCGGGCGCGGAGGTCGTCCGGGGTGTCGGAGGAGGCGGCGGGGTTGTTCCGAGTGGAGACCGTCATGATGTGGAGATCCGGCGGCGCGGCGGCGGGCAGAGCGGCAGGTCGGACCAAATGTTACCACTTAGGGAAGAGGGAGAAGACCGGCGGCAGGGAGGAGGGGCCGACTAGAGGGAAGGAGAAGAGCAAGAGAGAAATAGAAGGAGAGGGATCGACCCCCTTACTTTGCTAGACGATCCAAAGATGAGATTTAGGGTTTACAATAGTCCTCTTATATAATGAGGCTCAACCAAACAAAATAACCAAAATCCCCTTAGGCTAAAACTAGACTTGCTCCTCATAATGTCTTCCGTCGGGTCCTGAGCTCGCGCTTCCGCCTGCGGTATCGCGGTCACTAACGTCTGGCGATACCGCGCCAACACCACCGCCTTCCTTCTGCGTGCGTGGTCGTCGTGCGTACACCCTCCAAGGCGGCTCGCCATCATGCAGTTGGGTAACATAAGACCAAATGCGAATGTAATTTGGGATCCTCATTTTGGTCCAACTGCTGTAGAAGTCTTTACTAGAAGAGGCGGTATCGGTTCAGCGAATATCGTTTATTATGGTGTTTATCAGGGGTGGTAGACAATCGGATTACGCACTAATGAACCTTTACACTAGAGATCTTTTATTATTATTTCTTTTTGTTATATCCTTAGTAGTGGGTTGCTTACACCTACAACCAAAATGAAAACCACACGTTTTGTTGTTCAAAAATGTTGATTCTCATCTCAGCCATCATTTGTCAGGCCTTTTCGAAGTCAGATCCTTAGCTTGGATAAGACAGTTAGATCATGTCGCCATAATAAAAATTCTATAATATACCCATTACAAGGACCTTCTCCCCTTACCATAAATCAAAATTTTACATTATAACAACTATAAGTTTTCAAGGTTAACATAAATCATAGAATGAACTTTCCCTTGATCTTTGAATTTTTTCCTTTGTTTCTAGAATTTGATGAGTTGACAAACTTGGACATACTCAAATATAACATTATCACCTACATAATAGGATAAGTCCTTCAATCAGCACAAAATCAAACTGGACAAGCATCAAAGAACGACATATCCTATTAAAGTATAAAAAAAATATTTATGATACAAAATCAAACAGAACAAGCATCAAAGATCAAGAAAGATTTCAAGTGAACTATTAAATTATAAAACACAATTCTGAATGAAAGACCAAATGTCCAATTTGTGCAAACGATGAAAGACCTCCGGACTCCGATTTTATTTATTTCATTTTCAAATATATATATATATATATATATATATATATATATATTTGCCTCAGATGCTACTCACCTCTCAGATAATCCTCAGATGCAGTAACTGACCACTCAGATTTTCTCATAGACGTGTTCATCAAATCTTCAATCACATAAAAGAAACCAGAAACTCAAGCAAGACATTTCATATGTTTTATAAAGCATTTTAACACAAAAAACAAACCCTGACCTGGCAAGCATTCATCAATTAGATGAAGAGATAAGCATATCTTAGCACAAAGAACATTGGCTACCCAAGTAACCCACTTGATTATATCTTCAAATTCATTCAAAATATAAGGGAATCATGTCACTGACTTCTCCTCTCATAAGAATGAAATAAACAAAGCAAATATTATGAATATGAAACTTTTGCAAGCGATTATTAAGAAGAAGCCAAGAGAAAACGGACTTGTCATTGTTCTTAGGGCCGTAGATGATGGCTATCGGTGGATTTGGAGAAGCTCCCGCAATCTCATGTAGAGCATCCGCCCAATGTGGAGACACGTGTGACACTTAACGGGGCGGTGACGTGGTGAGAGCGATGCAGTGTGATTCAAGCTCCATTAACTCTTAAACAACGTTTTACGAAAATGAGAATGTCTGGTGAGGTGCAATAAAATTGTAGCTTTGCAGCGCTTTGTGCAGAACAAATTGGGAGTAGTGGTGAATTTGATGTTTTGAAAATAAATTTTTCCCCATTCATTTATAGGGTACCTAAACAATAAAATTAAAACATTCATTTAATAAATGGGGTAATATCCTATTATTTATTTATATATAATAAGCAGTCTTGCTCAAGGTTGTCAGGATCGAGATCCTAGATGAGATCGTTTTGAGATCGGATCGAGAATCGCAAGATCCTACAACATTCATAAATTAAGAATAAAAAAATAAAATTGAATTTTGTATCGTAAAATTACATGCTCAATTAATAAAAAAATCAATAAATTGAGTAGTATGTGAATAATTATATTAAATTTTTTGAATAACAAAATCAAAAAGAAAATATCATACTAAGTTCAATTTCAGATAAGACACCAAATGTTTACTAACAATAAAAACAAATCTGGACTGAAAGTGACCGAAGAAGCTGCTCTTGGCCTCTATTTGCAGTCGGCAATCAACACTTGGGATACGGTAAAGCAGCATGATATGATTCTGTGACGGGGTATGAGAGCGGGATTGGGATAAAGTTAAACAATGGGTTATGAGCGTTAGACCGATTGAATGGGGTCAGGATAGGGTTGGACATGTTTCTAGTTACCTTTGGTCATACCGGTAGAATCGGGTCTGGATCGCGATCCTAAAGATCCTAAGATCCGGATCGCGATCCCAGTCGTAGATGTGCTGATTTAGATCCTAGGTAAGATCCGGATCGATTTACAAAATCTGGATCGTACGATCGTACGATCGTAAGATCCTACGATCTGGATCGCGATCCTGATAACCATGGTCTTGCTAGACTGTTCTCACTTGCGAACGGGTTCGCTCGTCTGTGGGTGAATGCGTACAAAAAACATAAGATAAAAATTATGAGGTTGCAGTTTTTATTGTAGGTGAATGCGGAATGCGAATTTTTCCGGCGGCTGTATTCGAGGAAGAGGGGGTTTTGCAATTGAGAAGGAATGCGTCGAACCCTAAACCAGAAAAGAATTAATAATCGGTGTTGGATTATTGATTTTTCTCTTATTTAGGGTTCGACACATCCCTTCTCCATCGTAAAAACCCTCTTCCTCGACTCTAGCTGCATAAAAAATCCACATTTTGCATTTACCAACAGTAAGAACTCCAACCTCCTCCAAATTTTTTTGGTTTTATTCTTTTTGTGCGCATTCAACCACAGACGAACGAGTGCGTTCGTAAGTGAGAGCAGTTTAGCAAGACAGCTTGATAGATAAATAATATGATATTACCTTATTGATTAAATGAGTGGTTTGATTTTGTTGTTTAGGTACCTTGCAAAAATTTAATTTGGGAAAAAGTTATTTTTGAAACACCAAATTCACCACTCCTTTTAGTTTGTTCTGCGCAAAGTGCCGCAAAGCTACAATTAAATTACGCCCCACCAGGTGGTCTCATTCTCGTAAAATACTGTTTGGGAGTTAATGAAGCTTGAATCAGACTGCGTCGCCCTCACCGGAGCACCACCCCGTTAAGTGTCACTTGCGTTTCCACATTGGGCGGATGCTCTCCATGAGATTACAGGAGCTTCATCAAATCCACCGATAGTCGTCATCTACGGCCCTAAGAACAGCTGCAAGTCCATTTTCTCGCGTCTTCTTCTTAAAAACCTCTTAGAAAGGTTTCATATTTATAATCATTGCTTTACTTATTGCATCCTTACGAGATTAGAAGCCACTGACATGGTTTCCTAGGGTTTTGAATGATTTTAAAAGGTACGATCAAGTGTGTTACTTGGATATGAGACATGAGTGCTAGATTTTTGATCAATCAACAACCTTCTACTTTAGGTGTGTTATATAGAGAAAGCATACCCCTCTGTTGAAGGAAAAACTTAATTAGAGAGCAATGAATAAAGCATAGAAATAATATTAATTATCACATCAATTAGCACTTGAATTCGATACACTGAAACAATATATACGGCATGTAAGCATTAAAAGCAAGAGAAAAAATAACTTTGACGTATCCGAGAATGTGATAAATTGATAGACTAGCCTAAACAATTAAAAAAATACAGCATTGTCAACTCAGCAATCTGATATTCTGATTTACAAAGTATATCAACAATTAAATATTGAACAAAAAACACATACAACTTATCTTGTGAAAAAACATAAAATTTATGAGCATACAATTTATAGCGAATAAAGATGTAACTTATGGGCAGATGCCCGGTTCCGCACATGAAGCGTGAATGTGGTTGGTAAATTAAGGGTGCTGTTACTGTTGGTTTGAGCTGGTGTTGACCGGAGTCAACGAATTATTTTAATGACAAGGATGGCGGAGGAGAGAGAGGATAGTTTGGGTGTGCATTTATTGAGGAGTTATGTTATGGGCCAAGTGGCGGCTCCCTACTTGTTGGCCAAATCTATAAATATAGGCCTGCTGTATTTGTTTTAGTGTGAGAAAAAAATTAAGATTGCAAGTTGCGCAAGTTTTTTCCTTTCAACAGTGTTGCTAGAGAGAGAGGGAATAGAAAGAGAGAGAGAGAGAGTTAAGAAGTATTTTATGTGTCATTACTGTGAACAGTGCGCCTGACATCTCGCCTATTATATTTCCCGCATGCAATTTCTCCTTTGTTTTCCCGCCGTTGTAGCGTCTCGCCGGAAGGCTCGCTGACCAAAGTTCTCGCCTGTGTAGAGTCCTTGCCGGAGCAGATTTAGCTCCCGCTCGCCGTAGAAGACCACAGGAGGGATCTCACCAAGTTGCCAGCACTCGTTTTTGGATCTCGCCTGGAGGAAGGACCCGCGCCCATCTCGCCGGTGGACATCTCGCCGGGCACCGACGGAGCTCTCGCCAGCCGTGCTCCCGCCATGTCATCTCGCTGAGGCATCTCGCGCCCGGAAGTGTTGACTCGCCGGAGCAGCTCGTCGGGAGTTGTCGCGCGGGAGGTGGTCTCGCCTAGTTTGGCCTCGGCGGTTGGTTGGTGTTAGTGGGTGATGAAGTTGAGTTGGATTTAGAGGAGGAATTCGTACGGGTGGCCTTACACGCTTCCAACAACTGGTATTAGAGGAGGAATTCATGCGGGTGGCCTTACACGCTTCCAACAACTGGTATTAGAGGAGGAATTCGTGCGGGTGGCCTTACACGTTTCCAACAACTGGTATCAGATCCAGGTTGCGACCCTTGAAGTAGTTCGGAAGGTTTGAAGTGAGAAGAGATGGAGACAGGAGGAGCGATGCCGAGGCAAGTCCCCAAGTTGACAAAGACCAACTACGGCAATTGGAGTATCTAGATGAAGGTGTTGCTCGCCTCGAAGGAGCTATGGGAAGTAGTCGAGGACGGCTATGAAGAGCCTGATGCTGAAGCAGAGGCGGCATTGACCAACGCGCAGAGGACGGCGTTGAGGGAAGCGACAAAGAAGGATAAGAAGGCGGTGTTCACGTTATACCAAGGAGTGGATGAAGCTACTTTTGAGAAGATCTCAGAAGCTGTGAGCTCAAAAGAAGCATGGGAGGTGTTGCAACGCTCCATGCAAGGAGTAGACAAGGCGAAGAAAGTGAAGCTGCAGTCCCTCCGGGGCGAGTATGAAATGTTGAGGATGCAGGCCACGGAGAAGGTCGGAGACTTTGTGACCCGTCTGCGGACGCTCACAAACGAGATGAAGAGAAACGGAGAGACGATAGATGATGTGAGTCTCATGGAGAAACTCCTGAGGGCCATGTCAAGGAAGTTCCGACACGTGGTGGTGGCAATCGAGGAGTCGAAGGATCTCACCCAGATGATCGTAGATGAGCTTGTAGGCTCATTGCAAGCTCATGAGTACAGAATGCAGCAGGATGATGACGAAGCGAGTGGCTTGGGAAAAGCACTCCAGACCCAGTTGAACTTTGGGGAAAGCTCAGGAAGAGGAAGCGGCCAGCGTGGCCGAGGTCACCAAGACAGAGGCCGAGGTAGAAGAGGAGGTAGAGATCAAGGAAGGAACCAAGGTTTCCAAAGAGAGGCGGAGCGACCTCAAGGAGGTTGGCAAGAAGGAAGAGGAAGAGGCCGAGGAAGAGGCCGAGGAGATATGTTTCAAGTACAGTGTTACAACTGTAACAAATTTGGGCATATGAGCTATGACTGTTGGGCTCCCAGGAAGAGAGAAGAAGCCAACCATTATGTGGAGGCTAGGAACAATGGGAACAACGCTGGGGGTGGAGACCCGATGATGTTCTTAACCTACCGAGGTGTGGAAGAAGGAAGGAATGGAGTGTGGTACCTGGACACAGGGGCGAGCAACCACATGTGTGGAGATAAGGAGATGTTCTCTAACCTTGAACCCAGTGGGGGTGAAGTTAGCTTCGGGGATGCTTCGAAGATTTCTTTGGAAGGAAAGGGCCTGGTTGTAGTGAAACTGAACGGGGAGAGAGTACACCTGAATGATGTGTACTACGTGCCAGGGTTGAAGACCAACATCTTAAGCATTGGGCAGTTAGTGGAGAGAGGCTACTGCGTGCAGATGAAGGATGGGTCTCTGGCAATGAAGAATGATCAAGGGAAGGAGATAGTGAAGGTGAAGATGACGGCAAACCGTCTCTTCACGCTGAAGATGGATGCTCAAGAGACGGCTTGTCTCGCGAGAACAAAAGAAGAGGAAGAAGCATGACTATGGCATCATAGGATGGGCCATTTGGGCTTCACAGGGTTGAAGCTACTATCCCACTCCAAGATGGTGGCAGATCTGCCTATGATCTCCCCTCCGCAGAAGGTGTGTGAGGCGTGCACGAAGGGGAAGCTCAAGAGGCAGACATTCGAAGGAGGAAAGTCCTGGAGAGCAAGGCGGCAACTTGAACTGGTTCACTCGGACATTGCAGGTCCGTTTGAGACCACCTCAATAGGCGGAAGCAAGTACTACATCACCTTCACAGATGACTATAGTCGGAAGTGTTGGGTGTATTTTCTGAAAGAGAAGTCTGAGGCCCTTGACAAGTTCAGGGAGTTCAAAGCGATGGCCGAGAAGGAGAGTGGGCAACCATTGAAGGTGCTAAGGACAGATCGAGGTGGGGAGTACACCTCGAGGCTGTTCGATAATTTCTGTAAGGAGAATGGGATATCACACCAGCTGACGGCGGCGTACTCACCGCAGCAGAACGGAGTGGTAGAGAGGAAGAATCTCACCATCATGAACATGGCGAGAAGCATGGTGAAGGAGAAGGGGCTACCGAAGATGTTCTGGGCGGAAGGAGTGCAATGTGCGGTGTATCTACTGAACAGATGCCCCACAAAGAGTGTGAAGTTCAAGACGCCATTTGAAGCATGGAGCGGCTGGAAGCCGAGTGTGAAGCACCTAAGGGTCTTCGGGTGTGTAGCTCATGCTCACATCCCGGACCAGAGGAGGAAGAAGCTCGATGACAGGAGGGAGAAGTGCATCTTCGTGGGCTATGCTCCGGAGAGCAAGGCGTACAAGTTTTACAACCCGGTGACTGGGAAGGCCATAGTCTCGAGGGATGTGGTGTTTGAAGAAGACAGCTGCTGGAGCTGGGATGAGGAGACGGTCCCAATTCATGTTAACTATTCATTATATTGTCTCTTAGCAGATTGCGAGCCACGGTCCTATGAAGAAGCTGCCCAGGAGAAATCTTGGAGGACGGCGATGGATGCCGAGATGGCTTCCATCAAGAAGAACGATACATGGGAGCTAGTTGATCCACCCGCTGGCCACAAACCCCTCGGGGTGAAGTGGGTCTACAAGATTAAGAAGAACAAGGATGGAGCTGTGGAGAAGCACAAGGCTAGGCTCGTTGTGAAGGGCTACAGGCAAGTCCAAGGAGTGGACTACGACGAGGTCTATGCCCCAGTGGCGAGGATTGACACTATCAGGTTGATCATCGCACTGGCATCTCACTATGGGTGGACAATCATGCAAATGGATGCGGTGGCGGCGTACTTGAATGGCTACTTGGAGGAGGATGTGTACATCGAGTAGCCTCCGGGGTACGTTGTGAAAGGCAAGGAGAGAAAGGTCTGCAAGCTTGGCAGAGCCTTGTACGGACTGAAGCAGAGAGCTCGAGCTTGGAATGGGAGGATAGACAAATTTCTTCAGGAGCATGGGTATAACAAGTGCCCATATGAGTATGCTCTCTACATGAAGGTGGAGAAGAGCGGGGATATCATGATCCTATGTCTATACGTGGATGACATGATATTCACTGGGAGCAACCCTGCAATGTTCGAAGAATTCAAGAGGCTGATGAAGAAGGAGTTCGAGATGACGGACTTGGGAGAGCTGAGCTACTTCTTGGGAGTTGAGGTGCAGCAGAGAGAAGATGGGATCTTCATCTCCCAGAAGACGTATGCCGAGGAGATTCTGAAGAAGTTCAGGATGGAGGGTAGCAAGGCTATCTCCACTCCTGCGGACCCTGGAACAAAGCTGAGGAAGGATTCTGAAGAGGAAGGAGTGGACCCAACTATGTTCAAGAGCCTGGTCGGAAATCTAAGGTACTTGACTTTCACTAGGCCGGACATCATGTATGCGGTCGGGGTAGTAAGCAGACACATGGAGGAACCCAAGCAGGACCACTTCACAGCTGCGAAGAGGATCCTGAGGTATGTGAACGGGACTCGGGACCATGGCCTGAAGTATTCATCTGGAGGAGAGTTGAAGCTAGTCGGCTACTCGGATAGCGACTATGGAGGAGATGTGAACGACCGAAAGAGCACTTCCGGGTATGCGTTCAACATAGGAACCGCGGCGTTCTCATGGAGTTCTAAGAAGCAGGCTACTATAGCCTTATCATCTTGCGAGGCGGAATACATCGCGACGGCGGCATGCGCTTGTCAAGCCATCTGGCTAAGGAACCGTCTGGAAATGTTATATCATGTGCAGGATGGCCCAACGACAGTGTTAGTGGATAACATGTCTGCCATCCAGCTTGCAAAGAACCCGGTGCTACATGGGAGGAGTAAGCATATCGAGACCCGGTATCATTTCCTTAGGGAGCAGGTGGAGCAGAAGACGGTGGAAGTTGTGTATTGCCCCACCGGAGAGCAGGTTGCGGATATCTTCACTAAGGCTTTGAAAGTGGAGACGTTCGAGAAGCTCAAAGGCAAACTCGGCATGTGTTGCCAAGTTTGAGGAGGAGTTTGTTGGTTTGAGCTGGTGTTGACCGGAGTCAACGAATTATTTTAATGACAAGGATGGCGGAGGAGAGAGAGGATAGTTTGGGTGTGCATTTATTGAGGAGTTATGTTATGGGCCAAGTGGCGGCTCCCTACTTGTTGGCCAAATCTATAAATATAGGCCTGCTGTATTTGTTTTAGTGTGAGAAAAAAATTAAGATTGCAAGTTGCGCAAGTTTTTTCCTTTCAACAGTGTTGCTAGAGAGAGAGGGAATAGAAAGAGAGAGAGAGAGAGTTAAGAAGTATTTTATGTGTCATTACTGTGAACAGTGCGCCTGACATCTCGCCTATTATATTTCCCGCATGCAATTTCTCCTTTGTTTTCCCGCCGTTGTAGCGTCTCGCCGGAAGGCTCGCTGACCAAAGTTCTCGCCTGTGTAGAGTCCTTGCCGGAGCAGATTTAGCTCCCGCTCGCCGTAGAAGACCGCAGGAGGGATCTCACCAAGTTGCCAGCACTCGTTTTTGGATCTCGCCTGGAGGAAGGACCTGCGCCCATCTCGCCGGTGGACATCTCGCCGGGCACAGACGGAGCTCTCGCCAGCCATGCTCCCGCCATGTCATCTCGCTGAGGCATCTCGCGCCCGGAAGTGTTAACTCGCCAGAGCAGCTCGCCGGGAGTTGTCGCGCGGGAGGTGGTCTCGCCTAGTTTGGTCTCGGCGGTTGGTTGGTGTTAGTGGGTGATGAAGTTGAGTTGGATTTAGAGGAGGATTTCGTGCGGGTGGCCTTACACGCTTCCAACAACTGGTATTAGAGGAGGAATTCGTGCGGGTGGCCTTACGCTTCCAACAACTGGTATTAGAGGAGGAATTCGTGCGGGTGGCCTTACACGCTTCCAACAGTTACTAGCAAATCTAGTTTGGTTTCTAGCAAACCATTACTATTAGCAAACCCTCATTTTTCAAAATGGTTATTTGAAAACCATTTTGTTACTAGCAAACCAACATAATTTTAAAAAAAAAATAAATTTTGTTTAAAACATTCATAATTTCAAAAAAAAACCGCTGCATATAATGACATTACAAATGATTTCAAATGTATTCATTCAACCAATTATGTTAGCATTATAGTTGAGTCAAAATACCGCAAGTGTTTAGTATGTCCAAAACTGTTTTTTCAACAAAATATCATTATCTGCACCAAAATCTTTAAACAAAATATCGGTCGGTTTAGAAATATATTTGATTTCTAATTCCTATAAGAATGTGTTGTATATACGAGTTAAGTGTATATAAGAATATATACGTCTTTTTGAACTGCGTCTTATACGTACAATTTCATGAGAAGTGTTCAACATAAAAGTTGTAGATCTCGATGAGATCTACAATTTTCATGTTGAACACTTTTTGATTTGAAGCACTTTAGACCCCCGATTTGGCCCCTGAAAAAAGTTATGTCGTACATATGTACGGACGCCCGGGATCGGCGTGACTTTTTTCGGGTGTTAAACCGGGGGCATAAACGGGTTCAAATCTAAAAGTGTTCAACATGAAAGTTGTAGATCTCGTCGATATCTACAATTTTCATGTTGAACACTTTTTTATTTGAAGCACTTTAGACCCTCCGATTTGGCTTCTGAAAATGTTATATCGTACATATGTACGGGCGCACGGGATCGGCGTGATTTTTTTCGGGGGCCAAATCGGAGGCATAAACGGCTTCAAATCAAAAAGTGTTCAACATGAAAGTTGTAGATCTCGTCGAGACCTACAACTTTCATGTTTAACACTTTTTGATTTGAAGTAGTTTAGACCCCCGATTTGGGCCCCGAAAAAAGTCACGCCGAAAATCTGTACGTTCCGTAAATGTCTTTTTTATGGCTCAAATTGGAGGCCTAAACGACTTCAAATCAAAAAATAATCAACATGAAAGTTGTAGATCTCATATCTTGATGAGAGATATGAGATCTACAACTTTCATGTTGATCACTTTTTCAAATGAGAAATATTTGAAGCTCAAAATTCAAAAATGCAAAAATTATCAAAAAACAAGATTGGTTTGCTAGTAGTAATTTTTGGGAAGAGAAAAAAATGCAAAAAATGACAAAATCTATTTTTTTCTGATTTGCTAGAAACGAAAATGGGTTTGCTAATAACAGCACCCTAAATTAAATTGAGTTTTATACTTTTGGGGGATTGTGAAGGGGGAGATGGTTGTTAAGGTTATGAGCGCTAATTTAGTACATTATGCGAAGAAGCCTTGTGTGGTCATTTCATCGACAGTTTTGGGTGCGCAAAATCTCAAATGCTCAAGTTATAAGTATGGATTCTCATCTTCAAATTTGATTACAGTGGTTTGTCAAATACCCTATGAAGAACCGACACTTCAAAATGTTCCGTGTGTCGGTGTCGGACTCTCCGACACTCGTCCGACTGTCTGACACTCCCCGACATTCGTGTCGGAAGTCCGACACGCTAGCTCACGCGGGACTCGCGTGTCCCGCTCAACCGGACACGCGTGTCCCGCTCAACCGGACACGCGTGTCCCGCTCAACCGGACACACATGTCCCTAAACTAGCTACTTATGATGAGGCGGGAGTCAATTTGTCTTTAAAGTGTAATTTTTGGGAAAAATATTTTATAAGTTTATATACAAAAGTGAGAGCACATTTGTCAATGATTGATGAACAAGGAATCGGAAAGCATGTAAAAGTTTCATGGAGTGATCAATTTAAGGTAGAAAAACTAGAATAAGAGATGAACGCTAGAATAATGAGCCCTGCTTCTAAAAAAAGGTCTTTGCCCTCTTCTAGCATTTCAAGTAGTGGGGCTAGATCCACTAGTGGGGTGGATATTTTATCTAAAAAAAAGAAAACTGAAAGTGCGGGAAAAAGATTGCTTGAGAATCCATTATTTTGACTAATGATATATAATGGTAATGTGTTAATGTTCTATCATTTTTTGACATTTTGTTAAGTTTTGCATTTGAATATTTGATGAGTAATATTTAAACATGATTTGGTTTATTTGAATATTTGTTAATTGTTCATTATATATATATATATATATATATATATATATATATATATATATATATATATATATTTGAAATGTTTTAGGATTTTCATAGTTATAAAAAATAAATATTTTATATACGTGTCCCAGCCTGTCGGAATATGGTATTTTTTGAGAATTGACAAGTCACATGTCGTGTCATGTCGCGGGTCGCGTGTCAGTGTCGGTGCAACATAGCAAATACCTGTTAATAAGGTGTTAGAGCTCTTCTTCTTGGAGCAGGGGCTCGAGAAGAAACTCCTCGATCGAAGGGGGTGCTATAGTGGAGACACATGGGATCACGACATCAGTCGGAGTGATAGAGATAGGAGGAAACACTTCTTCCTTGAGCAAGGGCTCGGGAAGAAACTCCTCGACTAATGAGAGTGTTATAGTGGAGACTAGAGCTGTTAACAAATAGTATAGTTCGTGAATAATTCGAGATTCGATTCTTGAAAATTCGATAAATATTCGTAATTTTTGAATTCGAATCCGGATTCAAATCCAAATTTGGATTCGAATAATTTTTGAATCCGAATCCGAATAAGTTTATCCCTATTCGAAGTATTCGCGAATAGTTCGCGAAAAGTAAAATTACTTAAATAAAATTATATATTTAATTATTCGTAATAGAAAAATTCAAATTCAAATTCGAATCCGAATTCGAATCTTAATTCGAACCCGAATTCGAATCTAATATTTCATGTCGAATTCGAATTCGAATCCGAATTCGAATATTCGAACGAATAAGAATTCGAATCTCTGCATTTTATGTGAAATTTAGATTCGATTGAAGAGATATTCAAATCGATTCGATTCGTGAACAACCCTAGTGGAAACAAGTGATGTCACGACTTCCATCGGGGTGAGAAAGATAGGAGAAAGCTCTTCTTCCTGGAGCAGGGGCTCAGGAAGAACCTCCTCGACTGAAGAGAATGTCACGGTGGGGGTATGTGGGACTAAGGTGCACGTCACGAGACTGACAAGGCGAGACAAAGGACTATCGAAAGACCTAACCTCGGGTTTCACTATGTGATATGAAGTGTGGAGGTATGCAGGAGGAGCATAATGTGTGCACATTGTCGCCTCTAGATTGTGACGAGAGGTGCACAACCCACTCAGATTTTGCTTGAGTTCTGCAGTAACGAACTCAATGTCATTCCGCAAAGCTTTAATACGAGTATCTAAATCACCCATTTTTTAAAACGAAAAAAATCTAAACCTAGAATTTGAAAATGACCGGCGCTCTGCTATCCCACGATAGGAGTGAGATATCCCAGCAGCCACACCAAAATGATGTGAACTCGAATTCTAGGGTTGCACTTTTCAAAGATAAATAATTGTGATCTTTTAAAATAAATGCACCGTGAGAGAATTCACGGGCTATTTTGGACGAATAAAACGACCTAAGCACGCTCACGAACGGAAGACTACCGCACGTGTGTGATGACGTTATGAAATCACGAATTGATGGATATAACATTCACGAGGGTGGCAACACGGATATAGAAATAATGATAATGCAGGAGACACAATTAATTAGGGACAAACTCATCATAATTAACTGTTCTTTTAAAATTCAAACCTAAAATTAACTAAAGATTGAACTATGAGAAACAGAGATATACCACCTGGGCTCAAGGAGTAGTAGCAATTTCGGGATTTCCTGGCAGGGGAAAAAACAGGTCTGAAGGAGGTTGCAGTGCTCGGGTCTTTCACAGAAAAGGCCGCTCTGGATCAGCCTGCCTGAAGGAAGCCGGAAATAGTGATGTTGGATAGTGGCGAGGGAAGGACCTAGTGGAGGACGGAGCCGGAGGGGACGTCGGTGGACTAGGAAGGCTCAGGCGGGCTCAACGGCGACTGGAGAGGATTCAGGAAGCAGATCTGGTGGCGGGATGGGCTTCCCTGGTGGTTTCTGACGGTGAAGAAGGAAACTGGAAGTAGCGGCGAGGTTGCAGGAGCTTCTGCCGGGAAGAAGTGCAGGAAGGAGGTGGTTGCTTTAGGGTGTTGCTCGACCAGATGTGGTGGTGGCTCTGGAAGATCCGGCGAGCAGATTCGGGCATAGAAGGGTTGGAGCACGGTGTCAGGTTGACGGAGCTTGGAGAACAGAACGAGACCAAAAAATGATTTCGTTCAATTCATATTCCCAACCGAGTGTACAGGAAGGGGGGAACTCATTTATAAGGAAAGATGAGGGTTTTTTGGAATGGGCTTTGAAGAGGAATTTTTAAAAAACAATGGCAACAATTACAGTGGGCTTGGAATGAGCTTTCAATGGGCTGGCAGAACACATCAAATTTGGGCTTAACTTGAAAGGGAATTGATAATTATAAATGCGGGTATGATCATAGATATTCCCCCATTTACAATTATCGGGATATAAATTAAAATAGTTAATTAATTAGGCTTGCCCTAATTAACCAATCGCCTAAAATACCAAACCTATGCATTTAGGGTCTCGTTAGTCGATCACACCATCGAACAAAACAATTTGCGCAACAGCATGCGCGATACAAAATACACCCAAGCGCTAATAACATGCGCAATACAACTCGACCCCTCATAATAATCTAAAAATGCGTGAAACCATGCGCTACAAAAGTAAAATACATGTGCGGTAATCATAATAAAAATGAAGCGGCGTGGGTTGCATCAATTATCCTAGGATTGAAAGAGCTCGACCCCGACGAGACTCGATGCGACCTGCAAGTAGAAAATCCAAACGTCGATCGGAGAGATATTGCATACTGTCCTACTGATGTCACCGATGAGACCCAAATCCTGGAAGTAACCTCTCATCCCCCAAAACTCGCAATCTATTAGTCAAAATTTCATGTCAAATATTTAAATAAACAGTAATTATTAGAGCTTTCAGAGGATGACAAGGGCGGTGTGTGGGGAACACATGTGGCAGGAGGGAGAACGGTAAGCAAGTGGAATTTGCGTGTGGAATCAGCAACTCATAGCACATCATACACTTGCTCGAAAGACACCTATGAACGTTTGTTAAAACCGGATCGAATACTGTCCTAATTTCAACTGATGAAATTCCGCTCGAGTCACAAAATTTTAAATAGATCCAAAATTTATCGTGTAAAATTTTCCTTAAAAATCCCTTGAAACGGGTGTTCCTATGAGGAGTGAAAAATCTAAGGATCGTTTCGACTCCCTCAAGACTACTAAACCTAGAAGTGTCTGCACTCAAACAGTAGTGATGTTGTGACTCAACATGCTCGCCTAAAACTAAAGGGAAGCGACATGAATAGAAGGCATGCTCACCAAAAATAAAATCCACATAAGGTGGCAACTCTAATGGCACTAGCGAGTGACCACCAAGAACAACGTCTGTGAGCTCAAGGGTTTGTGGCGGTAGTGTGCTAAGAAGGTCAGGACATATGACGAACGAGTCCAGATCACCAGTGATGAGGGTCTCATCACTAGCCAACTCATCGGGGAGAAGAGAGAGTGAACTTGTGTCATCTGAGGTGAGTGACACGCCACTAATAAGTTCTTCTGAAAGCGGGGGTTCATAAAATAACTCGATTGCTAAAATAGGTGGTCCTAAAGGCTAGTGGATCCACGACTTCAGCTGACGTGATAAAAGTGGGAGAAAGCTCTTCTTCCTAGAGCAGGGGCTCGGGAAGAAACTCCTTGATCAAAGGGGGCTATAGTGGACACGTGTTGTCACGACATCAGTCGGAGCGATAGAGATAGGAGGAAGCTCTTCTTCCATGAGCAAGGGCTCGGAATGAAAACTCCTTAACTGATGGGAGTGCTATAGTGGAGACAAGTAATGTCATGACTTCAGTTGGGGTGATAAAGATAGGAGAAAGTTCTTCTTCCTGGAGCAGGGGCTCAGGAAGAACCCCCTCGACTGAAGGGAGTGTCACGGTTGGGGTTGATGGGACTAAGGTCCGCGACTGACGAGGTGAGACAAGACAATCGAAAGACCTAACCTCAGGTTCCACTACGTGATATGAAGTGTGGAGATATACAAAAGCAACATAATGCGTGCGCATTGTCACCTTTTGGTTGTGAACAGAGGTGCACAACCCACTTAGATTCTACTTGAGTTCTGCAGTGACGAACTCAACGTATTTCCGCAAAACTTTAATACGCGCATCTAAATCACTCATTTTTTAACAAAAAAATCTAAACCTAGAATTTGAAAACGACTAGCGCTCGGCTATCTCACGATAGAAATGATATATCCCAGCAACCACACCAAACTGATGTGAACTCGAATCTAGGGCTGTAGTTTTCAAAGATAAATAATTACGAGCTTTCAAAATAAATGCGTCGCGAGAGAATTCGCGGGCTACTTTGGACGAATAAAATGACCTAAGCGGCGCTCACAAACGTAAGACTACTGCACGTGTGTGATGACGTTATGAAATCACGAATCCACAGACATAACATTCACGAGGGTGGCAACACGAGTATGGGAATAACGATAATGCGAGAGACTATTACGGATCCCAGTTTTGGTAGGAGTTGTTCGACCTATGTGGCACAAAGCTGACACTTTCTTCAGCTTACCACCCGCAGTCGGACGGACAGACCGAGGTGGTCAACAGGACACTCGAGATGAACTTGCGTTGCCTCACGGGGGACCGGCCGAAAGATTGGGCCCACTGGTTACCTTTGGTGGAGTACTGTTACAACACATCCTACAACACCGCCCTCCAGACCACTCCCTTTCACCTGATATACGGTCGAGACCCAACCGCCTCCTCACTTATGTTGCTGGCTCGACTCGCTCCTCCACCGTCGACATCGAGCTCCGCACGCGGGATGAGGTCTTGCACCTTGCCCGGGCTCGCCTACTTTAGGCCCACACACGGATGGAGACCAACTACAACAGCAGCCACCGCGAGCTATTCTTTGCTCCCGGGGATTGGGTTTGGCGCAAACGTCAGCCCTACCGTCAGGCCACAGTCTCTAAGGGGGCATACCAGAAGCTGGGTCCTAAGTTCTTTGGACACTTCAAGATTCTTCACCGCATAGGGGACGTGGCTTACCGACTCCGACTCGGCGACGACGCGCAGATCCGCGACGTCTTTCACGTATCGCATCTCAAGCCGTCCGTGGGTGACCCTCCAGTAGCACCCTTGGTCCCATTACCACCGCAACCACCACACAAGCTTGAGGACAAACTTGATGTCGAGCAGGGAGGAGATGTTACGGATCCTCGTTGGGGCAAGACGTACACCGCAAGCCTCGCGTAACAGCCGCCTAGACTGTCGCGGCATATCATCGTATTTTATTTTCATTTAAGTATTTGATCCTCATGTTTTAAGCCTTATGAGGGGGCATTTTAGTAATTTTGCTGAACCGATTCTTATCCCCCTTTATAGGTGGGGCTTTGGTTTTGAGAAGGCAAGAAGGAATCAAGTTAATACTCTCTCTCTCTTAATTCTCTCTCTCCCTCTCTCTTTCTCTCGGTATTTCCCGCACCCGCGCAGGGTTCCGCATAGCCGAACCCTAGTCGCCGCCCACCCCGCTTCCGACACCCCCCTTTGTGACGTCATTTTGCTGGTGAGCTCCTCCTCCGCATCTCCACCATTGCGCCTAAGGGATCGAGGAAAAGCTTTTCCTCCCTCCTCCGTGATCTTCCCCTCCACCGGTCGCTCACTCGCTCGCAATCTTGGGAACGTAACAAAGACGCAATTAATTAGGGGCAAGTTCATCATAATAAACCGTTCATTTAAAATTCAAGCATACAATTAACTAAGGATTGAACTGGGAGAAACAGAGGTATACCAGCTGGGCTCAAGGAGTAGTAGCAACTTTGGGATTTCCAGGCAGGGGGAGAAACAGGTTTGAAGGAGGCTGCAGTGCTCTGGTATTTCACAGAAAAGGTCGCTCTGGATCGACATGCCTGAAGGAAGCCGAAAATAGTGATGTTAGATAGTGGTGAGGGCTGGACTTGGTGGAGGACGAAGGCGGAGGGGACGTCGGTGTCCTAGGAAGGCTCAGACAAACTCGACGACGGCTAGAGAGGATTCAGGCAGCAGAGATTTGGTGGCGGGATGGGCTTCCCTGGTGGTTTCCGACGGTGAAGCAGGAAGCTGGAAGTAGCGGCGAGGTTGCAGGAGCTTTTGCCGGGAAGAAGTGCAGGAAGGAGGCAGTGGTTTCAGGGTGTTGCTTGACTGGAGGTGGTGGCAGCTCTGGAAGATCCGGCGAGCAGATTCGGGCACAGAAGGAAGGGATGGAGCACGGTGTCAGGCTGGCAGTGCTGGGAGAACAGAACGAGACCAAAAAATGGTTTCGTTCAATTCATATTCCCAGCCAGGGTACAAGAAGGGGGAAACTCGTTTATAAGGAAAGATTAGGGTTTTTTGGAATGGGCTTTGAAGAGGGATTTTTTTAAAAATAATGACAGCAATTACAGTGGGCTTAGAATGAGCTTTCAATGGGCTGGCAGAACACTTCAAATTTGAGCTTAACTTGAAAGGGAATTGACAATTATAAATGAGGGTATGATCATAGATGTTCCCCCATTTACAATTATCGAGATATAAATTAAAATAGTTAATTAATTAAGCTTGCCCTAATTAACCTATCGCCTAAAATACCAGACCTATGCATTTAGGGTCTCGTTGACCGATCACGCCAACGAGCCAAACAAAATTTGCGCAACAGCGTGCGCGATACAAAATACACTCAAGCGCTAATAACATGCGCAATATAACTTGACGCCTCATAATAACCTAAAATTGTGTGAAAACATGCACAACAAAAATAGAATACATGTGCGATAATAATAGTAAAAATGAAGCGACGCGGGTTGCATCAAACAGTCAGAACCATAGAGCATCACAGGTCTAATTGCAGTACGGTAAAACTTGCCCTTAAGTTTTAGTGGTACTTTATGATCACATAAGATCCCTGACGTGCCTTTCCACTTCAACCAACCCCCTTGGATTCTACGTATTACCATTCATCATTGTCATTGAATTTTTTTGAGATTAGAAGGCATTTACCATCATAGATTCAACAACTGAGCATCAAAACTAATCTACTGGGATCTATAACTCAACTTTTTGTTTGCTGCCGCCTCCTAACTCCTCCTTATTAAGCTCAATAGCAGACTAGCAGATTTAATTTTTCGGGCCGAACTTGTAAACACCACTACCGTCTGCTCTGTATAAACCTTGATAGACTAAGGATTAGATAACCATGGATTATCCACGAAGCTCAAATTCAAGAACAGGGATTATGCTTGAAGCCCAAAATCTAAATTGCTGGGTAAAAAAACTCACCGGAGATAGTTGAAGGAGAAAATGGGGTTGAGGAGAAACTTGAGTATAAGGAGTCTAGGAGGACAGAGTTTGAGGAGAACCTAAGTTTCACGAAGCCTAGAATATGAAATGTTGGGCGAAAATTTTGACTTGAAAAGTTGAAGGAATAATGGGGTTGAGGAGAAACTTGAATTTGAGTTTAGGACGGTTGTTGAGTACGCCAAGTGGAATGGACGGTGATATACGAGCATGCGTTACGACTCGTTAAAATGGGCGGTTTACTCCCACACAGCCTAGCATGCTCCTTGATCCTAAGTGTAAATGTGGGGTGGTCACTCCTCCCCTAACCGCATGATTTTGGGGAGTGACGCCGCAATACTTTACATGGTATCAGAGCTAGATAGGGGATACGTGGTGGGGGGGGTGACTACGCCACGTGGAATGTACGGTGATGTCTGAGCATGTGTCGCGACTCGTTAAAAGGGGTGGTTTAGTCACACACCGCCTAGCGTGTTTCTATATCCTAAGTGTATAAGGGGGGTGGTCACTCCTCCCCTAACTGCATGGTTTTGAAAAATGACATCGCAATGTGTTGCATGGTATCAGAGCTAGGTTGGAGGGGGATTGACTGCGCCACATGGAATGGATGGTGATGTCCGCCAGGCCGGGCATGCGTCGCGACTCGTTAAAAGGAATGGTTTAGTCCCACACACCGTCTAACAAGCTACTTGGTCCTGGGTGTATTAGCAGGCTGGCTGATTACTCCTCCCCTAACAGCATGATTTTTAAGAGTGACACCACAGTGCTTTACAAAAACAAGAGATGGAAGATAAAACTAAGTGGAGAAGATCACATTTAAGGAGATTTCTTGGGAGAAGAAACAACTCAGATAGCGGTGAATTATGGAATCAGATAATGTTGTCATCCTGAAGTGTCAATTTAGTTACTCAATAAAAAACCTAAAGCAGAACGTCAATGCCGGATGAGAAGGAGAGAACCGACAAATTCATAAACAAAAGAAATACTGTTGACTGAAGCTGATCGTCCTCATTGTGCGCTTTGCTGCCACTTCGAGGAGGTGGAATGGAGAAGGAGGAAGGACTTTCAGGATCAGGGGAGGAAATGGACCCGCAGCGATAAGAACCGACAATTTGGTGATGCCCTAGGATGCGCACTGCAAATGGAGGCCATGATGCCCTAGGATGCACGCTGTAAATGGAGAAGAAATCTAAGCACAGAGGGAGGTACTAAGGAGATTAGTTGAAGATATACCTTTGAGGGATCATTGGACGTCATCGTGCACTTTAGAACCACTTCGAGGAAGCCTGCAAACGAGCCGAGTTCCAGTAGAGCTGGCTCGAACTCGAGCTCGGTGAGCTCGACGAGCTCGACTCGAGCAAAACCCTAAAAGTGCACCACCGGATCGCAGAAATCGAACAAAAATGCAGAAATCGATGAAGGTCGTCGAGAGAGAGCCAAATGCATACCTGAGCTTCGAAACTTTGTACAATTGCAGAAAGAGGTTTGGATGAAAAAGCCGGTATCGTACTATCGCCTATGGACGAAATCACTGGTATCGTCGGATACGGACGGGGAGGTGGCGACGGGAGCAGCTCTGCTCCTTGATCGGAGATCATGAATTTTCTGAGAAGCCGGCTTGGCAGTCGGCAGGAAGAGGGTTGCAGTTTTTTGGTGTCGGCGGGGGAGTGGGAAGAAAACAGGCCGACCTGAAAAGGATAAAAAGTGGGGGGGAAAATAGAGAGGGGATCCTGGTGCGCTTTTGTGCAGTCTGACTTGGGATGAGTAACTCCTCTAGGGGGTGCAACTAGGATGGGTTCAGATTGGTTTCACTCAAAATCAGGAATCGACTCATGTATGTTTGGTTCAAAGTTGTTGGAATCAGAACCGATCCACAGTTCTAAAATATAGAACCGGATCCGAACTGAATTGTTCGATTCGATTCTCGGTTGTACTCGTCTTCAAAAAATATTAAACAATGAATAATATAATTTCATTTTCAAATATTCAGAATTATTTACATATTGTTTTGCTTTTAATATCATTAAATTTCAGCTTCTAGAAGCATTGCTATCTAAGTCTTTTCTTATTATCTTTTTAACATTACCGGTGTCCACAACTAATCATTTGTTAATCTCTTTCAAATAAAGCCTCATGCCCAACAATTAGCAAATACAAAGCTCATGAGAATGCATAAATTATATATGAAGACAACAAGGTGTGAGCTGCGATATTTCTCGATCTTGATTATGGAGTAAAAAAGTAAATAACCCAAACTGGCTAACCCCGTAATCCGCTATTCCCCTGAGTAGCATGACCGGCGGACCTCGTGAGGCGTGAGCCGTGTGTTGAAGCCAAAAATGACTTCTGTGGAGTTCAGGGTCCCAAAAGAGGGGTGACCGCACACCTACTACGCTCAAGCGAACAATCTAGGCTCTAAACTAGGAACGTAAGGGACAGGCCCAAGGTCTCAGCGTAGAGGTCCCACCACACACCCAGAAGACTAACGAACCCTTCCCCTCCCAAGCCAAATGCTGAGCTAATTAGGCACCTTCTGAATGCTCTCTTGGCCGACCGGAACCTTTAGGGAGGATCTCGAAATCCACTCCCTCTTATCCAGATGTGTCTCCTTGGGTCTACACAAAATGCTCCTCACCCGCCCTACTAATGGCGCAATCTCGCCGAGAATTTCTACGACACACTGCCCAATTGGGCTGCAGACAGCACGACTCCGCTGCCCTAAAAGGCTGTCAACAGGCCGTCAGGGGCTTCCCGACAACTAAACCTCGGGGCTCCCATGGGTCGAGCGGTTCACAAGATCACCATTAGCCCAAGACAGAAGAAGTAACTATACATACACAGAGAATCACAGATATTATGAATAATTATAGGAATATGAATTCCATACTTCGGCACGCAGACCGGCAATATAAGCAAAAATAGGCCTTCGAGGGCCGACACAAGCTTGGGCTTAAGCCCGCTACTCCCCGCTTAGTATTGCAAAACCTGTACGCCAACGTCTCGAATGGCGACAACAAGCCAAACATAGGTCGACTAAAAGAGACGCAAAAACATTGCACTCATCCCTTTTTTGGGGTTGCGGCGTGCATTCCCTGCAACGGATAATATACAACTTCCACGGAGTTTTCTCCGGGAACCCCGGAACATCACCAATCCGGCTTACACGTCCGGATGGGCTTCACACAGCATGCCTAAACCCGTACTCACGCTTCCGGGCACTAAATGTAATTAATTGCGGGGATGCAAACATCAACCCATCAGAGAGCACCCTTCCCCCAACGTCGGTGAGGAGGAGCTTACATGCAAATATGGAAAATAAGGGCTTCACCTGCCCAAGTAGAAACTCTGTTACCCTTGGCGCGTATTTTTGTCGGCGGTGCCGGTGGCCGATCTCCTTTTTAGGCCGAGCTTTGCTCTAGGAGGCGATGGCGGTGGTCGGTCTCCCTTTTAGGCCGAGCCTTGCTCTAAACGGCGATGGCGGTGGCCGACCTCCCTTTTAGGCCGAGGCTTGCTCTAGACGGCGATGGCGGTGGCTGGCCTCCCTTCTAGGCTGAGCCTTGCTCTAGGCGGTGATGGTGGTGGCAGGTCTCCCTCTTAGGCCGAGCCTTGCTCTAGGCTGCGATGGCGGTGGCCGGCCTCCCTTCTAGGCCGAGCCTTGCTCTAGACGGCGATGGCGGTGGAGGAGGAGGCCGAGCCTTTGCCCTTTTGCCGCGTTTGAGAGGAAAATCGAGAGGGAGAGAGGGGGCGGCGGGCTGGGGTATGCTGCTCCATGCCGAGAAAAAGAGAGAGGGGCGGCGGGCAGAGGGGTTCCTCCTCCTCCATCTTCCAAAGCCCGATCTCCACTTTTCCTTCTCCCCTTTTTTATTTTTCCTGCCTCTGTCCCGAGCTCTTTTGCCTCCACTTTCTCTTCTTTCTTTTTTCTCCCCGGCTGTTGTACCTCATCCTGCCCCCTTTTTTCACTTCCTGTACATCTTATATATTCTATATTCTATATAATATAATATAATATGAGATATATAATATATCATATTATATAATATATATAGTATAAGATATATATTATATAATATATTATATTACATTATATTAAAAGGACTATGCCCGTAAAATCTCCGCACGCCCGCACTAGCACTCACACGTCTTCGAACAGGGCTGTGCCGCATCATCGCTCGTAGCTCGCCTCAAGTCCACCACTTGGGGAGGATCCCGCTCGGCCGAATACGGGGTTGTGCACAATCTCCGCTCTTTTTGAGGTTGGTACAAGCTCGGAAAGAAATGTTCAACCCCAAGTATTCGGTGAGACGGAGCCGGCCCAAAGAAAAATTCTGAGAGAATCAAAAATTCGCATGCAAAACACTAATCTGGGGTAGTGCATAACCAAGAAACAAGAACCAGACCTCTCCCCCACAGGCGAGCCTTCGGACCTACCAGCTAGATGGAAGCCTGCGCAGCGGGTCTACCTGGGGCCGAGCCGCGCTCGGGATAGTGCAGAACCAAGGAACTAGAACCAGACCTCTCCCCCACAGGCGAGCCTTCGGACCTGCCAGCTAGATGGAAGCCTGCGAAGCGAATCTACCTGGGGTCGAGCCGCGCTCGGGGTAGTGCAGAACCAAGGGACAAGAACAAGACCTCTCCCCCACAAGCGAGCCTACTGACCTGCAAGCTAGATGGAAGCCTGCGCAGCGGGTCTACCTGGGGCCGAGCTGCGCTCGGGGTAGTGCAGAACAAAGGAACAAGAACCAGACCTCTCCCACACAGGCGAGCCTACGGACCTGCCAGCTAGATGGAAGCCTGCGCAGCGGGTCAACCTGGGGCCGAGCCGCGCTCGGGGTAGTGCAGAACCAAGGAACAAGAACCAGACCTCTCCCCCACAGGCGAGCCTTCGGACCTGCCAGCTAGATGGGAGCCTGTGCAGCGGGTCTACCTGGGGTCGAGCCGCGCTCGGGGTAGTGCAGAACCAAGGAACTAGAACCAGACCTCTCCCCCACAGGCGAGCCTTCGGACCTGCCAGCTAGATGGAAGCCTTCGCAGCGGGTCTACCTGGGGCCGAGCCGCGCTCGGGGTAATGCAGAACCAAGGAACTAGAACCAGACCTCTCCCCCACAGGCGAGCCTACGGACCTGCCAGCTAGATGGGAGCCTGCGCAGCGGGTCTACCTGGGGCCGAGCCGCGCTCGGGGTAGTGTAGAACCAAGGAACTAGAACCAGACCTCTCCCCCACAGGCGAGCCTTCGGACCTGCTAGCTAGATGGAAGCCTGCGCAGCGGGTCTACCTGGGGCCGAGCCGCGCTCGGGGTAGTGCAGAACCAAGGGACAAGAACCAGCCCTCTCCCCCACAGGCGAGCCTACGGACCTGCCAGCTAGATGGAAGACTGCGTAGCGGGTCTACCTGGGGCCGAGCCGCACTCGGGGTAGTGCAGAACCAGGGAACAAGATGTAGCACCCCCCCCCCCAACCTTTGCCCGGGTCGGGCCGGAGGGGTACTACTGGCCCAAGACGCCCACCCAGTGCTCATAGGGGAAACGATCCACCCTGTCCAAGCACTAGATGGTCGTCTTGGTCGGCTCGAATCATAACATTCACAGCCCATCAGAATATAGCGGAAGCATTATCAGGAAACCATTGCAGATTTATATATCACATATCAAAAGTACAGCGGTTCTAGGGCCGAAGCTTAAGTACTTATATAAGCCCGTAGGCTATACATGTGCTACATATAATCCTCATATACTCGCTCTCTACGCTGCTCGGCGGAACTCACGTCTCTAAACTCTGGAGACGGCGGGGGTGCATCTGCTCGAGTAGACCTAGCTGCTGGCGTAATCTCCTGCGGCAGCCGGTCACTACAGTGCTCCACCTCCTGTGATTGGTTAATCAAATAACCGTTAGTCACAGAGCTAAGTAGAAACAAATCTCCTCCCCGGATCCACATCCTGGGGACGAGCACGCACCCACCTGTTGAAACCAAAAACTTGGTCTCTGTGGAGTTCACCCTTGGGGAAGGGGTGACCGCACACTTACTACACTCGAGAGAACGTCACGGACCAAAGACTTGGGAAACTAGGAACAGACCCTCGGCTCTAGCGCGGAGGTCCTACCACACACCCGGAAGGTCACAAGAACACTTCCCCTCCCTTACCAATGAGAGCTGGGTACCTTGGAGAGTTCTCTCAACTCTACCAAGAGGAAAGCTAGGGAGGAGGAAGCCAAAAGCCAATGTCACTCCAAAGGTACCCAAGGGGGTCTATTTATAGTTTTTCCAAGTCCTGGGGATAAAATGACCGAAATGCCCCTACGACCAATTGGCCTTGAGCTCGGCGGCCTGGGGAACTCGGCGGACTGGGGAGCTCGGCGGCCTGGTGAGCTCGGCGGCCTGGTGAGCTCGGCGGACTGGTGAGCTCGGCGGACTGGTGAGCTCGGCGGACTGGGGAGCTCGTCGGACTGGGGAGCTCGTCGGCCTGGGGAGCTCGGCAGACTGGGGAGCTCGACGGCCTGGGGAGCTCGGCGGACTGGGGAGCTCGTCGGACTGGGGAGCTCGTCGGCCTGAGGAGCTCGGCAGACTGGGGAGCTCGGCGGCCTGGGGAGCTCGGCGGACTGGTGAGCTCGGCGGCCTGGTGAGCTCGGCGGTCTGGTGAGCTCGGCGGACTGGTGAGCTCGGCGGCCTGGTGACCCCCCGAGGGGGTCGGGGGGGGGAGAAAAATATTTCATCCCCCTACTAGTATATTTCCAAGTCCAAGCCAAAATTGGCCACCAAGAGTTCAAAATCTCTAAAAAGCTTAAAAACTTAAAACTGGCTCTGCGCCTGCCGAAAGGACCCTACTCTGCGAATACGGGGTTGTACATAATCCCCGCTCTTTTCGAGGTTGGCACAAGCTCGAAAAGAAACATCCAACCCAACGTATTCGCTGAGTCAGCCTGTCATGCCAGCTAATGGGAGCCTGGGTGACGAGGCAGCCTCGGGGTGAAAACACTTAGCCTCCCGAGGGGTCAACCTGTCATGCCAGCTAATGGGAGCCTGGGTGACGAGACAGCCTCGGGGTGAAAACACTTAGCCTCCCGAGGGGTCAACCTGTCATGCCAGCTAATGGGAGCCTGGGTGACGAGACAGCCTCGGGGTGAAAACACTTAGCCTCTCGAGGGGTCAACCTGTCATGCCAGCTAATGGGAGCCTGGGTGACGAGACAGCCTCGGGGTGAAAACACTTAGCCTCCCGAGGGGTCAACCTGTCATGCCAGCTAATGGGAGCCTGGGTGACGAGACAGCCTCGGGGTGAAAACACTTAGCCTCTCGAGGGGTTAACCTGTCATGCCAGCTAATGGGAGCCTGGGTGACGAGACAGCCTCGGGGTGAAAACACTTAGCCTCCATGAGAGATCAACCTGCCCTGCCAGCTAGTGAGAGCCTGGTCAGCGGAACCATCCTGGAGCTAAAAGACTTACCGTCCACGAGAGATCAACCTGCCCTGCCAGCTAGTGAGAGCCTGGTCAGCGGAACCATCCCAGAGCTAAAAGACTTAGCGTCCACGAGAGATCAACCTGCCCTGCCAGCTAGTGAGAGCCTGGTCAGCGGAATCACCCCGGAGCTAAAATACTTAGCCTCCACGAGAGATCAACCTGCCCTGCCAGCTAGTGAGAGCCTGGCAGCGGAATCATCCCGGAGCAAAAGGACTTAGCTCCCACGAGAGATCAACCTGAACCCACCAGCTAGTGAGAGTCTGGCAGCGGAATCATCTCGGAGCTAAAGGACTTGGGGCTTCCACGAGAGGTACGCCTGACCTGCCAGCTAGTGAGAGCCTGACAGCGGGACCATCATCGGAGCTAAGGACTTGGGGCTTCCACGAGAGGTACGCCTGACCTGCCGGCTAGTGAGAGCCTGACAGCGGGACCATCATCGGAGCTAAGGACTTGGGGCTTCCACGAGAGGTACGTCTGACCTGCCGGCTAGTGAGAGCCTGACAGCGGGACCATCATCGGAGCTAAGGACTTGGGGCTTCCACGAGAGGTACGCCTGACCTGCCGGCTAGTGAGAGCCTGACAGCGGGACCATCATCGGAGCTAAGGACTTGGGGCTTCCACGAGAGGTACGCCTGACCTGCCGGCTAGTGAGAGCCTGACAGCGGGACCATCATCGGAGCTAAGGACTTGGGGCTTCCACGAGAGGTACGCCTGACCTGCCGGCTAGTGAGAGCCTGACAGCGGGACCATCATCGGAGCTAAGGACTTGGGGCTTCCACGAGAGGTACGCCTGACCCGCCAGCTAGTGAGAGCCTGACAGCGGGACCATCCTCGGAGCTAAGGACTCGGGGCTTCCACGAGAGGTACGCCTGAACGGCCAGCTAGTGAGAGCCTGACAGCGGGACCATCATCGGAGCTAAGGACTTGGGGCTTCCACGAGAGGTACGCCTGACCTGCCGGCTAGTGAGAGCCTGACAGCGGGACCATCATCGGAGCTAAGGACTTGGGGCTTCCACGAGAGGTACGCCTGACCTGCCGGCTAGTGAGAGCCTGACAGCGGGACCATCATCGGAGCTAAGGACTTGGGGCTTCCACGAGAGGTACGCCTGACCTGCCGGCTAGTGAGAGCCTGACAGCGGGACCATCATCGGAGCTAAGGACTTGGGGCTTCCACGAGAGGTACGCCTGACCTGCCGGCTAGTGAGAGCCTGACAGCGGGACCATCATCGGAGCTAAGGACTTGGGGCTTCCACGAGAGGTACGCCTGACCTGCCGGCTAGTGAGAGCATGACAGCGGGACCATCATCCGTGCTAAGGACTTGGCGTCTCAACAAAACCTTATCAAATTCAACATCCTCAAACGGGGAAAAAAATGATGGGTTACATGACCTCTCCCGACTCAGTGGGTCAGGGGCTAGACTCGATACAACACAACAAAAAATACAAGTTCCTATTGAGGCGAGGCTCCTTCACCTCTTGCATTAACCGATCCTTCCCCGGCTGCCCACGTCGACCCGATCCTCACATCTGTTTTCCTCCCTGGCTGGGGGCGGGGCTTCGATCTGCCTCGGGGGTGGTTGCTGGGCTTGACCTCTCGCTCCTCTCACCTCCAGGAATTCGGGGCAAGTAGCCGTCGCGTGCCCCTCCACCTGGTGGTAGTCACAGTACGACAATGCTTCTTCTACCAGCCTCCTTCGGCGGACTCGGCGATCTCTCCCGTTGCCTCTTCTTCCTTCGCCTATTGCCAAGGCTTGCTGCGGTGGGGGTAGGAGTTGCCTTGGGGCTTGCCTTTGGTAGTTGAACCTCCCTTGACCCCCATGAAAGTTCCCCCCATCCTGGATGAGAGCTCTTCCTGGACCATGGGCGGGTCCTCCCTGCTGCCTCCAGCCTGGCTCCGGACCCTCCTGTCTCTGGAACCCCTGGGCTCTCTGCTCCTCTCTCCGCCTTCCTTCCTGGTGCCTTGAGCCACCTTGCTCTTTCGACTCCACCTCTGTCAACTTAGCCAACTTTTTTACAAAGGCCGGGTTGGCTGCCTCCATGGCTATCTCCTCTGCCGCCCTTTCCATCAGCTCCTCGAAGGAAAGAGGGGTCTTCCGGGTCAAGCTCATCTTGAAGAACCCTTCACGCAACCCCACCGTGAATGCTATCTGGAGGGCATACCCTGGCACCTCTTGGATGTCAAGGACCTCCTCCTGGAACCTGTCAACGTAATGGGCCAGCGACTCCTCGGCCCTTTGCTTTATCAGGAAGAGGGACTCAGGACCTTTCTTCCTCTTCTTGGAGGTGGAGAAGCGAAGCTGAAAGCTCCGGCTCAAGTCTTCGAACCCGAAGATGGACCTTGGAGGGAGTTGATGGAACCAGTCCCTTGCCTTCTCATTCAACGTGATCGCAAAGAGGCGACACTTGAAGGCATCCGTCATTGGTATGATGGAGACGGCATCCTCGAACCACTGTAAGTGCTGGATGGGGTCGTCCTTCCCGGTGTAGTATGCCTTGTCAAGTTCCCTGAACCCCTCGGGAACGGGAGCTGAGATGATCAGCTCACTGAAGGGTGACCCCCTAAGGGGAGCTCTCGCCACCGCCACTCGCGCGACCTGCTCGCATGGGGGGCTAGCTCTCGCCGGGCTGGGGAACAGCTCCCGGCCTGAGAGGTCCCGCTCAACCCCTTCTACCATCCTCTCCTTCCCAGGCCTCCTATCCGGCATACTCACTTCTCCCCCTACTGGGGTGATCTCGCCTTGCCCCCTGGGAGCCAGCTCGCCGAGACTACTCTGGGTTGGCTCGCCGAGACCCCTGGGAGCTAATCCCTGGGGGGTGGGGGTTGAGCTGTCAGCCCGAGGGGCAATGCTTCTAAGCATCCCCATGATGCCTTCGATGGAAGCCATGAACTCCTCCCTTCCTACAAAGGGTCCTAGGTTGGGGAGACCACCGAGGTCATCACTACCTCCCTGATCTCCAGCCATGACACTCTCCCGAGATCTTCTGTGTTGGTCACTCTCCACGCTCACCGCACCAAAATGTTGAAACCAAAAACTTGGTCTCTGTGGAGTTCACCCTTGGGGAAGGGGTGACCGCACACTTACTACACTCGAGAGAACGTCACGGACCAAAGACTTGGGAAACTAGGAACAGACCCTCGGCTCTAGCGCGGAGGTCCCACCACACACCCGGAAGGTCACAAGAACACTTCCCCTCCCTTACCAATGAGAGCTGGGTACCTTGGAGAGTTCTCTCAACTCTACCAAGAGGAAAGCTAGGGAGGAGGAAGCCAAAAGCCAATGTCACTCCAAAGGTACCCAAGGGGGTCTATTTATAGTTTTTCCAAGTCCTGGGGATAAAATGACCGAAATGCCCCTACGACCAATTGGCCTTGAGCTCGGCGGCCTGGGGAGCTCGGCGGCCTGGGGAGCTCGGCGGCCTGGTGAGCTCGGCGGCCTGGTGAGCTCGGCGGACTGGTGAGCTCGGCGGACTGGTGAGCTCGGCGGACTGGGGAGCTCGTCGGACTGGGGAGCTCGTCGGCCTGGGGAGCTCGGCAGACTGGGGAGCTCGACGGCCTGGGGAGCTCGGCGGACTGGGGAGCTCGTCGGACTGGGGAGCTCGTCGGCCTGGGGAGCTCGGCAGACTGGGGAGCTCGGCGGCCTGGGGAGCTCGGCGGACTGGTGAGCTCGGCGGCCTGGTGAGCTCGGCGGTCTGGTGAGCTCGGCGGACTGGTGAGCTCGGCGGCCTGGTGACCCCCCGAGGGGGTCGGGGGGGAGAAAAATATTTCATCCCCCTACTAGTATATTTCCAAGTCCAAGCCAAAATTGGCCACCAAGAGTTCAAAATCTCTAAAAAGCTTAAAAACTTAAAACTGGCTCTGCGCCTGCCGAAAGGACCCTACTCTGCGAATACGGGGTTGTACACCACCCAGCAGAAGTAAATAGCCGAAGCAAGAGAGGGTTAACACAATATTCCATATAGGAACAGCTAGGAGCAAATATAAAAGAGTGCAGTATAACCGGTCAAAGCAGCAATAGTATAAAACGATTATAACAATGCTCTACCAGCACCACAGGATTCCATATCCTGAATTCTATCGCAGGCATTCACAGCCGCGCACATACCGCAGGCATTCACAGCCGCGCACACAAACCCTATGTCGACATAGTTTGGACCGCTTCTGTTCCAGCAGGGTAGCGAGCCCCGCGGGCCTCACCGATGTGGCCGTCGGTGACAGTGGCCAGTCCTGCCACTTCTGGGGGTGATCGTACCACACAACCCCAGGCCCTAACGTACAACCTTGTGTACTCTTGGATGTGAGCGACATCCAGCGAATCATTTTGGCCGACCAGCAGAGGAAAACCCGACGGGGAATAAAACGGCCGGTCACCCGTGGTACCCATCTCCCTGTCGCCTTGAGTCGTCAACCTTCCCGCACCGGTACGAACGGTCTGCGGAAGGGACTGACCCGCCACTATTCTACCGCAAGCAATTTACAAACAATCAATCAACGGCAAACATAACACACACTGGGTCTACGTCGGCCTGCCCTACTATGCTTAAACTTCGGGCGGCGACGCTTAGCTCTACTTTCGTCAAGGAGCGTGGGAGCGCATTATTTGGGGCTAGACCTGGAGGAATACCTCAACTCCGGTTATCCCAACTAAGGCTCAACCTTAATAACGACTGCTCGTCAGAGCAGGACCCGGGGTTATAATAGTAAATTGCAATGAAGACAAATGCGGTGTTTATGCTGCTTATTTAAAGTGCTGTAATGAAATGTGACCAGTACAAAACTGGAGTAGTACAGAATGAAAGTACTTGACCAGTACGAGACTGGAGTATAACCGAATTGAAAATCCTTGACTAGTACGAGACTGGAGTATAACTGAATTGAAAGTACTTGACCAGTACGAGACTGGAGTATAACTGAATTGAAAGTACTTGACCAGTACGAGACTGGAGTATAACTGAATTGAAAGTACTTGACCAGTACGAGACTGGAGTATAACTGAATTGAAAGTACTTGACCAGTACGATACTGGAGTATAACTGAATTGAAAGTACTTGACCAGTACGAGACTGGAGTATAACTGAATTGAAAGTACTTGACCAGTACGAGACTGGAGTATAACTGAATTGAAAGTACTTGACCAGTACGAGACTGGAGTATAACTGAATTGAAAGTACTTGACCAGTACGAGACTGGAGTAAAACATAAAGAAAAGGTTAGTAGTCCAATCACTCTATTCAGGAGGCTTCAGTCTCATCTCCGTTCTCAGGAGGCACTTTCAGTTCTATTTCAGTTTTTTAATAAGGCTTCATTGGGTTGCACCCATTATTAAGATCCGATTAGAATTTGGTTGCGCTTTATTAATCACGGCTTAAACGGATCAGGGGCTTATCAAGAGTTACACCCTCATTATTTATCAAGAATAATTCGCAACTCGCGGCTCGTACTCTCACTTTCCGAGCGTGTCCAAATCACCCGAGAGGCGAGGCGCTCGACGGTTTCACGAAGTCTCGGAGCACACGGAGTTCGGTCACTTGCCTCGGCCACTCTCGTTGATACGACAATTTTATTATTCTTTTTAGCGAGGATAGTCGCGCGCTCCAATTTTCATTTTTCGAGAAAAACGAGCGTAATAATTGCTAAGCGCGACCATAGGCTCCAAATTTTAGGAAAAATATCAAAACTTATCACCATGACCTCAAATTTTGATACAACCCTTAATATAGCCTAAAATGAGCCTGGTAATTTTTTTGTAATTTTTCAAAGTGTTTTGGGCCTTTAATTTGGCCAAACAAATTTTATTTGGGCTTTTAAAAATACTAAATTAACTCCAAAAATTTTCAAAATTTTTGTGGAGACTTTTCTCATCAAGAGGAACAATTTTCATGTTCAAAACTTATTTCCTAAGAGCGTATTTTAGTCTCTAAAAATCAAATCCCTTATTTTATTATTATAATATTATAATAATATAATTTATAAAATAAAATCACTATTCATCTTCATTTTTACCCCGCTGGAACCAATCCCACCGCCCCTTCGGGCTTCCTCCGCCGCCGGCCGGCCACCGGTCGGCCGTGGCTCCACCACCGGCCAACCCGCCGGTGGTGGGCGCTCCCTCCGGCGGTGGTCCGGCGGCCTGCCGCCGCCGGCCGCCGCCGGAACCATTTTTTCTTAAAAACGGGAGGGGAGGGGGGTGACGGCGGCGGCGCTCCGGTCGTCGGAGCTCACATGCATCACGTCAGAAGGATAGAGAGGGAGGAGGGGAAGAGTTTCTACCTGAAGTTGGGAGGTTTGGCGGCCTCCGGCGAGTTCCGCCATTAATGGCGGTGGAGGGTGGCGGAGCTCGGGTGGGTTGTTTCCGGCGAGCTGGAGCTCCGGCCAGGTGGGGGAAGCTCTTTTTGAGCTGGTGTAGGTAAGGTCTGAGGGTTCATTGCTTTATATAGGCAAGGAGGGAGGAGCATTTGGCTTGGGAAAGGTGTGGGATTAATCCCTCTTGAGGGAGAAGAGTTCTTCTCCCCTCCAGCTGGCTGGGACACATGGCACCCATCCAGGGGTCATAGTACATGCCACATGGATCCATCCAAGGGGTGTGCTTGATGGGTTGGGCCTTTATGGGCTTAAGAAGGAGGGGGAGAAAGAGAGAGAGAGGGAGAGGGAAGAAGTAGGTGGGCCTCCACTTGTAGTGGGATGGGGACTTGCTGGTTGGGGGCCCAAGGAGAGTGAGGGGGGCAAGGGTTATTCATCCATGGAGAGGAGGTGGGCTCCTCATTTGGAGAAAAATCCAAAAAGTGGATTTTTAGGAGGGTTTGACCAAGTCAACCCTAGGATGGGTCCCCCTTGCTGGTCAAAGTCAATGTGGGTCCAAGTCATCGGGGTCGGGTCAAGGTTCGGGTGTCGTGTCACAATTGGTGTGTGCACGCTTTTCGGTGCACGATTATGCTTGATTTGACCACGAGTTGACCAATTGTCGTCGAAATTAACCGGAATGACTTCTGTTGACTTCGTATTGACCATACGAGTCCAACGCCACTGACCGGGGTCGAATCGGAGTTCGTTTGGCGAAAGTCCAATGTTTGCGCGTCGCAGCGTGCTAAAACGGTCAAAACGCTCATAATCATCGTTAGGCTTCGAATCGCGACGCAACGAGTTCCGATGCGTTTGTATTAATTATACGAAGTCATAGGAATTGACAGAACTCAAATCGGAGTTCTCTATGTCAATACACAAAAATCTCATTTTCGCGACGTTCTGCGAGGAATGGCCAAATCCACTATATAACCTCTGGTTCAATTGAACGTGTTCCGATGCGCTCGTATGGACTATACAAGACCACAGGAACTGACAGAACTCAATTCGGAGTCCTCTAGCTCTATTTCCTACCTTGGGTTACCCCTTACTGGGTCATGGGTAGGGTACGGGCCACTTTTATTGGGCCCACTAGGCTCTGGTGGCCCAATAAAAGTCGGGATGTTACAATCCAATAAAAATAAAAGGATTTTCGTCCCTGAAAATTTGCTTGAAGTAGGGGGGAAAGTAACATACCTGGGGAAAGAGCTCTGGATGCTTTTCTCGGAGGAGTGCTTCAGGTTCCCACGTGAACTCTTCTCGTCCGCAGTGTGACCATAACACCTTAACCATCAGAATGGTTTTATTACGTAGTGTCTTGACCTTATAATCCACTACTCTGACAGGTTCGAGCCGGACGGATCTAGCTGACTGTAGCTGCACCGGTGGAGTAGGAAGGTACTGCTCTGGTTGCCGGAGGACTCGTCTCAAGGAAGAGACATGAAACACATCATGAAGGTTCCCCAACTCTGGGGGCAAGGCCAAACGATAGGCGACGGGGCCAACACGCTCTATCACCGGATAGGGGCCCAAGAAGCGGGGGTCTAACTTTTTCTGCTTCCTCAACCGGGAGACACCATGCATGGGCTTTATTTTCAAGAACACCATTTCCCCCACGCTAAACTCCACAGGTCGGTGACGCGCATCATATTACTTAGCCTGCCAGCTCTGCGCTTCCCGCATCCGCTCCTGGATCAGCTGTATCGCTGCCGTAGTGTCATCGATGTAAGCCACTCCCAAGGCTTCCGGGTCCTCTTCCTGAGCCCAAGTCAACGGGGTTCGGCAATGTCTTCCATACAATGCCTCGTATGGAGCCATCTTAATACTAGCCTGGTAGCTGTTATTGTAAGAAAATTCGACCAACGGCAACAGCTGCTGCCATGGCTCATTGTGCTCTACTATGCACAATCGAAGTAGATCCTCCATTGTCCGGTTCGTCCTCTCCGTCTGTCCGTCTGTCTGCGGGTGGAAGGCGGTGCTGAAGGCCAACTTAGTTCCCAAATACGCCTGCACCCGCCTCCACTCCTTAGATGTGAAACGCCCGTCACGATCTGACACGATGGACTTTGGTACTCCGTGGAATCGTACCACTTGCTCTAAGAACATCCTGGCCAGAATATCTACTCCGTCGCCCTGTCGGTTTGGAATGAACCGCGCTACCTTGGTGAGTCGATCTACGACCACCCATATTGAGTCATTCCCAGCGCGGGATCGAGGTAGGCCGTGGACGAAGTCCATGGAGATGTCTTCGAACTTCCACTCTGGTATCGGCAGGGGCTGTAATAGGCCTCCTGGACTGCGGCATTTGGCCTTAACCTTCTGACAGGTCTGACACCGGGCTACGAAGTCGGTGACATCTCTTTTCATTCCAGGCCAGTAAATGGTCCTGCGCAAGTCCACGTACATCTTAACTACGCCAGGGTGAATCGAGTACCTGGATTGATGGGCCTCTTGCAAAATTTCTTCACGAATCCATCCGGTAGCGGGAACAAATATGCGATGCTTGAATTGCAGAATCCCGTCATGCAGTTTATATTCCTCCTGTACCCCTCCTTGCAGAGATCGGATGATCGACATCCCTTCTGGATCGATCTTCTGGGCTTCTCGTATCCGGTCCCGGATGTCGCATTGGATTTCCATCCTATACAGCTGCGAGTAGTACTCTTCCGGATCTCTTCGGGCAACCAGGGTAATCTCCATGTCTATCAGAGACTGGAAAAGTTCTTTAGGGATCTGCTCCATCCAACTCTCGGCTATTGCAGGCTGGCGGCTCAAGGCATCAGCGACTCTGTTAGCCTTCCCGGGGTGATATTGGAGAGCGAAGTCGTAATCGCATAAGAATTCCAGCCATCGGCGCTGCCGGAGGTTCAGCTCTTTCTGCGTGAAGATATACTTGAGGCTCTTGTGGTCGGAGAAGATCTCACATTTTACCCCGTACAAGTAATGCCTCCAAATTTTGAGGGCGAAGACGACGACGCCCAACTCTAAATCGTGTGCTGCATAATTCCATTCGTGCGGCTTTAGTTGCCGAGATGCATAGGCCACTACCTTACCATACTGCATTAGAATAGCTCCCAATCCCTTCAGGGAGGCATCAGTGTAGATCTGGAATCCCTCGGTCCCTGTGGGGATCGTAAGGATTGGCGCGGAAGTCAGCCGCTTCTTCAGCTCGACAAACGCAGCCTCGCACTCCGGCGTCCATCGGAATATGACGTCCTTTTGGTGAGAGCAGTTAGGGGTAGGGCAATCTTGGAAAAACCCTCGACAAACTTCCTGTAGTATCCGGCAAGACCGAGGAAACTCCGGATATCCGCAGCCGTCCTAAGTGGCGGCCAATTTTGTACCGCCTGGACCTTGGCTTGGTCTACTGCCACTACTTCCCTGTTTATCGTGTGGCCTAAGAATTCAACTTCTTCTAGCCAAAATTCGCATTTACTAAATTTGGCGAAGAGAGAGTGCTCCCGGAGTTTTAGTAGCACCATCTGCAAGTGTCGAGTATGGTCCATCTTGGTCTTCGAGTAAATTAGGATGTCGTCTATGAAGACGATGACAAAGTGATCCAAGAAAGGTTCGAAGACTCTATTCATCAGGGCCATGAAGGCGGAAGGCGCGTTGGTGAGTCCAAAGGGCATTACTAGGAATTCATAAAGACCATAACGAGAGCTGAAGGCAGTCTTGGGAATGTCTTCCTCTCGGACTCGGAGCTGGTAATAGCCGGATCTCAGGTCCATCTTGGAAAACACGGACGCACCTTGCAACTGATCGAACAGTTCGTCGATCCTAGGGAGGGGGTAGGTATTGCGTACAGTCAGCTTATTCAGCTCCCTGTAGTCGATGCACAGTCGCAAAGTCCCATCTTTCTTTTTGACGAAAAGTACCGGGGCTCCCTAGGGCGAGGAACTAGGGCGGACAAATCCAGCATCTATTAGTTCCTGTAGCTGGATCTTTAGTTCAGTCAGCTCCCTTGGGGCTATCCGGTAGGGGGCTCGTGATACTGGCCATGCTCCGGACACGAGCTCGATCTGAAAGTCAACCTCTCACTGGGGTGGCAATCCCGGGAGGGACTCAGGGAAAATATCCGGAAAGTCGCAGACTACCGGTACCTTGGCGAGAACCTGAGATTTGTCTTCCATCTCGAAGTAGATAAGGTATACTTCGTCCTTCTGTCGTACGAATTTCACTATCTGCGTAGAAGTCAAGATAATACGCGAGACAGAGGGCACACCTGTCAACGTGATGGTCTGGCCATTCGGGTTCCGTAGTCGGACTTCTCGCGTGGAACAGTCTATCTGAGCTTGGTGCTCGGCCAGCCAGTCCATTCCCAAAATTATGTCGAATCCAGTTATGGCTAGGATGGTTGCGTAGATTTCGAACTCCACTCCTCCCAGCACAGCCCGGAACGAGCACTTTTCGGTAGAAGTCATATCCGACCCGTCCGGTAAACGGATTCGTATAGACAGTCTGGTCGAACGGACAACATTTCCTTTTGTTGCGATGAATTCGTGGGAGACGAAAGAATGAGTTGCTCCCGTGTCAAAAAGGGTTTTGGCAGGAAGTCCTTCTACCAACAAGATTCCTGATGACATGGAAAAAGTATATATATATATATATCATTCAACTAATATACATATACATATAAACATATGTAATCTACAATTTCAGGGGAAGATCCGATATCTCCTATCGCCTAAGATATATACCTATGACCACGTCAGGGGCTGGTCCGTGCTGCAGGTCTAGTGCGTAGGCCTCCTAGGGCGCTGCTCGGCCCTGCTGGCCTCTCCTGCCAGCTCTGCCTCTGCGACCTCTCTGACCATGCCCTCGTGCCGGCTGTCCACCCTGAACAACTCCCAATCCGGGTCTCCCCGTCGCCTGAGGGCAAAAGGCCCTCATATGTCCTGGCTGATGACATAAGAAGCAGTTCCCTGCGAAGGGAACATCTCGTCGGGCCACTAGTGGGGGCTACGGTGCTGGAGCTGGTCTGAAGTCTGGCTGTGCAGCTGGGGGTGCTGGGGGTGCTGGTGGGTGCCTATAAGGCTGCCTGCGGCGTCGCTGCCTGCGCTCTCTATCCTGTCTATGGGGAGCGACTCCTACATATCGTCTCTGGTCTCGAGGGAGCTCTTCCTGACCTCTGCGCCGTTGAGCCACTGTCTGCTGGTCCAACTCTAAGGCTGCCGCATGGGTAGCTATGGTGTGGAAGGTGGCCTGAGAGAGCATAATCAGGGCCTGCCTCAGGTCGTCTCGTAGTCCTCTATAGAACCGAGAAGCTCTATCCCTGTCGGAGGCGGCCAGGTTCCCGGCGAAGCGTGTCAGGTGTATGAACTCTCTCTCATACTCTGCCACAGTGCGGTTGCCTTGTCGGATGAGCAGGAACCCCTCTTGTAGCGCGGCTCGGTCTGTATCTGTGATAAAGAACTCTAGTAGAGCTATGGAGAACTCTCCCCAAAGGATCGTGCTCATCGGCCGACCTCGAAAGGTAGAGCGACTAGCCGCTCTCCACCAATCCCTCGCATATCCTTCCAAGAGGGTCACCACCAAAGAGACTGCTGCCACAGCGGGGCACATCATCCCTACTAACAGCTCTTCCACTCGCTCCACCCACTCCTCAACCTGAATGGCCGTCTCTGTACCCCTGAACAGGGGAGGCCTGAGTCCTCGGAATGTCGTCAGCAGATCGGTGGGTGCGGTCATCTCTCGCGGTGGCTGTGCTAAGGCATCCCGGAACGTCGCTAGTATAGCCGTCAGCGTCTGCCCCATATCTGTGTCGGCAAACGGTATAGCCGCGGGAGCGACCGGGTCTGGAGGTGGGGTAGCTGGAACGTTTCCTCTGGACGAGGATCCCCCGTTACTGTACTCTGGTATCTGGAGAAGTAACAGGAAAAGTGTCCGTATTTTGCAAAAGTATGGGCTATTTGCAAAAACGACAGACAAAGCGGAAACAATGGTATATGGGCATACTATCGTACAGTCTAGAATCCCTAAGCCTCTATACTAGGGTCCACCAGGCTTCCGCTGCAAGGTTCGTCCCGAACCTAAAACGAAGCGAGGCACGAAGGGATCCTGAGACTGCTCCACAAGGAAGAATCGTGATCGCTCTGATCCATTTGTAGCACCCCCCCAACCTTTGCCCGGGTCGGGCCGGAGGGGTACTACTGGCCCAAGACGCCCACCCAGTGCTCATAGGGGAAACGATCCACCCTGTCCAAGCACTAGATGGTCGTCTTGGTCGGCTCGAATCATAACATTCACAGCCCATCAGAATATAGCGGAAGCATTATCAGGAAACCATTGCAGATTTATATATCACATATCAAAAGTACAGCGGTTCTAGGGCCGAAGCTTAAGTACTTATATAAGCCCGTAGGCTATACATGTGCTACATATAATCCTCATATACTCTCTCTCTACGCTGCTCGGCGGAACTCACGTCTCTAAACTCTGGAGACGGCGGGGGTGCATCTGCTCGAGTAGACCTAGCTGCTGGCGTAATCTCCTGCGGCAGCCGGTCACTACAGTGCTCCACCTCCTGTGATTGGTTAATCAAATAACCGTTAGTCACAGAGCTAAGTAGAAACAAATCTCCTCCCCGGATCCACATCCTGGGGACGAGCATGCACCCACCCAGCAGAAGTAAATAGCCGAAGCAAGAGAGGGTTAACACAATATTCCATATAGGAACAGCTAGGAGCAAATATAAAAGAGTGCAGTATAACCGGTCAAAGCAGCAATAGTATAAAACGGTTATAACAATGCTCTACCAGCACCACAGGATTCCATATCCTGAATTCTATCGCAGGCATTCACAGCCGCGCACATACCGCAGGCATTCACAGCCGCGCACACAAACCCTATGTCGACATAGTTTGGACCGCTTCTGTTCCAGCAGGGTAGCGAGCCCCGCGGGCCTCACCGATGTGGCCGTCGGTGACAGTGGCCAGTCCTGCCACTTCTGGGGGTGATCGTACCACACAACCCCAGGCCCTAACGTACAACCTTGTGTACTCTTGGATGTGAGCGACATCCAGCGAATCATTTTGGCCAACCAGCGGAGGAAAACCCGACGGGGAATAAAACGGCCGGTCACCCGTGGTACCCATCTCCCTGTCGCCTTGAGTCGTCAACCTTCCCGCACCGGTACGAACGGTCTGCGGAAGGGACTGACCCGCCACTATTCTACCGCAAGCAATTTACAAACAATCAATCAACGGCAAACATAACACACACTGGGTCTACGTCGGCCTGCCCTACTATGCTTAAACTTCGGGCGGCGGCGCTTAGCTCTACTTTCGTCAAGGAGCGTGGGAGCGCATTATTTGGGGCTAGACCTGGAGGAATACCTCAACTCCGGTTATCCCAACTAAGGCTCAACCTTAATAACGACTGCTCGTCAGAGCAGGACCCGGGGTTATAATAGTAAATTGCAATGAAGACAAATGCGGTGTTTATGCTGCTTATTTAAAGTACTGTAATGAAATGTGACCAGTACAAAACTGGAGTAGTACAGAATGAAAGTACTTGACCAGTACGAGACTGGAGTATAACCGAATTGAAAATCCTTGACCAGTACGAGACTGGAGTATAACTGAATTGAAAGTACTTGACCAGTACGAGACTGGAGTATAACTGAATTGAAAGTACTTGACCAGTACGAGACTGGAGTATAACTGAATTGAAAGTACTTGACCAGTACGAGACTGGAGTATAACTGAATTGAAAGTACTTGACCAGTACGAGACTGGAGTATAACTGAATTGAAAGTACTTGACCAGTACGAGACTGGAGTAAAACATAAAGAAAAGGTTAGTAGTCCAATCACTCTATTCAGGAGGCTTCAGTCTCATCTCCGTTCTCAGGAGGCACTTTCAGTTCTATTTCAGTTTTTTAATAAGGCTTCATTGGGTTGCACCCATTATTAAGATCCGATTAGAATTTGGTTGCGCTTTATTAATCACGGCTTAAACGGATCAGGGGCTTATCAAGAGTTACACCCTCATTATTTATCAAGAATAATTCGCAACTCGCGGCTCGTACTCTCACTTTCCGAGCGTGTCCAAATCACCCGAGAGGCGAGGCGCTCGACGGTTTCACGAAGTCTCGGAGCACACGGAGTTCGGTCACTTGCCTCGGCCACTCTCGTTGATACGACAATTTTATTATTCTTTTTAGCGAGGATAGTCGCGCGCTCCAATTTTCATTTTTCGAGAAAAACGAGCGTAATAATTGCTAAGCGCGACCCTAGGCTCCAAATTTTAGGAAAAATATCAAAACTTATCACCATGACCTCAAATTTTGATACAACCCTTAATATAGCCTAAAATGAGCCTGGTAATTTTTTTGTAATTTTTCAAAGTGTTTTGGGCCTTTAATTTGACCAAACAAATTTTATTTGGGCTTTTAAAAATACTAAATTAACTCCAAAAATTCTCAAAATTTTTGTGGAGACTTTTCTCATCAAGAGGAACAATTTTCATGTTCAAAACTTATTTCCTAAGAGCCTATTTTAGCCTCTAAAAATCAAATCCCTTATTTTATTATTATAATATTATAATAATATAATTTATAAAATAAAATAACTATTCATCTTCATTTTTACCCCGCTGGAACCAATCCCGCCGCCCCTTCGGGCTTCCTCCGCCGCCGGCCGGCCACCGGTCGGCCGTGGCTCCACCACCGGCCAACCCGCCGGTGGTGGGCGCTCCCTCCGGCGGTGGTCCGGCGGCCTGCCGCCGCCGGCCGCCGCCGGAGCCATTTTTTCTTAAAAACGGGAGGGGAGGGGGGTGACGGCGGTGGCGCTCCGGTCGTCGGAGCTCACATGCATCACGTCAGAAGGATAGGGAGGGAGGAGGGGAAGAGTTTCTACCTGAAGTTGGGAGGTTTGGCGGCCTCCGGCGAGTTCCGCCATTAATGGCGGTGGAGGGTGGCGGAGCTCGGGTGGGTTGTTTCCGGCGTGCTGGAGCTCCGGCCAGGTGGGGGAAGCTCTTTTTGAGCTGGTGTAGGTAAGGTCTGAGGGTTCATTGCTTTATATAGGCAAGGGGGGAGGAGCATTTGGCTTGGGGGAGGTGTGGGATTAATCCCTCTTGAGGGAGAAGAGTTCTTCTCCCCTCCAGCTGGCTGGGACACATGGCACCCATCCAGGGGTCATAGTACATGCCACATGGATCCATCCAAGGGGTGTGCTTGATGGGTTGGGCCTTTATGGGCTTAAGAAGGAGGGGGAGAAAGAGAGAGAGAGAGGGAGAGGGAAGAAGTGGGTGGGCCTCCACTTGTAGTGGGATGGGGGCTTGCTGGTTGGGGGCCCAAGGAGAGTGAGGGGGGCAAGGGTTATTCATCCATGGAGAGGAGGTGGGCTCCTCATTTGGAGAAAAATCCAAAAAGTGGATTTTTAGGAGGGTTTGACCAAGTCAACCCTAGGATGGGTCCCCCTTGCTGGTCAAAGTCAATGTGGGTCCAAGTCATCGGGGTCGGGTCAAGGTTCGGGTGTCGTGTCACAATTGGTGTGTGCACGCTTTTCGGTGCACGATTATGCTTGATTTGACCACGAGTTGACCAATTGTCGTCGAAATTAACCGGAATGACTTCTGTTGACTTCGTATTGACCATACGAGTCCAACACCACTGACCGGGGTCGAATCGGAGTTCGTTTGGCGAAAGTCCAATGTTTGCGCGTCGCAGCGTGCTAAAACGGTCAAAACGCTCATAATCATCGTTAGGCTTCGAATCGCGACGCAACGAGTTCCGATGCGTTTGTATTAATTATACGAAGTCATAGGAATTGACAGAACTCAAATCGGAGTTCTCTATGTCAATACCCAAAAATCTCATTTTCGCGACGTTCTGCGAGGAATGGCCAAATCCACTATATAACCTCTGGTTCAATTGAACGAGTTCCGATGCGCTCGTATGGACTATACGAGACCACAGGAACTGACAGAACTCAATTCGGAGTCCTCTAGCTCTATTTCCTACCTTGGGTTACCCCTTACTGGGTCATGGGTAGGGTACGGGCCACTTTTATTGGGCCCACTAGGCTCTGGTGGCCCAATAAAAGTCGGGATGTTACACAAGAACCAGACCTCTCCCCCACAGGCGAGCCTACGGACCTGCCAGCTAGATGAAAGCCTGCGTAGCGGGTCTACCTGGTGCCGAGCCGCGCTCGGGGTAGTGCAGAACCAAGGAACTAGAACCATACCTCTCCCCCACAGGCGAGCCTACGGACCTGCCAGCTAGATGAAAGCCTGCGCAGCGGGTCTACCTAGGGCCGAGCCGTGCTCGGGGTAGTGCAAAACCAAGGGACAAGAACCAGACCTCTCCCCCACATGCGAGCCTACGGACCTGCCAGCTAGATGGAAGCCTGCGGAGCGGGTCTACCTGGGGCCGAGCCGCGCTCGGGGTAGTGCAGAACTAAGGAACAAGAACCAGACCTCTCCCCCACAGGCGAGCCTTCGGACCTGCCAGCTAGATGGGAGCCTGCGCAGTGGGTCTATCTGGGGCCGAGCCGCGCTCAGGGTAGTGCAGAACAAAGGAACTAGAACCAGACCTCTCCCCCACAGGCGAGCCTTCGGACCTGCCAGCTAGATGGAAGCCTGCGCAGCGGGTCTACCTGGGGCCGAGCCGCGCTCGGGGTAGTGCAAAACCAAGGAACTAGAACCAGACCTCTCCCCCACAGGCGAGCCTTCGGACCTGCCAGCTAGATGGAAGCCTACGCAGCGGGTCTACCTGTGGCCGAGCCCGGCTCGGGGTGTTGTAGAAGCGGCTAAACTGAAGTATCCCGAAAGCCAACCTTTTCCCCACAGGCGAGCCTTCGGACCTGCAAGCTAGATGGGAGCCTGCGTAGCGGGTCTACCTAGGGCCGAGCCCGGCTCGGGGTTTTGTATAAGCGGCTAAACTGAAGTGTCCCAAAAGCCAACCTTTCCCCCACAGGCGAGCCTTCGGACCTGCCAGCTAGATGGGAGCCTGCGCAGTGGATCTATCTGGGGCCGAGCCCGGCTCGGGGTATTGTAGAAGCGGCTAAACTGAAATATCCCAAAAGTCAACCTTTCCCCCACAGGAGAGTCTTCGGACCTGCCAGCTAGATGGGAGCCTGCGCAGCGGGTCTACCTGGGGCCGAGCCCGGCTCGGGGTGTTGTAGAAATGACTAAACTGAAGTATCTCAGAAGACAACCTTTCCCCCACAGGCGAGCCTTTGGACCTGCCAGCTAGATGGGAGCCTGCGCAGCCGGTCTACCTGGGGCCGAGCCCGACTCAGGGTGTTGTAGAACCGGCTAAACTGAAGTATCCCAAAAGCCAACTTTTCCCCCACAGACGAGCCTTCGGACCTGCTAGCTAGATGGGAGCCTGCGCTGCGGGTTTACCTGGGGCCGAGCCCGACTCGGGGTGTTGTAGAAGCGGCTAAACTGAAGTATCCCAAAAGCCAACCTTTCCCCCACAGGCGAGCCTTCAGACCTGCCAGCTAGATGGGAGAGGTGGGAATATAAAATCTGTTAATTGGTCGATAATCTAAGCTTATGTCGAATGGGTAAACAAGGGTTAATTTGGATGAGAACTGTTACAAAATAATTTGTGTAAATTAAATATAACACCTCTAGTAACATTCACATGACAAATGGAAAATGAAGATTCATGAAGCCAACCATAAATAATTGGGAAAGGTGATTGATGATGATGGGTAACCAACACAGTTCGAACCGCATTCACATAAACCCACATTTTCAAGCTCGAACAATTTTTTACTAAAATTTATATTTTGGCTTGAGCTCAGTAAAAATAAAGTTGAATAGGAATGTTAAAGACCAACCAAATCTGAGATAGATTGGCATCCAGCTCGTTGGTGTACCAAATTCTAAACAAAGAATAAAGAGCAAAAATAACACTGCCACTTTTGGATAAGACGTTAAGTGAGAATTTAATACCGCTTCCATATTTTAACATGACCAAATGAAAAATAAAGATTCACAAAGTCAAGACAACACTAGAGAGAAGGGAAAATGATAAACATTGGAATTTTATGATGAAATAAATTCAGCTACAATAAGATTTAGTAGGCCGGAGAAGTAAAACACAAGGCATATAACACCATATATACTAGAGAGTACACCTAATATTGCTTTCATAAACTTGATCACTCACATACCCAGAAAATAGTAATTTATCTTTGGTATCGCACATTATATAATTGATGACTCCAGCAACGTTCTTCCTGGTTTCTTGCTAACCTTTTTATACGGCATGCGAGAGCCATAAGAGCTAAAAACCACATCACCGAGAATTCCATTGAGATCGAGGACAAGCAACTTCTTCCTAAAAGTTCTTCTCAATGCTTTTTTCTGGTAGGACAGGACAGACACCCCTCTTCTTATCTAACAAATCTATATTCTTTAGTGCCAAAACATCAGTATCATCTTCGTGAAAGACACTATCATGAAAACATGAACTGTCAGTGCTGTGATTGTGGTGATTTTCAACATTCAAACTCTTTATCTTCTGCTTATCTATATTTTCAGAACTGTTTCTTCTTTTTGGTAGTCTAAAAACAGAAGAATAGTTTGAACCACTGTCTGTTTGAAGTTGGCGCAAAGAGTGTTCCATGTGTTGTATATGAGATCGATAATCCTTCACTCTTTTCCTGGACCATCTACCTTGCCACATCTTCATATTTTTTTGATTATCCAGATGTAGTGTCCCTACAAATGCTCGATGATTAAAATATAATTTCTACCGGAAAGGTTTTTCTAAAGGTTTGTTTTTGCAGAAGTCAATTTTGGTGTTGTATAGATTGAAAGAGCAGAGTTACAAAAGAACATAAATCGAGCGATCTAGTGGACAAACATAGCGTACTAAATCACAGACAGACAAGTATGACTAGACAAGAACATAGACAAGGGAAAAGGAATTAGGGTGGCTTGTGCACTAACTCAATCTTCACAAATTGAGTTTATCACCAATATAAATCTCTTAAGTTGACTTAGAATATAGTTGTTGAATTATCGACTCGGCCATCTTAATTTCTCCTTCCTTAAACTCGTCCAAGATGTGAAACATGTTGGAGGAATGCTAAGTCTCGTCGTCACCACTCAAAAGTGTGAAACGTGCCAGGAGGAAAAACTCATCTCCTGCCCTTCCCCTAAACTGCCTACTCTAGGTCCACTAGATTTGGTTCATGCTGATCTATGAGGACCTGCTAGCACACCCTCATTGGGAGGAAAATGATATTATCTCCTTCTGGCTCTTTAAAGCACGAACAGAGAAACATTTGGGATAAAATATCGAGACTGTTAGGAGTGACCCTGAGGGGTGGGAGGGGACTTATTTCATCACATGACCCTGGGCGTCACTTGGTTTCTCTTCTATATTCATGATGTTCGACTGAGTTTTTCTGTGCTGATCACTCTCCACGCTCACCGCACCATAACTGTTGAAGCCAAAAAAGATTTCTGTGGAGTTCGGGGTCCCAAAAGCGGGGTGACCGCGCACCTACTACGCTCAAGCGAACAATCTAGGCTCTAAACTAGGAACGTAAGGGACAAACCCAAGGTCTCAGCGTGGAGGTCCCACCACACACCCGGAAGACTAACGAACTCTTCCCCACCCAAGCCAAATGCTGAGCTAATTAGGCACCTTCTGAAGGCTCTCTTGGCTGACCAGAACCTTTAGGGAGGATCTCGAAATCCACTCCCTCTTATCCAGATGTGTCTCCTTGGGTCTACACAAAATGCTCCTCACCCGCCCTACTAATGGCGCAATCTCGCGAGCAATTCTACGACACGCTGCCCAATTGGGTTGCAGATAGCACGACTCCGCTGCCCTAAAAGGCTGTCAACAGGCCGTCGGGGGCTTCCCGATAACTAAACCTCGGGGCTCCCATGGGTCGAGCGGTTCACGAGCACACCACTAGCCCAAGACAGAAGAAGTAAACTATACATACACAGAGCATCACAGATATTATGAATAATTACAGGAATATGAATTTCATACTTCGGCACGCAGACCGGCAATATAAGCAAAAATAGACCTTCGAGGGCCGACACAAGCTTGAGCTTAAGCCCGCTACTCCCCGCTTGGTACTGCAACACCTGTACGTCAACGTCTCGAATGACGGCAACAAGCCAAACATAGGTCGACTAAAAGAGACGCAAAAACATCGCACTCATCCCTTTTTTGGGGCTGCGGCGTGCATTCCCTGCAACGGATAATATACAACTTCCACGGAGTCTTCTCCGGGAATCCCGGAACATAACCAATCCGGGTCACACGTCCGGATGGACTTCACACAGCATGTCTAAACCCGTACTCACGCTTCCGGGCACTAAATGTAATTAATTGCGGGGATGCAAACATTAACCCGTCAGAGAGCACCCTTCCCCCACACGTCGGTGAGGAGGAGCTTACATGCAAATATGGAAAATAAGGGCTTCACCTGCCCAAGTAGAAACTCTGTTACCCTTGACGCATATTTTTGTCGGCGGTGCCGGTGACCGATCTCCTTTTTAGGCCGAGCTTTGCTCTAGGCGGCGATGGCGGTGGCCGGGCTCCCTTTTAGGCCGAGGCTTGCTCTAGACGGTGATGGCGGTGGCCGGCCTCCCTTTTAGGCCGAGCCTTGCTCTAGGCTGCGATGGCGATGGTCGGCCTCCCTTCTAGGCCGAGCCTTGCTCTAGACGGCGATGGCGGTGGAGGAGGAGGCCGAGCCTTTGCCCTTTGCCGCGTTTGAGAGGAAAACCGAGAGGGAGAGAGGGGGCGGCGGGCTGGGGTATGCTGCTCCATGCCGGGAAAAAGAGAGAGGGGCGGCGGGCAGAGGGGCTCCTCCTCCTCCATCTTCCAAAGCCCGATCTCCACTTTTCCTTCTCCCCTTTTTTATTTTTCCTGCCTCTGTCCCGAGCTCTGTTGCCTCCTCTTTCTCTTTTTTCTTTTTTCTCCCCTTCTGCTGTACCTCATCCTGCCCCCTTTTCACTTCCTGTACATCTTATATATTATATATTCTATATAATATAATATAATATGAGATATATAATATATCATATTATATAATATATATAGTATAAGATATATATTATATAATTGTTGCGGCCAAACTCGGCACTCCGGTCGATCCGGACTAACTTGGACCGCCTTAGCTCGCGGAGCGGTCGAGCGCGCACACAGTCAGTTGAAGAGGGGAAATGAACACAAGGAGTTTTAACGTGGAAAACCCTTCAACCGGGTGAAAAACCACGTGACCGGTTCGCTGCCGGTCAAAATCCACTAGATCGGAGTGATTACAGTATGTTGGGTGAATCGGGGCGACAGGCCGCTCCCGTTACAATCTTGAGGAGAGAGAGAGGGTGCATGCAACTGTTGGTGGGCAACAGACTGCCTCGCCAACGGGACTTGGACGGTGGAATGCGCGGGGTGTTTTAGGCGCGCGCGCTTAGAGGCGACGTGTATCCAAGGGTTGTCACTGCCTCCCTTGCTCGTCTTTCTCTATCCTTGGAGTGCTCCCTTTGTAATTGAGCGCTGGTGGGGTGCCAATAGCCGATGACGGGTACCGATGGCCTACGACGAGTGCTGATAGCCGTTGGCGGGTGCTGATAGCCGTTGGCGGGTGCTGATAGCCGTTGGTGGCCGCTGGACGTCACAGGCGTCTGCTGGTGGTTGGCGGCGAGAGGCGGCCGCTGGTTGTTGGCGACGAGGGGTGGCCGCCGGCGGAGAAAAACGGGAGAGCTCCCACCTAAGGAAGAAGAAGGGGGAAGCGTATGAGAAGAAGATGATGAAATGAGAAGCCCCTGGGGTCTTTTTATAGGCTCCAGGGGGAAGTTACGACGGGCCCCACCACTAACATAGTGGGTTAGTGGGTGGTTTTGTTCCGATCGGACGGCCGGTGGGCCCTCTCCCTCAATCGGACGGCGGGGAGGCCACCCCGAGGCAGGGCCGCCCGGATGAGGCCGACGGCGAGGAGGCGGCTGGACATGGCCGCGGCCGGCCATGGCCGTGGCCGGCCCCGACCGCGGCTGGCCATGGCCGCGGCCGGTCATGGCCGCGGCCGGCCATGGCCGAGGCCGGCCATGGCCGAGGCCGGCCATGGCCGAGGCCGGCCATGGCCGCCGCCTGCCGTGGCCGAGGCCGGCCACGGCCGCAGCCGGCCACGGCTGCCGTCGGCCATGGCCGAGGCCGGCCATGGCCGAGGCCGGTCATGGCCGCGGGCCATGGTCGTGGCCGGCCGGAGGGGAACCGCCGGTGGCGGTTTCTTCCGCGGAAGGTGGGAGAAAATGGGGGCCCACCCCCATGATCTCCATGAGAGATCATGGGGGTAAGGAGGGCCCACCCATGATCTCCATTGGTGGGGATCATGGGGGTCTCCTCATCTTTATAAATTAAGGTGGAACCCATCAATAATATATTATTTTACATTATATTAAAAGGACTATGCCCGTAAAACCTCCGCACGCCCGCACTAGCACTCGCACGTCTTCGAACGGGGCTATGCCGCATCGTCGCTCGTAGCTCGCCCCAAGTCCACCACTTGGGGAGGATCCCGCTCGGCCGAATACGGGGTTGTACACCGTGGGAGAGATATTTTTGATTCTGCATTTAATAATTGGTTTTTTTAAAAAAAAATTAATTATTGGTTCGGGTCGGTTCTCGGGTATCTGACCACGGGAAGCGAGAACCGAACCGAACCGGCGATTCTAGTATTTTTTAAATCAATACCCGAACCGTGTAAAACGAGAACTGATCCGAACCGTCGGGTTCGGTCCAGTTCTCGGTTTTTTGGATATTTTTGCACATGCCTACACCCCACGGCAGAATAAACAAAGGAATGGGAATGGAAGACAGTGGCACTGGGATCCGGATCCTTCCCATTTTTGGCGAATTGAAGGACTCATTTGTCCATTAATGGATAAGATTTTCCTCAAAAAAATTTATGAGTTCACATTTTTTTATTAAAAAAATATAAAAATTTTGGAGATTAGTGAACCGGCTCGATCAGCCTCAAAGAAATCTGGCTTGATCAGCCTCAAAAAAATCTGGACCGCAAGATGAATTTCCTCCATTTCGTCAGAGTGGGAAGAACCTAACCAATTAAAAAAAATACATTGATTTTTTTTTCATACATTGACTCAACAATACATGTACCCAGAAATGGAGTAAGAGGAATAGAATGGCGTGAATTAGGAAGGGTCATACATGGCGCTTGATTCATTGCACGATTTTCTCGATGCTTGTAGGGTTGGCTTCCAGTTGGTGAGAGATGCTGAAATTTCCAACACCCTCACGGCAGGAAGCCCCTCACTCGTCAGAGTCGGAGTCAAAGCCAAGAAGCACGACAAGACTGTAGAGCTGGCCTCTCTCCCTAGTTGGTTCCTGTTGCGGACTGACTCGATGCCCCGGTCGGACCGGATAATCTCGGACCGCCTTAGCTCGCGGAGCGGTCAAGCGCGCACACAGTCAGTTGAAGAGGGGAAATGTACACGGAAAGTTTTAGCGTGGAAAACCCTTCAACCGGGTGAAAAACCACGTGACCGGTTCGGTGCCGGTCAAAATCCACTAGATTGCTGGAGGTTACAGTATGATGAGTGAATCGGGGCGACAAGCCGCTCCCGTTACAATCTTGAGAGGAGAGAAGGTGACTGTAGCTGTTGGCGGGCAACAGACTGCCCCGCCAACGTGACTTGAACGGTGGAACGCGCGGGATGCTTCGGGCGCGTGCACTCGGGGGTGGCGCGTGCTCGTGGGCTACCACTGTCTTCTTTGCTCGGCTTCCTCTGGCTTTGGGGTGCTTCCTTCCTGACGGCGTGTTGATGGGGTGCTAATAGCCAATGACGGGTGCTGATAGCCGCTGGTGGCCGTTGAGGGGCGCTGGTGGCCGCTGGAGGTCGCGGGTGGCCGCCGGTGGTTGGCGGCGAGAGGTGGCCGCTTGTGGTTGGCGGCGAGAGGCGGTCGCCACGAAGGAGGAGGCGGGAGAGCTCCCACCTGAGGAAGAAGAAGGAGAATCATAGGAGAAAACAGAATGAGAAATGAAGAGCCCCTGGGGTCCTTTTATAGGCTTCAGGGGGAGATCATGGTGGGCCCCACTACTAACGTAGTGGGTTAGTGGGTGGTTTCCCCTTGATCGGACGGCCGTGGTAGCTGTAACGCCCCCGATTTTTTTTCTGCGTTTATTTTTTTTATTCTCGTTGGCGTTACGATGACGCGTTTTCGTGACTTGTGCCATTTGTGGAGTGTGGTTTAGCTCCTTAGAACTGAGTGCCCTATTCTGTAGCATGTTGGCAAGATCTCCCTAGCAAGCCGAGTCGTTTTGGGTGACCCGGTGTGGCCTCTCGGGGGGATGTTGGTGTTTGGTTTTATTTGGGTATAACTCGAGTTCTGTTCGTCGAAAATTAATTTCGACTTCGCCGTTGTGTTCGTAGCGTGGGTATTTAGCTACGGTGCGAATTTCGTCGAATTCCGAGGTAGTTCGGTTTTCGCGTAGTTTTGGTGCTTTATGTAATTTTGTAATAAATTATATTATTATATATTAATATATATATATATATATAGGATGGAAATAGAAAGGCTCGATCATCTTCTCCAATTAAGAACCTCCGCCCCTGTACGAGAGAAACGGAGAAATCGCCGAGCCCTTGCCTTCCACCGCCGATTCCTGGAGCGTTTGTGGACGGAATTCGATTCCGAGAGTGGATTCGGATTGCTCTCGTCAAGACCTTCATTCCTACGGTAAGATTTCCAAGTTTCGTGGCCTTGCTTGTGGTTTTGAATTTCGGGTTTTGACTTGTTTCCCGCCGGCAATGTCCAGATTTTTGGCCTTGTGCTTCGTTGCCGGATTCGTGCGTGAAGAGGAGGGAAAGCCGACCAAGCTTCGCCGGAAATCGAGGCAAGTGGTGTTCTCGCCCTTGCCAAGTTGTTTTTTTTTCTTTCGATTCATGCACCCTACTTATTTCTATCATTTCTGTCTCCGGATTCCGTCTCGAATGATTAGGCGTAGATGGATGGTGTAGTGAGCGAGTAGAATAGGTAAAAATTATGTTAGGTGTGCCGTAGGCCGTTTTTGGTGTGTTGTAGTTGTGGTTCGCAGTGTTGGGAGAATGTGATGCGCGTTCCGGTGTCGTTCGGGAAATCCCAAACGGTACAGGTTACCCGCGCACGATCATCAGCGTTAGGGCGCACGACCACTGGTCGTATGCCACTGTTCGTGCGCGGCTACCTGTTCATTTCTCCAAAGTTCTGTCTCGGCTATCGCACGAGCGCTGGCAACAGTGAGCACGACCACTGGTCGTGCGACACTGATCGTGCGCTTATGCTAAGTTTTCTGTCAGGTTTCAAGTTTCCCAGGTTCACTTCGCACGATCATCAGCCGATGAGTGCGCACGACCACTGGTCGTGCGACACTGATCGTGCGCTCTGAATATTTCCTTTTTTGCACCCGTATTTAGCTGGCGTCGATACGCGGGTTAGGTGGGCATGAGTGTTTTGTGTAGTGTTAAGGTAGTAATGTAAGAGTTATTGTTGTGATAGTTCGCTTTGCGTGACACGTTGAGTGAGTGAAGCTCACTCAATGCGGTGTCGAGAGGACCCAGCGCCACGTCGTGTTGAGTCATTTCAACACTTTCTTTTTCTCTTTCCTCGATTTACGTTCCCGAGTGAATTCCTTGTTTATATTTGTAATTTCCTTGTCGGCCATGTTTCTCTTTCCTAATGGCCGAATCGTGGGTCGTGGTTAGTAGTGATGGTTTGTAGCTCTTTATGGGGGTGGAGTTGTGTAATTTAGCCAAGGCCACTCATGTTTTTCTTGCTCCAGGTATGGGCTGGGCATGTGGGTGGAAGGTCCCTTGTGCTTTCACGTGTAGACCCTCGAGCTTGTTGACTTGGACATGGTGGATGAGGGGACTGAGTTTGCCTCCAATCCGGTTCCTCGTTGTTTGTTTTTGCTACTACCACCTCCCACAGTTTAGGGTGTTAGAAGTTTCTTCCTTGGTAGTTTGCAGCACTTTGGGCTCTTGGTAGCCTAGTAGGCCCTGCAGGATGTTGTTCCTAGGCTGGGTTGTTGCTGTTTCCTCGCACGTAGTGCTTTTCTTGTTGTCCTGTTTTGGACAGTTGTGACTCTTTCTACTGCATGTTTTTCAGGTACTTTTCCCCTTTTGGTTGACTCTTTCATGCAGTTTTACTTTGTTTAGCTTGCTGAGGTATTCTGTTTTATTTTGGAATACTCCAGGTTCTGAGCCGTAGCCAGTTGGGTGGCTAGTTTGCAGTGGTGGTGTTGGTGGTCTCTTGGACTTTGGAGTACCGTTTGTCGTGTTGGTGAGGTAGTTTTTCAGTACTTTCTTACAGACATACATGTGTGTCAGTGGGTTCGTGTCAGGTTGTTGGCACCCACTGGTAGTTGTTACCTTTGTACTGGATATATTTACTTATGCTGCTACCGTTTTCTGGAGATAGTCTACTTGTCCTGAGAAGGATTTATGCTAGGTTGCTAGTTATTTTTAAACTACAATTATTATTATAAATAAAGCTCATGATCAGCATGTTTTATAAAACGTAATCACTATTTTCCAAATCACGTATAAAGACCGTTTTCTTATATATTATATAAATTAAATGTAGGGTCTTGCCTAGCATGAGTGGTTCTCTTGGGACCCTTATGCGCTCCTTAGGATGTCAAACCTGATAAAGTATTTTCTTTCCGCAGCGTTTAAATATAGTTTTCTTTTGTGGACTAGGTGATCCACTAAGCCAGGGGATACAGCCTCTAAAATATAACTGATTTTCTAATCATTAATCACATGATTTTCTTTCATTAAGTTGGTAGGTGGTTTTGCCTGAGCGTCAGCAGTTATCCCCTGCTTGACGTGACATCATGACGCGTGTTTTCTCTTACTCTGATAATTCTTAATTTGGAGAAAATGCGGGTTGTGACAGTTGGTATCAGAGGGAGGTTGCTTGACAAGTTAGTTGAGCAACCTTCCTTTGTTTGCTTTTTAGTAGTTCATCATCATGTCATTCACACACCGATATGTCATCAGCACGTCTTGGCAAAAGCACGAACACTACACTCATAGCATAACATGAAGTATACGGGGCATATTATGTAGTATGTGATGCATAATATGTGTTCGTATATGGATCCACCATAGGGGCAATATGTGAGGGTTATGTAGTATGGGATGCATAACCTCACCACATAGCTGCGACTAGCACGTTTTCTTTTTCGTTGCATGAGAATGTTATGTAGTATGGGATGCATAACATTTTCATGTGTACGCCGCTCATAACATGCATTAGGACCTTTTTAGAATGCATAACACAAACATGCATATCATAACATTGCATAAGCACAACGTGCCATGCTAAAGACTGGCAGGATGACATATGTACACACATAAGTTTTCAAATTAATATAAAAGTCATGCATTCCCGATCTAGGCACAAGAGTTAGTAAGGTGGTGGTTAACCATCCTAGGTTAGGGCATAACATCTAAATTTTGTTAAAAAGATAAACTCTCAGAGCAAGTTTAGCAGCTTTAAGTCTATATCTATATATGTATTGTCTGTACTTGTATTTGGTTCTAGACGTTGTAGTAGGGTCTAATTTGTGTTGTTATGATTTTAGAATGGCAAGGCGTCCTGCAACTCGATCGACTCCCCTATCTGAGGGTGAGTCATCTGGGGCTCAGAACGATGCGGTGATCGAGAGTCTGCGTTAGAGTAACGATTCCATGGGCAGACAGTTGGAGGAGGTGCGAGCCCAGATTCAGTCTTTGGTGGCGGTCGTGGCAGGTCAGACTCGGGGTATGCAAGTCCCTGCGGGGGGGTTAGCTGTTCCTCCTCCTCCTGCACCCTTGAGACCTCTAGTGGTGGTGCCAGCAGAGATGGCCTTCATCTCGCAGTTTCAGAGGCTGGGTCCTCCCACTTATGATGGGAAGGCAGATTTCATGGTGATAGACGACTGGCTGATCTCCATGGAGGAGATGTTCTCGTATTCAGGGATTGTAGATGATCAGAGGGTGATGATAGCCGCCTATCAGCTTAAAGGTTTGGCTAAGAGTTGGTGGCTGAGAGAGAAGGAGAGTTTAGTAGCTGGATGCTCTTGGGAAGTGTTCAAGGAGATGCTGTTGAGGAAGTTCTTACCCTCGGTCGAGCGTGACTGCCTCATGAACGACTTCCTCCATCTAAAGCAAAGGCAACTCACGGTGGGTGAGTATGAGATAGAATTCAGCAAGTTGAGCCGTTTTGCCCCTGGATTGGTCAGCGTTGAGGCTGATCGAGTTAAGTGATTTCTCGGCGGTTTGAGGAGCGAGGTGCAGCAGTTGACCAGTGCTTATGGGTCAGAGACTTATGCAGGTGTAGTAGAGGCTGCTCTGAAGGTGGAGGCTATTGAGACCGCGAAGAGCAGAGGCCAGCAAATGAGGTTGGACAAGAGAAAGTCGGTGGAGGAGAAGAAACCCCAGGTACCCGGTGCGGCTCCGGGAAAGAGGGGCAAGGTGGAGTGCAGCTTCTGTGGCCGGTCAGGCCACCCTGCCGAGAAATGTTTCAAGAAGACAGCAGCTCATAGGAAGGAGCAGGTTCATGCGATTCAGGGTGCTCCTAGGAGAGATGTCTCCTGTTCCGTTTGCAAGCGATCCGGCCATGATGCGGCCCAGTGTTGGACCAAGGATAAAGTCTGCTTTCAGTGTGGGCAGAAGGGTCACATCAAGTCGAGGTGTCCTCTGTTTCAGCCAGCTCTTCCTGCAGTTCCATTGCAGGCTTTACCTCCACCTCAGCGTGTGGACAAGGGAAAGGAGAAGCTGAACGTGATCTCTTCCGAGGAGGCTCAGGCTTCGACCAAGGTCATCTCAGGTTAGTTGTTTGTTGTTTTTTCCAGCCTGGTAGTTCTATTTGCTAGAATTTTTGCAGTATTGTTGTGCTAGTTCCTTAGTTTTGTGTGCTCCTATAGAGAAATTTAAGGTAAAGAACCGCTGGGCGCGGGTTCTGTTTGACTCCGGCGCTACCCACTCGTTCGTGGCTAGAGCCTTTGTGGAGCGACATCGGTTGACCTTAGATCGTGTTCCGGATTCCTTCCGTGTCAAGTTTCCCTCTGGTGAATCTGTGTTGTCAGATTTGGGCATTTTGGATTGCCCTGTTTTGTTGGGGAACTTTCTTGCGAAGGCGGACCTGAAGATGATTGATCTGGAGGACTTCGATATTATTCTGGGCATGGACTGGCTCTCTAGGTTTGATGCAGTCATTCAGTGCAAGGAAAAGCGCTTGGACTTCATCAGGGACGACGGTCAGCCCGGCAGCGTGTATGCTGATCCGTGTCAGGATTCTCCTGTCATCTCCGCGGTATGTGCTCAAAGATTGTTTCTTTCTGGTTGTTGTGCTTGTTTAGTCTCGGCGGTTGGAACCGCTGTTAGCGTACCACGCTTGGAGGAAATTCCTATTGTTTGTGGTTTCGCCGATGTTTTTCCTGATGACCTTCCTGGTCTTCCTCCCGAGCGGGATGTTGAGTTTGTGATCGATTTGGAGCTGGGTACGCGTCCTATTGCTAAGGCGCCGTACCGGATGGCCCCTCGTGAGTTAGAGGAGTTGCGAGTTCAGTTGGATGAGCTGTTGGCTAAAGGTTTTATCAGGCAGAGTTCGTCGCCTTGGGGTGCTCCTGTTTTGTTTGTAAAGAAGAAAGATGGGTCGATGCGGCTTTGCATCGACTATAGAGAATTGAACAAGATCACTATTAAGAACAGGTACCCTCTGCCGAGGATCGATGATTTATTTGACCAGTTGCGCGGTAGCACGGTGTTCTCCAAGATCGACCTTCGTTCTGGTTATCATCAGCTCAGGATCCGTGAGGCAGATATTCCACGGACTGCGTTTAGATCGAGGCATGGACACTTTGAGTTTTTGGTGATGTCGTTTGGTCTGACCAACGCACCATCAACCTTCATGGATATGATGAACCGGGTGTTCAAGGATTTCCTCGACAAGTTCGTTGTGGTCTTCATTGATGACGTGTTGGTCTATTCTCGCAGCGCGGAGGAGCATGAGCAGCATTTGCGTTTGGTTCTGACAGAGTTGAGGAATCACAAGTTATTCGCCAAGTTGAGCAAGTGCGAATTTTGGTTGCCTCAGGTCTCATTTCTAGGCCACGTGGTGAACAAGGAAGGGATCTCGGTCGATCCAGAAAAGATTGCAGCAGTGATGGATTGGAGTAGGCCGAATACCCCTAAGGAGATCAGGAGTTTCCTAGGGTTGGCTGGCTACTACAGGAGGTTTGTGGAGGGTTTCTCTTCCCTAGCTGCACCTTTGACCAAGCTGACTCAGAAGAATATGGCTTTTGTTTGGAGCGAGAAGTGCGAAGAAGCCTTTCTGGAGCTAAAGAAGAGATTGTGCACTGCTCCCGTTCTGACCCTGCCTACTGAGGGTGTGGATTATGATGTGTATGTGGATGCTTCTCTTGTAGGTCTGGGATGCGTATTAATGCAGGTTGGGAAGGTGATTGCCTATGGGTCAAGGTAACTGAAGACCCATGAGAAGAATTATCCTACGCATGACCTTGAGTTCGCAGCGGTTATTTATGCGTTGAAGCTGTGGAGACACTTACTTTATGGGGCTCAATGCAAGATCTTCACCGACCATAAGAGCTTGAAGTACGTGTTCACGCAGAAGGAGTTGAATCTGCGCCAGCGGCGGTGGCTAGAGTATGTGGCTGATTATGATGTAGAGATCCAGTATCATCCGGTCAAGGCCAATGTGGTGGCCGACGCCCTGAGCCGAAAGACGGGAAAGATCTTTAACCTCTCCGCCGATCGATTAGTTGAGGAGTTCCTCCTTATGGATATTTCAGTGGGATGTTGTGGTTTACAGAGTAGTTTGTCAGTGGCAGAGCCGTCCTGGATTTCTTTGACCAGACTGCACCAGAAGGACGACCCGGATCTGTTGCACTTGTTCATCAGGACAGAGAAGGGAGAGTTGCCAGATTTTGCTATCGATGATGCGGGTACTTTGAAGTACCGCGGCAGGTTTTGTATCCCCGCCGTTGGGGATATTAGAGGTATGATTTGCAGAGAGGCTAATGGATCCAGCATTGCCTATCATCCAGGATCTACGAAGATGTACCGTGACTTAAGGCAAATTGCCTGGTGGTATGGCATGAAAGGTGATATAGCCCGATTTGTTGCTGAGTGCCACACTTGCAAGCGCGTGAAGGCCGATCATGGAAGGTCTGGTGGCAAGTTGACCCCGTTAGAGATCCCGACTTGGAAGTGGGAGAGTATATCTATGGACTTCATTACGGGCTTACCGAAATCCCCGAGGGGATTTGATTCTGTTTGGGTTATAGTGGATAGATTGACGAAGTGTGCTCACTTCGTGACATATAAGATTGATTACCCGATGAAGAAGATAGCAGAGTTGTACTTGAATGAAGTCATCCGACTCCACGGTGTGCCGGTTAGCATCACTTCTGATCGAGACTCCCGGTTTACTTCTCGTTTTTGGCAGAGTCTGCAGGAGGGTTTGGGTACGGATCTGAGATATTCTATTGCGTACCACCCACAGACCAATGAGCAGACGGAGCGGGTGAATCAGATTGTTGAGGATATGATCCGATGCTATATTTTAGACCACGACGGAGCATGGGATGAGCGGCTGCGACTTATGGAATTTGCTTACAATAACAGTTATCAGGAAAGTTTGCAGATGGCTCCGTTCGAAGCCTTGTATGGGAGGCGCTGTAGGACTCCGTTGTTTTGGGCTGAGGCTGGTGAGAGGCCGTTGTTGGGTCCTGATGCGCTGGAGGATATGGAAGTCGCCGTGAAGCTTATTCGGGAGAAGCTTCGTATAGCTCAGGAGAGGTACGAAAAGAACGCCAATCGGCGTAGGTCTGCTTTGGAGTTCTCTGTAGGGGACCTTGTATTTCTTAAGGTTTCCCCAATGGTGGGTGTAAAGAGGTTTGGTAAAAATCGGAAATTGGACCCAAGGTATGTGGGCCCGTTCGAGATTTTGGAACGGATTGGCGTGTCAGCTTATAGATTGGGTTTGCCAACAAACTTCCCAGGAGTTCATAATGTTTTTCATGTTAGCCAATTGCGGAAGTGTGTGCGCAGTAGTGGGCAGGTCTTGGACGTTGTGCCCCAGTTGGAGCCCAACCTCTCTTTTGTTGAGGTGCCGGTTCGTATTTTGGATACTCAGGAGCGAGTGCTGCGAAAGAAGTCCATACCGATGGTGAAAGTTCTGTGGAAAAATCAGGATTTGGTGAGCGCGACTTGGGAGCTAGAGTCGGCCATGAGGAGGGCTTACCCTCGCCTGTTTCGCTGATTTGATCGATATGTTTCCCTTCTTGTAACTCCTATTGGTTACTTTTCCTTCTTTAGTAGGAGTGTTGTGCGTAAAGTTTCGGGACGAAACTTTCTTTTAGGGGGAGTGACTGTAACGCCCCCGATTTTTTTTCTACGTTTATTTTTTTTATTCTCGTTGGCGTTACGATGACGCGTTTCCGTGGCTTGTGCCATTTGTGGAGTGTGGTTTAGCTCCTTAGAACTGAGTGCCCTATTCTGTAGCCTGTTGGCAAGATCTCCCTAGCAAGCCGAGTCGTTTTGGGTGACCCGGTGTGGCCTCTCGGGGGGATGTTGGTGTTTGGCTTTATTTGGGTATAACTCGAGTTCTGTTCATCGAAAATTAATTTCGACTTCGCCGTTGTGTTCGTAGCGTGGGTATTTAGCTACGGTGCGAATTTCGTCGAATTCCGAGATAGTTCGGTTTTCGCATCGTTTTGGTGCTTTATGTAATTTTGTAATAAATTATATTATTATATATTAATATATATATATATAGGATGGAAATAGAAAGGCTCGATCATCTTCTCCAATTAAGAACCGCCGCCCCTGTATGAGAGAAACGGAGAAACCGCCGAGCCCTTGCCTTCCACCGCCGATTCCCGGAGCGTTTGTGGACGGAATTCGATTCCGAGAGTGGATTCGGATTGCTCTCGTCAAGACCTTCATTCATACGGTAAGATTTCCAAGTTTCGTGGCCTTTCTTGTGGTTTTGAATTTCGGGTTTTGACTTGTTTCCCGCCGGCAATGTCCAGATTTTTGGCCTTGTGCTTCGTTGCCGGATTCGCGCGTGAAGAGGAGGGAAAGCCGACCAAGCTTCGCCGGAAATCGAGGCAAGTGGTGTTCTCGCCCTTGCCAAGTTGTTTTTTTTTTCTTTCGATTCATGCGCCCTACTTATTTCTATCATTTCTGTCTCCGGATTCCGTCTCGAATGATTAGGCGTAGATGGATGGTGTAGTGAGCGAGTAGAATAGGTAAAAATTATGTTAGGTGTGCCGTAGGCCGTTTTCGGTGTGTTGTAGTTGTGGTTCGCAGTGTCGGGAGAATGTGATGCGCGTTCCGGTGTCGTTCGGGAAATCCCAAACGGTACAGGTTACCCGCGCACGATCATCAGCGTTAGGGCACACAACCACTGGTCGTGTGCCACTGTTCGTGCGCGGCTACCTGTTCATTTCTCCAAAGTTCTGTCTCGGCTATCGCACGAGCGCTGGCAACAGTGCGCACGACCACTGGTCGTGCGACACTGATCGTGCGCTTATGCTAAGTTTTCTGTCAGGTTTCAAGTTTCCCAGGTTCACTTCGCACGATCATCAGCCGATGAGTGCGCACGACCACTGGTCGTGCGACACTGATCGTGCGCTCTGAATATTTCCTTTTTTGCACCCGTATTTAGCTGGCGTCGATACGCGGTTTAGGTGGGCATGAGTGTTTTGTGTAGTGTTAAGGTAGTAATGTAAGAGTTATTGTTGTGATAGTTCGCTTTGCGTGGCACGTTGAGTGAGTGAAGCTCACTCAATGCGGTGTCGAGAGGACCCAGCGCCACGTCGTGTTGAGTCATTTCAACACTTTCTTTTTCTCTTTCCTCGATTTACGTTCCCGAGTGAATTCCTTGCTTATATTTGTAATTTCCTTGTCGGTCATGTTTCTCTTTCCTAATGGCCGAATCGTGGGTCGTGGTTAGTAGTGGTGGTTTGTAGCTCTTTATGGGGGTGGAGTTGTGTAATTTAGCCAAGGCCACTCATGTTTTTCTTGCTCCAGGTATGGGCTGGGCATGTGGGTGGAAGGTCCCTTGTGCTTTCACGTGTAGACCCTCGAGGTTGTTGACTTGGACATGGTGGATGGGGGGACTGAGTTTGCCTCCAATCCGGTTCCTCGTTGTTTGTTTTTGCTATTACCACCTCCCACAGTTTAGGGTGTTAGAAGTTTCTTCCTTGGTAGTTTGCAGCACTTTGGGCTCTTGGTAGCCTAGTAGGCCCTGCAGGATGTTGTTCCTGGGCTGGGTTGTTGCTGTTTCCTCGCACGTAGTGCTTTTCTTGTTGTCCTGTTTTGGACAGTTGTGACTCTTTCTACTGCATGTTTTTCAGGTACTTTTCCCCTTTTGGTTGACTCTTTCATGCAGTTTTACTTTGTTTAGCTTGCTGAGGTATTCTGTTTTATTTTGGAATACCCCAGGTTCTGAGCCGTAGCCAGTTGGGTGGCTAGTTTGCAGTGGTGGTGTTGGTGGTCTCTTGGACTTTGGAGTACCGTTTGTCGTGTTGGTGAGGTAGTTTTTCAGTACTTTCTTACAGACATACATGCGTGTCAGTGGGTTCGTGTCAGGTTGTTGGCGCCCACTGGTAGTTGTTACCTTTGTACTGGATATATTTACTTATGCTGCTACCGTTTTCTGGAGATAGTCTACTTGTCCTGAGAAGGATTTATGCTAGGTTGCTAGTTATTTTTAAACTATAATTATTATTATAAATAAAGCTCATGATCAGCATGTTTTATAAAACGTAATCACTATTTTCCAAATCACGTATAAAGACCGTTTTCTTATATATTATATAAATTAAATGTAGGGTCTTGCCTAGCATGAGTGGTTCTCTTGGGACCCTTATGCGCTCCTTAGGATGTCAAACCTGATAAAGTATTTTCTTTCCGCAGCGTTTAAATATAGTTTTCTTTTGTGGACTAGGTGATCCACTAAGCCGGGGGATACGACCTCTAAAATATAACTGATTTTCTAATTATTAATCACATGATTTTCTTTCATTAAGTTGGTAGGTGGTTTTGTCTGAGCGTCAGCAGTTATCCCCTGCTTGACGTGACATCATGACGCGTGTTTTCTCTTACTCTGATAATTCTTAATTGGGAGAAAATGCGGGTTATGACAGTAGCGCGTCATGATCGGATGATGGAGGTTCGGGCGGCGAAATTCTCTCTCCCCTCTTTCCCCTTTTTGTGGATCTCACTTTTGGTGGGAGAGAAAGAGGGGGGAATTGGATGGAGGAGATAAAATATGAGAGAAAGTGGGCTCTCCACTTCTCCCATCATGAAGGGAATCATGGGGTTGACTAGTCAACTCCATGATTTCATTTTGAGGATTGCTATGTGCACCCCTAAAGATATAAAATGGATCCAATCCCCATCAGTTCCCCCTTTCCAATTTTAGTAGTTCTAATGATCTTTAAGTAATTCTCCATCTTTTTATTCTTTTTACTCGAATGCAGATCCTGGCGTTGTTATAACTTCATTTTGTTTAGCTATATAAAAATCTAAAATTCAAGTTTGAGTTTTCTGGTGTCTTTAAAAAGGAGGGGATGTTATAGGCATCTCAATTTTTACTACAGTCATTCGAAATTAGCGGCAGCCCAAACCCCAAGGCTCTGTTTGGTAAAGTGTTTTTTGTCATTTGCATTTTGTCAAAACTCAAAAGTCCGGCATTGTTCCATTTGTTTTTCCGCTATGATTTGGAGCTGCCCGTCGTTTCTCTTCAGGTCAAAACAGAGTTATTTCTGTCGTTTTCCATTGCGCCGTCTGTCGTTTTCCATTGCGCCGCGGGTCCAAATGCGACAAACGCTGCTGCAAGCCATTTATCGCATTTGCCGCAAACTGCGGGCCCAAAGGCAGCGCTAAAGGAAGCCTAAGGCTCTGTTTGGTTGGGCTGTTGCTGATGAAAAGCTGCTGATGAGCTGTTGCTGATTGAGAAAGTGCTGATTCTGGAAAACAGAGTTTTGCTAAAAAACTGTTTGGGTAAAACAGAGTTTACAAAACAGAGTTTTCGAAAAGTTTGTTTGGATACAAAACAGAGTTTTCGATTTTTTTTCTTCAGTTAATAAATTACGATTCAATTAAATAATGAGAATAAACAATCTTTCATTGACAATACGAAGTAAAAGTTCTTTCATAACACCAGTAATAAAAGTTCATCCTTACATTTAGGAATTTCTACGATCTAGCCTCACACAGCTGATCAGCAATACTATTACGCAGGGCGATCATCTCCTCCACCCCACCTGCCGTGTCGGTGCATGTTTCTTGACGGCTTTGTGAGCTCATACCCTGGTCTCGATCTCTTTGCTCGTATTCACTGAAATCAATGTCCACACGCGAGGGGTGCCGCCGAATGAAATTGTGCAAACACATTGTGGCGATCACAATGGCTATTTGTTTGTCAAAACGATAGCTTGGCATGTCCCTTAGTATGGCCCATTTCTTCTTCCAAACCCCAAATGATCGTTCAATCACACTTCTTAGAGATGAGTGTGCGTGATTGAATATTTCTTGCTTACCTTCGGCTCGACGACCACCACGAGCAAAGTCTGGTAGATGATAGCGTGTATCCTGATACGGTTTCAAGTATCCTCATTGCAGAGGATAACCAGAATCAACAAAGTAATATTTACACCAAGTATAAATACACACACACACATATACATATACACACACACACATATAAATATATACACCAAGTATAAATACACACACACACACATATACATATACATATACATATACACACACACACATAAATATATACACCAAGTATAAATACACACACACACACATATACATATACATATACATATACATACACACACACACATATACATATACACACACACACATATAGATATACACACACACATATATATATACACACACAAACATATACACACACACACATATATATATACACACACACACATATATATATACACACACACACACACACATATATATATATACACACACACACACACATATACTCACACTCACTCCATCCATATTAGTCGAGATGTACAATTTTTAGAAAATAGTTTTTTCTTTTTCTACTCAAACCTCTAAACCACATGTTCTACCCTAAACCTATCTTATCGGATCCTCCTGTTCAAACAAGGAGTAGTACTCGACCCATTGTTAAATGAAAATGACAAATGATTATATTTGTTCATCCATCTTTGTTACCGGCCACAACATTTCTGTACACATGGTTCCCTTTCTCACATGATTAAAGAGCCTCTCACGTATGCTAAAGTTTATTAGGATGAAAATTGGAGAAAGGCTATGCAATCGGAAATCCAAGCCTCGAAAGATTAAAAAAAAACATGAATAATCACAACTTTACCACAAAGAAAGCACGCTGAAGGATGTTAATGGATTTACAAATTAAAGAGATGCTTGAGAAATCAAGAGATTGAAATCTAAAACTCCTCAGAATCCACACTAGAGAAATCAAGAGATTTCTCGGGTCTTTGAGTGCGTCTGTTTGGTTGGAAAATGGAAGAACGGGATCGGGATCTAGATCAAACAAACCTGAGTTTTGCCGTCCTTCTTCGCTAGGTTTGGCGCAGGCGGATCGTTCGCCGCTTGGATCGGGAGAGAAGAGAAACGTTGGCCGCTGGGATCGTTGGCCGCCGATCGTTCCCCGCTAGGTTTTCAGGAGGAGGAAAGGTCGGCTATCGGGAGAGAAGAGAAAGTTGCGATCGACCGACGAAAAATATCACGGATGGGTATAAGGAGGAAGCCGCGGTTTTTAATAAACGCAGGTTGTGAAATGAGCCGCGCCAAACACGGCTTTTGGTCATATCTGTGGTGCGTTTCCACCGCACCGCAGTGAATAAGCCGCGCCAAACGCCACCTAAATCTCTCTCTTCTCTCTTTTGCCATGTCCCCTCACGAACCTGATACAATCCGTTTTGGTTCGTGTTGGTCACGCCCCATGATGGGGGCATTTCAGTCCTTCTACTTCACTTTTGCTCCAATATAAATTATATTTTTTGTGGTAGGGTTTGGTGCGAAAGATGAGAAACATCGTGTGTTTGCTTGTGGAGCTCGGTTGTCTTCCCCTCCCTAGCTGGTCGGCTGTTCAGGAGTGTTCTACCTTCTACCTCCTTAGGCTGCTGTGTATCATCTCTTTTCTGCTTTGTTGGGACTGTTTTGCTTAATCTTGTGGGTTGCTTATGAATGATATTGTTGCTCTTCCCTAAATTAATGTTGAATTTCTGAGAAGCTTGTATCAGAACCCGCCGTTCTTCCCTTGGCTCCCCTCTCCACCGCGGACTACTCCTCCACCTCCGACCATCTTTCCACCGTCGGCGAGCTCTCTAGAATCCCGTCGATCTCCTTTCCACCTCCCAGAGCACCGCCGGTCTCGATCCAGTCTTTCGCGAGACTTCCCGAGCAGGTAGATGACCCCTATGCAGAGGAAGAGGCTACCACCGACGTCGAATCCATCCTTCCACTATCGGATGCTCGTACAAGAGGTTTCCGTTGACTCCACACGTGTCCGACCATTTCAACAGTGGATGAAGAATCCGGCCTGCCCCCTTTTTCCGATTTATGTGAAGACAGCCAACCACCCGCTCAAACTTTGGTAAAAATTGACTTCATTCTCCAATTTTTTTTCAGTCTTAGAAAATTAGTGGTGTTCAAGATTGTTTGTGAATATTATTGTGGATTTTTAGGATTAATGTGTTTTGCGAGTTGTTTCTCTTGTTCTGTTTTACCCCACTGTAGTTGTATAAATGCAAAGTTTGATATTATCGCAAGTTGATTTGAAACTACATTTTACTACTAGTATGAGTTTTTCTACGAATGATAAATTTGTTAGTTGCACAGGTGATATTGCGAAAGGACTTGAGTTTGTGATAACCATTCAAAGTGTAGATAAGTTGACATATCGAATTGAACATAGAGTTAACCTAGAGTGCAGAAGTCCTTGTTGCATACTACGGGAGACGGACATTGTGGCTTTACCGTTCAATACTTGTGGGTAAAAATAATTTTTCTAACCTGTAGATACATGCTTCAATTGCTAGTCATCATTTGTAATATTTTTTTTTGTAGATTGTTGCATTTACTTGCTTGGATGATGCTAAATTTTGTACAACTTATATATATGATGCCAAATTTTGTACAACTTACATGCATGATATATTTTGGAATAAAAAATATAAGAAAATATCTATTTTTTTGAATGATTTCTTGATAAAACTTAGATTATGATATATATATATATATATATATATATAAATATTAAATTTGGTTGTCTATAACAATTTGGGTTGCAAGGGGAAATTTGCGGGGTGCTATTAACCTTGTTCTGCCACTAGTGCAAATTAGGCTGCCTATAACACGGCTCTTAAAAAAACTATACAAAAACCATTTAAATACCCAATTTAATAGTTTTTTCGGGTATTTATAGCATTTTTCTTATTCTGATTCTACCCTTCTCATGTGCCGGATCATGATCCTCTCCATTTGTCCATTTCCTGATTTAGATCTCTTTTTTTTTACTTTATCAAAGAGTGAAATTTTTGGAAGATATGAAAATTTTAAAATGATGGAATTACTGAACCCGTTGGATCAACCTTAGATAAAATTTTGATCGCAAAATGGATAGGAGTAAAACGTAGAGGATCTATTTCCCTCCTGTGCCTACCCAACCTGCAGCCTATGTGCCCCCTCCTGCACTTGTTCGAAGGGTAAAACGCCGTTGCCCTTCTCGCCGACGTCCATTTCCGATCTTCTAACCTTGGCACTCGACTTCTCCTATTTTGTGCCCTAGCCCGGTCGCACGACTGATCTTTGCATTGTCCCGATCGGAAGGAGGCGGCACTTCATTCGCCCACCTACTGTCTGAATCGTAGCATCCCTCATTCGTGGTCTTCTCCCTAAACTGAAACTCCCTTCTCGTACTGTGCATCGACCCTACGACATCAGTGTAATACCTTCAGAAACCAATTGTTCTTCCTTGACCTGCAATGTTTTGTTCCTACGCATCTCTTTATTTTTTCCATGACCTGCAACGTTTTATTCAATTTCTTCCCACACATCTCTTCAATTTGTTCTTAGGCATCTCTTCAATTTGTTCTTAGGCATCTCTTCATTTTGTTCTTATGCATCTCTTCGTTTTGTTCTTATGCATCTATTCCATGACCTGCAACAAATTTTTTTCAATTTTTTATGATAAGCACTGTTTTGTTATGCAATTCATTTTCCATTCTTTGATCTGTTAAGCATTGTTATTCAATTTTCCTATGCTGCTCCATTCTTTGATATGATTACTGTCACCTTGATCTGTTAGGTTTTGATTTGCATATTTTTATTCTTTGACCTGCAATGCTTTTGTTTGCGCCTCTCCATACTTGATCTGTGATCTGCAATGTTTCGTTCACTGCCTCTTACATGAAGTACATGCAATGAAGGGTGTAATTGTTTGCTCTGATGGGTTTTTACCACTTTGATTTGCAATTTTTGTAGTTTTTACTGTTGTAAATTTCTTCAAGTTCATTTTTCTTTGATGTCATTCTTATTTTTCACTTCAAATATTTTATCTCGACGAGAACTCCGAGCCTTAAAAAATCACTATATTTAGATGTGAGAAACAATCTATAATCATTAGAAATATTTAGCAATCTAACTTTTTTTTATAATTTTGATTTAGTCTGCATATGCCAATTTGTTTACATAAAACAATTTTTAATTTCTTCTAGTTTGTATATATTAATGGTTTGTATATAGTCAAACATGATCCACTTATAACAATGCCATAAGAAATCGTGCAAAAAATGTTATGTGATAGCTATTCTGCTTTTCGCTTTTGTTTTTTCAAGTTTAAATTGTGTTATGATATATTTTGTGCTTAGGTCGGCCGAGTTGAACCAAAAAAAGCTTTGCAAAAATGTTTCCTAGGACACCTCGACACTATCAACTTCTTCATAGGTATTTGATCTTTCTAGGTTCTTTTTTATGTGACTTCTCTTCTTCTTTTTGTGATGGTTCTGATGAAGGAATTTCTCACAGAAAAATAAAAAAAAGTTGGACTGATCATTTTCACCCGTAAAAGGAATACTGTATTCGAGAAATACTGTAGTCTATACTATATATAATGAACTCCCCCAATTGTAATGCATTACACCATATATAAAATTATAATCACTCAGTTAACTTCAACTATGTTTGCCATCCGTTCGATCTCTGGCAGCACCTCTGGCTCAAGTGTTACCTGATCGCGTTCTGGCATTTATATCACAACTAATGGTTGGATTGTAATTATGTGGATGTGAATTGTGCTCTATCTTTTATTGATCATTCATGTTATCTCAATATTGGTTCGGTACCCCTGTCGTGCAATTGTTACACAAAAAAATCATGTATATAAACCACAATAATTTTCATAGAAATAAAAACAAACAATGCCACTGAGTTAAAACGGCGACTTTTCTTTTCATATGAAGAATATTTGAACTTGAGTGTATGCTATTTAAATTTTTGCCGCCCACGGGCGAGCGGAGCCCGTTAGCAACCTACAAACCGGCGGAGCGCAATCAAGTGCAGTCAAGCACATGCATAGTCCGTGCAAAGACTACTAGTAATAAAAATTAAATAAATAATATGTTATTACCTCCTCAATTAAATGGATGGTTTAACTTTGTTGTTTAGGTACCCTATAAAAAATTATTTTGGGGAAAATAAATTATTCTCAAAACTCCAAATTCCCCACTCTTTGCGTGTTATAGCACAAAGGCGCTGCAGAGCTACAATGATATTGCTTCTAGGCGCTGTCGTGTTTTTCATAGAACGTTGTTTGGGAGTTAATGGAACTTGAATCAGAATGTGTCGCTCCGCTGCGGCTCTGCCTCGTCAGGCATCGCATGTGCTTCCGCAGTGGGCTGATGCTCTGCATGAGATTACTGGAGCATCTCCAATCCCATCGATAGCCGTCATCTGCGGCGCTAAGAACAACAGCAAATCCACTTACTCACGTCTTCTTCTTAACAGTCTCTTGCAAAGGTTTCATTATCCATAATCCTTACTTTGTTTATTTCATCCTTATCAATTCGGTGACATGGTTCCCCTTTGAATTTTGAATTGATTTGAAGGTATGATCGAGTGGATTACTTGGATACCGATGTGGGGTAGTCGGAGTTCTTTGTGCCGGGATGCTTCTCTCTTCATCTGGTTGATGAATGTCTGCCAGGTGATGTGGTTTTTGTGTGTTAAAATGTTGTATAAATCATGTGAATTGCTGTTGTTTGAGTTTTCTTTTACGTGATTGCAGATGTGATGAGCACGCCTATGACAGAACCTGAGAGGTGAGTCACTGCATCTGTGAATTAAATTTTTTTTTTAATGAAATAAATAAAATCTATGAGCCCTAACGAGTTTTTTGTCTGCACAAATTTTACCTTTGGGCTTTCGTTAAGAATTGCGTATTATAATTTAATAGTTCACTTGAAATCTTTGATGCTTGTTCAGTTTGATTTTGGGCTATAAAGAAATGTTATTTTTTTTTATAATTTAATAGGTCACATTGTTGATCTTTGATGCCTGTCCAGTTTGATTTTGTGATGTTTGCAGGACTTATCCTATTATGGAGGTACATAATGTTCTATTTGAGTCTGTCCAAGTTTGATTTAGCCCATATCAAATTCTAGAAACTACTGGAAAAATCCAGAGATCAATGAAAAATCATCATATGATTTATACTGACCTTGAAAAGCATATAGTTGTCATAATGAAAAAGTTTGACTTATGGTAAGTAAAGTAAGGGGAGAAGGTCCTAGTAATGGGTATATAATAGATATTAAAAGTTTTTACTTTGGAGTAATGACCAGTACCAGAAGTTCCTTACCCCCTTTTAATTGGCTTAAAAAAATTTAAACAATGACTTGAATAGTTGAATATACCTGAGCTTGAATATACCTTAAGTCCTTAACCGAAACCATAACTTGGGTTTGTTCCTACATAGAAAAAATTGGACTTATACTTACTAAGATAAACCACAATACACTTCAAGTCCATTTTTTAACATGACATGCATGGGCTGCAATTATAAAGTCCAAAGTTCATTTACTTTATTACTAGCATGGAAGTCTTTATATGTATTCCATGGATATTCTTTTCTTTTCCACAATATACACATCTTCCAAATTTCAAATATAACTTCTGTAATTATTTTGATGAAAGTTCTTTAAATTTTTTTTTTTTTTTGCTTTTTGAAGATTGTTTTTGGTATCTTGTCTCTTTAGTATAGGGGAAAGCTGTGTTTCTTGCAAATCTAACTATTTGCTGTTGTATATGTGTTATCTATGACACTTAATTTTGTTAATCAAAATGTAGAATGAGGATGTTTCACTGTCGTTCTGGCATACAATCTATCTGTAATCATGGGGTGTATTTATTTCCATTTTCCTAACCACACATTTACTAAATTTACATTTTTTTCATTCAGGTGCTTCTTTTTTGTAGATATATCTTCAAAACGAGACCCTGAAGCTTATATGAATTCTATGTTCAGACTATATAATTACTTCATTAAAGAGTATCATCAGTTAAATGACAACAATAGTAACAAAAAAAATCTTCAATACCTCTAGTTATTAATATGGCTGGTTGGGTTAAAGGTGCTTTCTTGTGATCTCTTATGGCTAAATGTTTATTGTGATTTATCTTGACTAAAGGTTGCCGCGGTCCGCCCACCCCAACCTACTCTCCGTGGGACCGAGCAGCTTAACTGACATCTAAACCCCGCGGCCGGATGTTGGAGCCGGGAATCGAACCCGAGTGGCCGAGACCTCCCTTTGACAAGAGCCTTTCAGAGAGGCTACCAATTGATCCGTGGATCAGTTGGTGATGAGAGCCTCTCTGAAAGGCCTTGTCAAAGGGAGGTCTCAGGTTTGATACCCGGCTCCAACATCCGGCCGTGGGGGTTAGATGTCGATCAAGCTAGCTCGGTCCTGCGAAGAGTAGGTTGGGGTGCGTGGTCCGCGGCCCTGTTCGGGCCTACGTAGCCACTCGTGGGGCCTGTAACAGAGAACTAGACAGTGATTATATAGTTTTTTACTACCAAAAGAAATGCACAGAAAATTTTTTTCACTTATATAAAAGCTAATAATTGTGTTTGTATAATTTTTGTTCATGATTTTTAGTATACATTGTATGTTCACAACAAGATATAAAATCAAATAATAGAGTTTGAATAATTTCATTGTTTGATTTGTTTAGTATACATCATTAGTCCAGAACCTGATAGTTTTATGAAGCTTATATATATATATTATTTAGATAAAAATACCAAAAGTGTTTCCAAATGAACCTAAATAGTAACTTTAATTGCTGATTTCGTATTTGTTTGTGGAGCTTAGTCATCATGTAGTACTTGGAGCCAACGTGGAGAGAAAGAAATAGGGAGAACTCAAAGGTTGTTTTCAAATGGATTTGCTATTTGAACTCCTGAGTAAGGAAATGGGGTCCGAGGTCCTTACAAATTCCTAGATCTAGGAGGGAATACAAAACCCAGATAATTTTTGGATTTCAATCTCCAGCCTTCACCCGTGGGCACCTACTTTTTTCTGGTTATCCTATTTCTAGGGTCGATTCGTTCATGAAGAACTGGAGAAGGCGGTTTGTGATGGATGGATGACGGCGAAGAGCGAGCAAGCGAGAGAGCCTGCGAGAATGGAAGAGTGAGCCTGGTTGCCGGAGAGAAAGTGCAAGTGATATGATCCGCAGATCTAGGGTACGAAAAGAGGAGCTAAGCGTGAGGCGTTTTCGAGAGGCTGTCGGGAATGGTTTGGAAATTAGAAGAGATAGAGCTTGATTTTTAACTGTGAATCATATTGTAGAATGAATCAATGGTCAAGATTTGTTCAATGGATTTTAAATTCATGGCTTTAAATAGCCATCTCATATTTCTTTTTATAATAGCATAGCATAGATGAAATTTATTAGATCTATTTGGTTAAAAATTGACAGAATACATATAATATACTTCTGTTTTGCTGATTAGTCGTGCCCTCCATTGCCAAAAAAGTAGTTTTTAAATGGTGTAGGGGCTGAAAAATGACTGCCTTGTTTCTGTTTAGTTATGGAAATCGAACTTTTATAATTAGCCACATTTCAATAAAGAATAATGAACGCTCATGATTTCTGTTGCTGAAATTGGTTTGGAAAAGCTGTACTTTGGATTAGTATTTCAGTTTGTTATACCTGGTTTAGTGCCTATTTATTTTCTAGATAAATTTCAAAGTTCTGCTTGTTGCAGGACTACTAACAAGAGAAACTTTCAACATATTATCAATTTTCTTAAAGTGGAATAACATTTTTTTTTTCATTTAAATTACGTAATGTTATTTTGCCTGTGTGAACTCTTGCATGACGCTGATGAGAAAAAATGCAAGACGCATGCGAGAGTCTCGACTTCATGATTATTTTAATCAATGCTTTTCAAGCAGTTTAAACATCAAAACTAACAAGAAGCTTGCCTATACATTAGCTTCTCTTCCTTCTTATCAAGTTCACTTTTTTGAAGTTGAAGTTATGTACCTCCATTGTCCGGTTACTAAATTAGTATTGAAATTTGCGTGTTTTCCTAGTTTTAAATTAAACAAACATCATGAAACATTTACATAATAAGAAAGTGCTGGTTATTCCTTGTTGATATTAACATGCACATTGCTTGCTTCCTTAGTCCTAATTGTGAATTGTCTTTAAATGTTTTTAATGAATTAACACTACATTAGCCACCTTTGTGTGTTTTTTAACTCAATGATGTTTATGCTTATGCTTTCAAAATACTTTGGGATGGGGAGTATCCCAGAGTACTTTGGAAACATAAGCATAGACATCATATAGTCAAAAAGCACACCGAAATAGCTAATGTAGTGTTAGTTCATTAAAAAATATTTAAAAATAATTTACGACGGGGAGTAAGAAAACAAGTAATGTGCATGTTAATATCAACAAGGAAATAACCAACACCTTTCTATTATGTAAATATTTCATTATATTTATTTGATTAAAAATTACGAAAACACACAAATTTCAATACTTATTCACTAATCTGACAATAAAGATGCAAAACTTTAACATGAAAAAATGAACTTGATAAGGAGGAATAGAAGTTAATGCATAAGTAAGCTCCTTGTTAGTTTTAATGTTTAAACTGCTTGAAAAACATTGCTTGAAATAATCAAGGAGTCGATACTCTCGCATACGACTTTCATTTGTTCCCTTCATCATCCTGCATGAGTACACGGACAAATACATTACATAATTTGAAGGAAAAAATAATATTCTCTTACAAGGCATCATTCAAATACCCACCGTTCTATTCAGGTACTCTCTGGCTAGTCATTTTTTTATATTTATATTTATGGTCTAATGGTAGTTTATGAAAAACAATTGCTGATTAGTTTCATGCTAGAAACTCAGGCTCAGCTAAAGTCTAGAAACTCAGGCTCAGCTAAAGTGTTTTTGCATTTGGCCACTTATATAATTGAACATATATCTACTCTTTTGGCCCCTGAAATGGATAGAGATGCACATAATCCTCTTACAGGTGTCCTAAAGTTCAAATAAGCACCATTTCACACAATGTCTCCCTTATAGTCCGATTGCAGTCTTCATTTCCAGCATCATACATAAGATCTCTTGCCCAGCATCATACATAAGCACCATTTCACACAATAATTCTTTCATTTAACGATCTCTGTCCCACCCTCTCTCTCATTTAGTGATCTCTCCTTTTCTCATGTACAATAACTAATTACTCTTTCTTGTTCTTCTCTTTCTTATTTAGGCTTTTTTTGTTGTCTTCTTTTCTCCATTGCGGTTTGGATGAAACACAGACGTTTGGGCCAACCTATTTTTGGAACCATGGATGCCTAGAAATGTTGTTTTATGTCTAATTCCATGCATGGAGAGGACCACGTTTAGAAATGTAGTTCCATCTCCATCTTGAACCGCCACACCTCCAACTGCCACCGTCCTCCCAAGTCCCAAACCGGCCCTTACTATTTAAACAAATCAATGTCTCTTCTTTAGCCATCTTGTTTTCTCTCATGAACTCTTACATTCTTTCTCATTTTCTTTAGCTCTACGATAGTGTGAACTTTGTGCCATAGTATTAGTATAATAAACCAAGAACTTTTGAAATAATAATACCATAGTATTTTTGATGTTTACAAAATGATTTAATGCCTACAAAATGATTTGATGTTCTAGTTTTATATATATAGTTTTTTTTTTCTATTGCTGACCTGTAATGTATACTTGTTCTTTGCAAGTCAACAACAGTAATTTTTATCAAGTTCATTAAATATAATTTGCATTTAGGTTTCAATATATAGTTTAAATTTCTTAAACAGATACGAGGATGTCCATCACCCCACATGTCTGTCTGCAAATGTACTTCCATACCGAGATCTGTAGTAGATAAGGCGGGTCGGTTTGGCTCCACGGGACTTCTGCTAAACAAATTTGTGCGGAGGGCTCCGCAGTCGCGATCTGTCGGATTCCCCAGAACTCCAGGGAATAATGACAATTATGAGAAATATTGTGATTTTTTATTTATCTTGTCTTTATTAGACAACAAGTTTGTTCTGTAATCATTTAATTAATTGTTAGAAATGCATTGTGATAAATCCATGATAGTGAATATTTTCGACTACTGCTAGCATTGGTGAAAAACAAATAAACTTTTTGTTACTTTTTTTGGATATAATGATAAATTTATTAGGGGGTTGAGCCCGTGTCTGGGAGCTTGCTCAGGGCCGCTCCCGCGTGCGAGATGTTCTGCTGTTTGTTTGGGGTACCAAGCGGACTCGGAATTGCACGAGAAAGGGCTTTGACGGAGCTGGATTAGGTTTTGGCAAAAAATCTTTGATTTGACCGAACTATTTTTCGAGGAATCCCATCAAGTAGATATTAAAATTCAGTGTTAATTTCAATGGAGGTGTTATTGATTTTGGGCTTTATTTTAAAATCAAAGTCCAGGTTTTAGTAGGAGCTGGGGAAAGTGATGCATTTTAGTATCTGGATTTGGGCTGAGCACGGGCCTCATTGGAATGTTCCCAAATATTCTCATTTGAATTGAATAAAATAATAGCTTCCTATTTCAATGAGCATTGAACTATGTTTTTTAAGAATAAATTGTCAATACCCCCTTATAACTATTCACTATTGCTCGTAACCCCCCTAAGTTTTAAAAATAGGTCAATAACCCCTCTTTTCCAGTTACTCTCCGAATAACACAATTAGCCTTTCTTTGCCCTAGCTGCCAGCGACCCTCCCCCTAACTATTCGCGTGGTTGACAATCGACGGGATGGCTAGTGAGAAACCCTGATGAGCCCCCCATTTTGTCGCCTGCAATCTCATCCTCTTCTCTGGCGTTGCATTTGTGTAGATTCAGGCTTCTATTTCGCAAACAAGGTACCAGAAGTTTTGTATTTTCTGTTTCTGCAAGGTCCCAACATACCTCGGACGCACGCAACACCTCCATGCGGCAGTGTTTTGTATTTTTGAATGTTTGGTCCTTCTATCACATGCATGGAGTGTTTGTATTGTCTAATGGAAACTTGATTCATAGTTGAGAAGGTTTTAATGTAATGCGGGAAAAAAAATTGTATTTAAAAGAGGTGGGGAATCTATATTCCCAAATTTTGATCAAGGGAATTCGTCTAAGACAGAGAAAGGGCTCTTCTGCTCGAGTTTTCTTCCATCTATCCCTTCTTTTCTCCCTTCTTTTCAGAAGTTAATGGACTTAACTTTTTAAATTTTAAGAAGCAAATAGAGTTTCATCACCTCAAGCACCCAAAACATGCCAAATTTGCAATCTCAACTAATATTCATTTCATTATTTGACAGATAGGTTTTTTGAGTATATTTCTAGCATGAATTACCCAGTTTAATATGAATGATGTTGATGCTTTGAATGCGTTCTGCAGGCGGAACAACTGCCTGCTTCGGTTTGCTAAAAGGCATATTTGCGGTCATATAACAACACAATTTCTTGGTATTAAAATAAATCTCCAGGTATATATACAGAGGGTTTTTCTATGGTTTATCAGTTTTGGTTGTTGTGACATTATTGTTGTTATTTTTGGTGATTAAAAGAGATGAAAGAGAGCAATATAGAGCTTCAAATCCATCATGCAAGTTATTTTGATTGGAGTAGCAAACACTATTGTACTGGACAAGTTGCTAAAGGATATTTCAATTTATATCACAACATGCCATTGCATATTTTTTCCAACAGGCATTTTATTCTTGCAAAGTACTACCACCACATAGTTTATCTCTTTTAGTGATAGGATGAATAAAATCTGAACTGTTCCTGAAACTTTCATAGAAACGGGCAAAACAATAAGACCAAAAAGCCATGTTATATGATTTTCTCCTTTGACAGGTAGAAGAAGGCTAACAATGTTATTTGGAAGGTTAACCATGATAGATGAGGGGGGGGGGGGGTTATTAGCCTATTTTTAAAACTTAGGGGGGTTATGCACAATGATGAATAACTATAGGGGGGTTATTGACAATTTATTCCATTTTTAATCATTGTCTAATCTTTTTAGAGAGTATTTTATTTTATTGGAAATGATTAGGGTGCTTGTTGCGGGTCACGTGACTTTTTCTCCGGTCCAGAGAATCGGATACGGATTGTCTTAGCTCGGAGTCGAGCCGACTGGTCAATCAGTTAAAGAAAACCGCAGCAATGGACAAAAAACATTTTTGACGCGGAAAACCCGGAAAGGATGAAAAATCACATTGGCTGGAACTGCCCAGAGCCAAAATCCACTCACTTCTTGGAGTGTTACAAAGATTGTTTTGATCTCGGAGGGCGACAAACCACTTCTCCGTTACAAGCGCAGTAAATGAGGAAAAACAACTAAGTCGTCGGAGCGTCGATGTAAGCGCTCCGGTTTTGAGACGACATTGAGCTTGCGGAAGCTTGGTGGGAGCGTTCCGACTCAAAAATATTCTAAGTCCACGGAGCTTCTGACGGTTGCGCTCTCGTTGACGCAGAGCCTAGATGAGAGTGCTCTCGAGGAGGCGATTGACGTCATTTGAGGCGTGGGGGATCATAATGCAAAGGAGAAGTCTGGAGGTAGCGCTCTCGTTGATGCGGATCCTAGATGGGAGCGCTCTCGCCGAGGCGGATGACGTCACTTGAGGCATGAGGGAACCGTTGCGCAATGAGAAGAGCGAAGAGAATTCCTGAGCGAAGAATCGGCCTAAGTCCACGATCCCGCCGGAAAACCTCAGAGCTCTCTCTCTTGCCTCTGGAGTTGCTTGGCTTGAAATGAAAGTCTGTGAGCATATTTATAGTTTTATGGAGGGACTCGTCAGTAATTGCGCCGGAGAGTGATTTGTGCTGACGAATGATGTCGCTCTGCTTCAATCACGCGGATCACCATTTTCGCGGAAATGACCGTAGTGCCCCCTTCCCCATGGGCAATTCGGGTGGCCCGGGCAAGGTGCTCGACGGCCTGCCCCTTTCCCATGGGCAGTTCGGGCGTGGGTTGGGGGCCGCACGGGCCAGGCGCGTTCGCTTGATCTTTTTGGATGCTTACGGTTCTCTGCGTGCAACTAAACCGGTTTGACTCACTTTTATTTGAATTGTCTTGGCTCGGAAATTTCATGGAACCCCATCAATGGTTAAGCATTGTTTTTTTTTTGAGTAAATATATAAACATCATGAAATAAGAAATATTAAGCATTAATAATTTTAAAAAAATATTACATTCATAATTCAAAACGCGCAACAAACTATTACGACATGGAGCCTAAATTTAGCCGGCAGAGCCAAGCCTCATTGGCAAAGACTTATTGGCAAAGACTTATAAACATCATTAAATAAGAAATATTATGTGTGGCAAAGCTTATGGCGGCTTACTTGCTCTGATGAGGTTGGACAAAAACGTCATTGTCATAGAATGTTTGGTATGACAAATGTTACTGTCGTTATCAAAAAAAGAAATTAGTTTGAGACATACGTTTTTGATATGACAATGACATTTTTGTCCAACCTCCTCAGAACAAATAAGCTACAATAAACCGTGCCAAAAACAGTTTTATCCGAGAAAGGAAGAAGGGCGAGCACTTTTCGTCGATTATGTGACGTAGATTCTATTTCATGTTGATATTCAATTGACAGAGTCATCTGTTATTTGATTTTAATGTACAAATATCAATAATCTTTCTGTAGAGTTTGACCATCCGTAGAGGGCCTTATTGAAATAAGGATTTGTATGAAGATTTTAAGCAGTGAATGGCTGAGTCTGCAAGCTGAATTTTGTTCTGTAAAATTCCACCCAATAATTTTTCTGAGGTAAAATTACCAATCCTCATACAGGCAGCTGTATCATCCTTAAGTTTTCTTTTGTTTAGTTTGGGAGCGAACGTTGAACATGGTTCTTATTAGAAGGGTAACAATTTCGCAATTGCCTAAGCTAATGGATGATCAGGAAATCAAATGAACTGAGATCAAAAAAGGCAAAAAAATGTGACTCAATCAAATTAGGTAAGCCGAAGAAACTCTCGACAGTAATGACTGAGATCAAAGCAGAAAATCATGTAACAATCACCATCACTGAATAAACCAAGAGAACTCATCAAATTTGACAACGACTCACTAAAATGCCCTCACATATTGATTCAGACAAAATAAGAAGAATAAGAGAAGACATAGGAAATTACTAAATTGTTGTCACACGCTCAAGTCTTTGTTGCTAGGAAGTACCTATTTTATTTAGTTTTTGAAAGTAATTTGCACATTAGTGGAATATGTTCTTACGAATGCATTGTAGCAAATGTAATAACTGTATAATTTGATAAATCGACTATTCAATAACCTGCAGTTAACGCTAAATTTTAGCCCTCAATTTGGTAGAGCCTGCTTTTACCGATTTAACAAAATCAAAGGGCATGTGCTGTCCTTCAAACATTACAGTGATTATTTGGAAGAAGTGGAGGACACTGATTGTCAATGTTTATTTTGCTCTAGTGAAGACAGGAGAAATAGCAGGTGCACAGAGGGCGAGTAAAGGAGTGACGCAGAATGAAAAATGAGCAGCTAACCTGATATATTCACCGATCACAATTCTTTGTTATATTAGAATGACGAAAAAATCGTTGACGCATCTGAACCAAAACATGGTAGTAGCTAATCGACAAACGTGAGGCAGTTGTTTTGATCCATTTCTTAAGTAGTTTTGATCCATGCCTTAAGTAGTTTTGAACCATGGTAGAAAAAACATGAACAAAATTGGGGACCCAATATAGCAACCCAAATAATTGAAGCTGATCGGGAAAGGTTAATCATTCATGCTGTCCAAATCGTTTGTTGACCTTCTTTGAAATCTCGCCGGGTAAGTCCCAGTTGATAAGTGTCCCTTTAAAGTGTCGGCTTCATTAAGAATCAATTTATAGTCTGTTGACCGTTAGTCTATGTTGAATAAAAGAAACTCTGCATATATTAATATGTAACCAAAGAAAACTCTGATGGTCTGTGCGCGCTGGGGTTTCTCCCTCGACAAAGTACCTTATGGTTGAGTCTGTGCGCGTTGTGGACCTTCATCCCCGGCGCATTACCTTAGCTGTTGGTCTGTGCGCGTTGGGGTTTCTCCCTCGGCATAGTGCCCTTTAGCTAGGTTTGTGCGCGTTGTGGACCTTTTTTCCGGCACAGTACTCTTTCCTGTTGAGCTGATTAGTCTCATTTAAAATGATTAATAACATGAATAATAAAGAAAGATGAATATATGAATTTCTGATGTTTGACACTCTGTTCTGTCCAGTTATTGTGATTAGCTTTTCTTGCACAACTAGATTTACTATTTTGTTTCTGTGCTTTGCTACTGACCTTTTGTTGCAGTCGTCTTGTTGGTTTTCGTTCACCTTGAGGTTTGTTTGGTGTACCTTTACTTTCTGCACCACTTATAACTTGTTTTTCTGAGGTGTTCTTCTTTTGAATGTCTCAGATCCAAAGCAGTAGTAGGTTTAACTGATAGAGTTGTGCTTCTGATGTTGCGAGTTGCTGCAGCTGTTTGTTTTCACCTCAGAGTGTTGATGTAGTTGTTTTGTTAGACATGACAGTTTCCCTATGGGTTCGTGACGCCCATATTCTTAGATTTTCTGTATTAGATTACTTGCTACTTTTACTGTTGTTACCTATTTAAAGTTTTCTCGCTTGCTCTCTGAGAAGGTTTTATGTTAGAATGCATGTAGTTACTTTTAAATGTACAAAGCTGCATTCTGAAATGTTGACATGACATAAATTTTTTAAAACCATAAAACATACTATTTTTAAGCGTTATAAAAATCCATTTTAATTATTTATACTAAATTTAGAAGACATCCTCATTGCATTATTTGCTAGGTATACATTCTCATATAGGATAACAAATAAAGTAAACTTAATATTTTCTGCTGCGTAAACTTATATATTTCCTCACTTATGGATTAGTGATCCACCCGACCGAGAGACACAATCAGTAAACTCAAGAACCTAAATGCGTTTTTAAACTTAAGACATAAGTCTCTTCCATTAAGGTAAATGAAAGGACATGACTGCCTGAGCGTCTGCAGTTATCCCCTGCACGACGTGACATCATGATCGCGTATTTTCTCGTACTCTGATAGTACTTTAATACCGAGAAAATGCGGGTTGTGACAAACAGTGTCTTCACTACAATCGAATTTTTAACAAAGCCCCTAAAATGCATGTCAAACAACATCATCAAATCGGACCACCAGTGCGATTACGACTTCACCCACAATACCTAATCTACTTACAGAGCGGATTTCTAATATAATGAATGTCAGGGACAAACTAAATCGATCCAGTAGTTCCTTTTGAACCAAGGCGACCCGAACCCCTCTCATTTGAGAGATCTTGTGCCAAAATGCATAAAACAAAGGTCTAAGCGATAGGGATGTCATGCATGCATCCTAAAAACGGGAGGAGAGATGTTGTTACCTTGTAAAATCTTTTCTTAGCCATGGAGATATTAATTTGCACAGATGAAAATGTGCACCTTCAATCCCTCTACGCGATGTCGGTCTCGAATTGTGAAGCAGAGCTCCGTAACACCGTTAATGGCAGGTGAGAGCTCCTCCTCCTCTGTACCACAAGAGAGAGAAAGGTAAAATTAAAAATGAGGATGAACCCGCCCCCAATCTGACCTAAACCCCTTCAGGGTGGACTCCCATCGCCGGATCTACAAAGATTAGATCGGACTGCTTAGAAAACGAGCTTAAAAATGAATTTGGGCCTCTAACACGGCCTGTGACACCCGTGTCCAAGGCTGTGTACCTGCACTCGAAGAAAATGTCCAACCACAGATCTTTATATGGCTTTGCACACAGCTGTGTACCAGTCTCTGTTTCTCTACATGACTTTGTACACATCCTTGTTGCAAGCCGTGTTTCTCTCTCATTTCAAACCACTTAAGAAAAACTACACACAACTTTAAACACAGTCATGTTCCAGTCCGTGTACAACCTTAAATGTTCCAAAAGGGCTCCCAAGCACCCTTAAATCTTTCCCAATCTTCGTGGGACTTCTCTTATTCTCTAAGACTACTCACGACACATTCGTATTCGGATTTTGGGGTGTTACAACTCCCCGCTCTTAAAAAATTTCGTCCTCGAATTTGAAATCGTCACCAAAACATAAAACTCCCTACAAAATATCAAATGTGTACCTGACACAAAAAGTTCCAGGAAGTCTTCCTGCATCGTTTGTTCGCGCTTCCAAGAGAACTCATCTTGCCCACAATTGTTTTAATGCACCTTCACAAGCTTGACCTCTTTGTTCCTCAAAAGCAGGGTCTCGGAATCTTCCATGCACACAGGATGAACTACTGTCATCAAAATCTTTGGCTATCGGTACTGCCACCGACTCAACTACCTCACTCGGCTCCATCAAAGATTTCTCCAGCACCGAGACATGAAAAATATAATGTAATCCACTCAGCTCTTCAAACAATGCTAACCGACAGACTGCTTCTTCTATGTGCTCCATGACCTCAAACGAGCTCAAATTACTCGGAATCAATTTCTTGAGTCGCCGAATCTATGAAACACTTTTGAACGGCTTAATCTTCAAGTAGACCATGTCACACACTGCAAACTCCACATGTCTATGACACACATTAAAATATTTTGTGTGCCAATCCTGAGCAACCTTTATGTGCTCCTGGATCATCCGTACCAACTCACAAATACCTATCACGGCTTTTTTCCCAAAAGCTGGGTGTATCTCACCTCTATCCATGACATCAATGTTCGACACCGCCTACCATACAATGCTTCATACAGAGCCATTTGGATGCTCGCTTGGAAGCTATTGTTGTAGGCAAACTCTAGCATAAAAGTTGGTCTTCCGATCTCTTGCCAAAATAAAGTGCACACATCCTCAACATATCTTCCAAAGTATGATTAGTCCTCTCTGTTTGACTATCGGTCCGTGGATGAAATGTTATACTGAAATTAAGTGTGACATCTAAACTATTTTGTATTAGCCTTCAGTCCTTGGATGTGAACCATCCATCTCGATCGCTAATAATACTCTTTAGAATCTCATGCAACCTCACTATGTTCCAAACATAGAGCTCCACTAGCTTCTCCAAGCTATCTTCCTTTTGATTTAAAATGAAGTGAGCCACTATATGTGGTCAGACGGTCCACAATCACCCAAATCACATCATTACCCTACGACGATCGAGCAATCCATGCACAAAGAACTTGGAGGTGTCATCAAAATTCCACTCGGGGAAGGAAGAGGTTTCAAGAACTCACACAGTATTTGGCACTCAGCCTTCACTAAGGCATTAGTCTGGCATCGACTCATATACAAAGCTATATCTTGCTTCATCCCAAACCATCAAAAGGATTTCCTCAAATCCAAGTACATCTTCGTGCTATCTGGATGAATGGAGTACTTCGTAATACGAGCCTTAATCATCAACTTCTCGCGAAGCTTGCCGAACTGCAGTACGCACACCCGTCCATTCTTCTTTAAGATTCCACAGACCATCTCCAGGGCACTGCCTTCACCTTTCTAAGCTTCCATCACCAATGGTTGGAACTCTGCATTCACACTGGTTGTCTCTCGAATACGATCAGACAAGTCACTCTGCAACTATATCCAATTCAACTGAGTCACGCTATACTCACATTTAACCACACAAGCAATGCTAAGAGACTCAAAGTCTCGCACCAACTGCTCATAGTGCGCTACAATCCAGTTCCCTTGGCCGGAATATTTTCTACTCAAAGCATCGACCATAATATTGGCATTGTCTTGCATATACTGAATCGCCAGGTCGTAGTCCCCAAGGAACTTGACCCACTCGCGCTACTGCATGTTCAAATCCTTCTGATTGAAGAGATACCTCAGGCTCTTCTGGTCTGTGAAGATCTCCACCTTTGCGCCATATACGTAATACCGCCACAACTTTAACGCAAAAATTACCGTTGCCAACTCCAAGTCATGAACAAGGTAATTCCTCTCATGAGGCTTCAGCTGTCTAGAATCATAGGCTATTACATTGTTATGTTCCACTAGCACACAATCCAACCCACAACCTGATGCATCACTGAAAATCTGAAATCCTTCGGTCCCACTAGAAATGCATAGGATAAGAGCAAACATTAACCTTTCCTTCTAGGTCTCGAATGCTCGGGCGCACTCTAACGTGCATGCATACTTTTGATCCTTGCGAATAAAAGAGGTGAGGGGCAATGCTATCCGCGAGAAGTTCTCCACAAACCTTTTATAGTAACCGGTTAGTCCAAGGAAACTCCTGACCTCTGCCATGGTTCTCAGAACAGGCCAATCTCTAATAAATTCAACCTTCCCCGGATCCACTACTACCCCTTCGTCACTAATCACATGGCCCAAGAATGTCATCTTCTCTAACCAGAACTTGCACTTTGAGAACCTAACATAAAACTAATTCTCCCTCAGAATCTGCAAGACCACTCTCAAGTGAGTCTTATGCTCCGCCTGCGGCTTTGAGTATACTAGGATATCATCGATGAACACTACCTCAAACGAATCCAAGTACTGTTGAAACACTCAGTTCATCAAATCCATGAACACTGATGACGCGTTTGACAACCCGAACAACATCACTAAGAACTCAAAATGACCGTATCTCATCCCAAACACTATCTTGGAAATGCCCTCCTCTCGAATACGCAATTGGTAATACCTCGACTTCAAGTCCAACTTGGAGTACACCACCAAATCTATCAACTGGTCGAATAAGTCATCTATTAGTGGAATCAGATACTTATTCTTGATGGTCAACTTATCCAGCTCACGATACTCTATGTACAAACACATACTACAATTCTTCTACTTCACAAATATCACTGGCCAACTCCATAGAGAAGAGCTAGACCTAATGTACCTTTGCTCCAACAACTCTTGCAACTGAACCTTGAGCTTGGTCAATTCCTTCGGTTCCATCCTAAAGGAGGACACGACACCGGCCTTGCTTCTGACACCAATTCTATCGTGAAGTCATTCTCATGCTGAGGGGGCGCTCCCGGAAGCTCCTCAGGAAACAAGTCATCAAACTCTGCCACAACAGGCACATATCTAACTACCAACCTTACGGAGTGAACCTCTAACAAAACAACGAATGCTACACCTCCCCGGTTCAATTCACGCACCATCTACATGGACGAAATTAAGGAGCAGGCCACTCTGCTAAAACCCTCAAACTTGGCCTCAGTACTACCCTTGCCTCTTATGGTCACCGCCTTCGTCAGACAGTCAATACTGTCTCATTACTCTATAAGACAATCCATCCCCAAAATTATGTCGAACTCTTCTAATGGTAGGCTTGCCGCTACTAACACGAAGTCGAATTCACCTATTCTTAATACAATGCTCCCTTTCTTTCCGGTAGTCATGAAAGGACCATTTGGTGTGCGCATGCTCAAATCCTCTCCTGCCTCGAGGGGTTCAACACTAATTCTCCAGATGAATCTTTCCGCAAGAAATGAGTGTGACGCTCCCATAATAGCGAATACTCAAACGGGACTATCGAACACTAGATTGAAGCCTAAGCATATATGCATCAAACCGAGGCGGTCTCATACGGTGAATAAGAGAATGAATGTTAAAAAATTGAGCCAAAACTTAAACATGCATACATGTCACTACATCGAGTTGGCTAATCGTCTCTTGATGTATAAGGCAAGGATTGCTAGGCTGCATAGGAGGGAAACGTGAAGCATTTGACTCCACCACATTCCCCTTTTCAGCATAACTGGGGCCTGAACGCACTGACTGCTCCTGCCTCGGTTTCGGCTCAGCTCCACCCTCGGTATAGTTCTGAGTTAGGTGGCCCGCCTTGTCACACTTAAAGTACGTTAGTGGTCCCTAATAGCGGATCTCACTTTAAACAACACCGCTCTTCTCACTCGGCTTAAAGGAAATAAACCTTTTTCTTCCTCGGCATCACTCCACTTTCCACTGTGATTTAGAAGGTTTCCTTTCTCCCGATTCTGCTGCAAAGCCCTTTTTACTCTGGACACGGCCGGAGTCCCTCTCCAATCCTCTTGCAGATACTGAAGCCGCAAGCTCTAGTTCTCCACCCAGTGTGACAAGTGTCGCAACTGGTGGCACTCTAACCTCAAGAGCTGTCATTATTGCCTCAGCTAGCATACAAAAGAAATATGCTAGGGACACATTCATAATCAAGAGGCCCGGGGCAATACCACTACTAGCCGAAGGGTCCTCACGCCGCATTGATGTCCCCGCATTGTCGTTACCACCCTAACATAAACAAGACAATAGACGAATCAATTTCTATTCGCAAGAGTCAAACACAAGGACACTCATGGTATCACAAATTACTACGACGTGAACAAATCCTTTACGCGATCCGATTACACTAAATCAATCACTAATGGTCTAGAACCCCTAAATCGACCACACCTGAACCTAACCAAGCTCTGATATCAAATTGTAACACCTCCCCTATAATGACCATATAATATGGGTCAGGCCGGGATCCCATAACATATAGACGTCATGAATTCAGTAATATAAAATGATATAAGAATACTACCAATCTCAAAACTCATAGTAAAATAGTGAAAACACTAACTTTAGACTAGAAGTTGTCCACAAGTACATAGAAAGTCAAAATGGCCTTATAACCTTTTATCAACCAATGTCCAAATCATTGTCAACATTAAACATAACAACATGCACTAGCACTCCCAAACAACCTCGACTTACAAGCCGAATTATAATGGAAGAAAACAAAACATACAAGTAAACATGCACAATAGGAGCATATACAGTTCATGAGGCTTTGACCTTTTTGGTCAGCGAGCTGGCTCAAGTTTGCGATCCTTACCCTGTAAAAATTTGATGTAATGTGGGTCAGCTAATGCTGACCTCAACTGTGTAACCAACACCTCTCCTCCTGGGCATCCCTAGCGGACCTCGAGACACATCATCACCCGTCAGGTCAGCACTTTGTATGCATATGTAATAAAAGAGAAAAGTAACATAAAAACAACATGAGTGAGTGTCATGAACATCATACACGTTTCTATGTTGAGCATTAAAATAAAATGGACCTACCAATGCAATATGTAAGCAAACCCGAGTTTCACTTAATACACTCTAAGCGTGTATGATTCTAACATATCAACACACATCATCACATCACATTAATCACATGAGTAATTCCACTTCCTGAACGGTTTTCAAGCCGTATATGGAACCCTTATTTAGGCCCCACCCGCTCATGGGTCTCAACACCCAGGATTGCCTATAAACTTTCACTCTCTAGCCAGTTCCACCAAAATATCTCAACTGATGCTAAGAACCCTTCCTTTGACTCTGCCTGCTCATGGGTTACATCACCCAACTTGTCCAAAAGCTTTGGCGTTCTAGTCAGTTTTCACAAAAGGAGGCTTGTCTTGCAGGGACACCCTCTGCATGTGACTTGCAACATCACGGGGCTAGCCTGCCGACCACAAAGACAAAACCACACATTCACATAACATTCAACATGCATATTCTTTCCCGCCTTAAGCCACCATTTGTTCTCATACTAAACTAAATGCACAACAATGGAGTCTTCATTGCAATCGAATTTCTAACAAAATCCCTTAAATGAACGTCAAACAACACCACTGAGTCAGACCACCGTACGCAATTACGGCTTCACCCGCAATGTATAATCCACTGACGAAGCAGATTTCTAATGCAATGAATGTCGAGGATGGACTCAATCGACCCGGTGATTTCTCTTGAAACAAGGCGACCCGAACCCCTCTCATTTGAGAGATCCGGTGCCAAAATGCATAAAACAAAGGCATAAATGAAAGGGATATCATGCACACATCCTAAAACCGGGAGGAGAGATGTTATTATCTTGCGGAATCTCTTCCTAGCCATGGAGATCTTGATTTGCATAGACGGAAATATGCGTCTTCAAGCCCTCTACGCAATGTCGGTCTCGAATCGTGAATAGGAGCTTCGAAGCTCCGTTAATGGCGGGTGAGAGCTCCTCCCCCTCCTCCTCATCACTACCCTAAGAGAGAAAGGTAGAATAAAAACTGAGGATAAACCAGCCCCCAATCCGACCTAAACCCCTTCAGGGTGGACTCACACCGTTGGATCTACAAAGATCAGATCAGACTGCTCAAAAAACAGACTTAAAAAAATGAATCTGGGCCCCGAACACTGCCCGTGACACACCCGTGTCCAAGGCCATGCACTTGCACTCAAAGAAAATACCCAACCACAGAGCTCTACATGGCTCTGCACACAACTGTATACCAGGCCGCGTAGCTTTACATGGCTTTGGACACAACCGTGTCGCAAGCCGTGTTCCTCTCTTTCAAGCTGCTTAAAAAAACTGCACACAGCTTTACAGCCATGTTTCAGACCGTGTACATGTTTAAAGGTTCCCAAAGGGCTCCGAAGCACTCCCCGAATCGCCCCCAATCTTCACGGGACTTCTCTAAGGCTCTAAGGCTACTCATGACGCACTCGTATTCGGGTTTTGGGGTGTTACACACGTCTTCAGGCACTATATGGTTTGGGATCGGTGGCGATTGGCCTCCTGGAGCAACGACCGCATTGGGGACACGATGAGTCCCTGAATCTTCTAGCAAGAAGAGCACCTTCACTTAACGCTCCTCCATCAGGCGTCTGCGTTCTTCCCCAGATGTTGGAGATGCAACAGTGGTGTCTCCTTCCCAAAGTGAGGTGAGTTGGCGGGGGCCAGCTCGGTGCACTCATGGGCGGACCCACCTTAAGACATGGTCGGGCAAGTGCCCGACCGTATTTTTCGCGTATTATCGCCTAGATTTTATTTTGTTTGGGCATTATCTGCGCGCGACGTCTTGACGGGTTCTCCTGATTTCTGGCTCATGGCAGTGTTGACGACGACGAGGGCGGCGACTGTGGCAAAGGGAGACGACGCCAACGAGGGCATTCTTGATTCCCCTTCCAGCTTTCCGCATTTTCTCTGTGTGAGGCTCTCGTTTCTCCTTCAAATTTCTGGCGGTGTCTTGGTGACTCCCGATGTTCTTCCTACGTCCTAGTTCCTTCTATTGCTTCACCTTAGTTCACGTATGAATGTGTTTTTTTGTTATGTTTTTTGCATATTTCTTTTTCTATTTCACTGCACTTCTTCTGCCCATTGCCTATAAATGTGTTATCCAAAACATTTGTAATTGCTAGCACGGGCAAGACCTAGCTTGAGATTGAGTTAAATGGAGGAAAAAATTGTAGAATGTGCTTCTTTTTTGTTCTTTTTTTGCTGTCATAAATATAGATACTAACCTCTTTGCTCTCATACAAGATAAGAAAAGCCGTCTACTGCCAACCAAAAATGTCAATTCTAGACTTCAGTCAGTGAGGGGAAAGAAGCATCACTGGTAAAGAACATAATTGCTAGGGAAAATAGTCTGAAATAAAGGAAGTGTAGACACTTTTTCACGGTTCTTCTTGAATCTTTTTTCATGAATATTTCTTTTGCCCTGTCGTGCTTGTTTTGTATAAGTTTTTGAATGTCCAATCCTCAAGTTTTTTTGATGATTAGATCGTGCAGGAAAAAATATCCACATTTTATAATTTCCCAGAAGTTGATAGAGTTGCAATTTTAATTGGAGGAATAACTAGTCTGAGAATGCTGCAGATTGAGCCTTTCACCTTTAAGAAAACTCAAAAATTTGCTGAGTTTGCAGTGTATGTTTGATACTTTACTGGAATATAGAACCCCCAATTGTTGAGAACAAAAGTTTTGCTACCATTATAGATGGATTAATGTGTTAGTGATCGTTTTGAGAAAAGTATAGCAGTGGGCAATGAAATTGTTGATCTGGACCGAAAAATTTGTAGTCTTAGGCTTCGTTTGGGGGGATTTATTTTCACCGGTCAAGCGGTTACGACCGCAAGAACGGGATTTAAGAACCGGACCTTAAATTAAGGTCTGGTTCTTGCGGTCGTAACCGCTTGACCGGTGAAAATAAATCCATCCAAACGGAGCCTTAGTAATCGGATATAATCACTTGTTTAGTGACACATGACATGTAATTTTTGTTAGGCCATGATTCCGGTAATATTATTCATGATTCAGAAATTCATAATAATATCTCTCTTTTAGAGTAGACTTAATTTTAATTTTCAAGATAGAGAAAACCTTGTCGGAGATAATTTTTAACAATGAAAAATATGTTAAAATTTTTTGTGCCCGGCGACACTCAAATTCTAATTCCGTCACTGAGGTGTTGCGCCACTCACGGGTTGTGCAAAGCAATACTTTGTGCTCCGACTCACCTTTGAAGACCAACAAAATATTCTTGGCCTTGCAACATCATCAACAATTAATTGAACCTTCATACACTCGTAGAACCACACCTACACAGAATGAGAGTTTAGGCTATTGAATTTGCAATAAAATTTTAAGAAATTACATCTCTTACAAATAACACTGTCGTGCAGCCTTAGAAATAGCCCAGTGCCTCTCATAGTACATTAGGGTTTGTTTGGGGGGACTTATTTTTACCGGTCAAGCGGTTATGACCGTATGAATCGGATCTTAATTAAGATCTGCTTCATGCGGTCGTAACCGCTTGACCGGTGAAAATAAGGCTTCATTTGGGTGGACTTATTTTCACCGGTCAAGCGCTTAAGACCGCATGAACCAGACCTTAATTAAGATCCGGTTCATGCGATTGTAACCGCTTGATCGATGAAAATAAGTCCCCTCAAACAGAACCTAAGTCCCCTCAAAAAACTTTTCCCCGTTGACTTTTGCAATCGACTAACTTGATTGCAAAATTTATGCAAGATGATTGACCGGTTCTACTCTCTAAAAACTTTTGCATGTTGTCTATATTTTTTCTTTGATGATGTAATTGCTGACATAATATTTTGTTTTAATTGAAAGGAAGAAAATATTATATTCGATCAAAAATTGACAAATTTTAAAATTTTAAATATTCTTGTGCCTATAAAAAAGTAACACTTTTTAAATATTCCCGTGCCGCCGCTCACGGCGGCGAGGCCGCACAACTACTGCGGTCACGTGGCCACAAGCCGTGCAATCACGTGTAGGTGAACAATTACGTGTGCAAACAGTCAATGAAGAATGAAAAGAATGTGACGACTGACAAGATTTTTTAAACATTGATAGGGATAAGATCCATTTTATAGCAATATTGGGGTGCGGATAGCCTACTCCCTCATAACCCCCTCCCCCCCCCCCACACACACACACATAAGAGATCATGAGGAAACCGCCACGCGCGCGATCGTTTGGGCCGACCGAAGAGGCCGGCCCCTCTCTCCTTTCGCCGGTCGGCCGGCTCATGCCAGCTCGGTTTTCGGCCGGCCAAGAGGTCTCACCTCTCGGTCATGCACCCGTGGCCGAGAGGCGCGGCAGTCTTGCCGACCAACCTGGCAAGCGGAAGCTCTTCCTCCCGCGGCCTCCGCGGGAGGTGCATCTCGTGGCCAGCCGCGCCCGGCTCTCCGGCCGGACGCATTCGGCCAGTCGCGCCCCCTCACACCGGTCCCAGCCGGCCAAACCTTGCAACCAGACGGTGCCGGTCTCGTGACCGGCATCCGGTGCAGGCGCCGCACCCGTCAGCTAGCACTGGGGCCGCGTATGACATGCCGCCCGAGTACGGCCGATCGGCCACCTTCGCCTTCGGTCGGCAAGTCGCACGCCAGGCCAGTGCCGCGTCGGTGGCCTGCCACCATCGCAGGTAGAAGGTGGCTGGCCGTCTCTCTCGCCGTCCTTGGGAGGCATCCCTACCGCCTCCCGCGACCGTCGTCTATTTTTACCGTCTGATTGACCCAACCACGAACGCGGCTGTCAGTTGCGCGGGTAACCACCCGCATAACTGCCGTCGGTAGTGCGGGAGCCATGTTTTTAGTGGGGGTATGCATTTAGTAAAATTTAATATGCAGAAAATACATGCTCGAAACTATGTGAATCATGATCTACGCCAAGTAATTTGAGTGATTACGGTTGCTGATAGGCACATAACTACCGTAACCACTTTCTCGAGGTTATAAAAAGGCCCTCAGATCTCCTCATTTTTTCACATTTCTCCTTCGTGCTTACTTCTTCCTCAGGCCAGGACTCTGCCAGATTTCTTCTACGTGCCACCGCTCCTCCACTATAATTTTCCTACGAGTCACCGCTCCTTCAGCAGAATTGTCCTACGAGCCACAGCTCCACCACCGGAATTTTCCTACGAGCCACCGCCACTCCATCAGAGATTACGAATGCACCACCAAATGGACAAAAGCACAAAACACAAAATGCAGGAGCTACTCCTCAGCATTAAAAAACTCATCCTCAGAGAGATCTCCAATATCAAATTCGGCTACACCGAAACAATACGTTCGTGCCACCATGTCGGGATCTTAACCACCTCTAGTCTTGCAAGTATCTCATACCGTCCCCTTCAAACATCAACCCGCCCCACAATTAGCAAGGAGCTTCGCTGCATCAGCCTCCCCTGTGAGCAACGTCTCGCTACCCGATAAGCTAAAAATTCACATGATAACCGCAAATGCACACAACGTACCCTATACAACATTGCGCCCTGTGCGCACACTGCGCACATCGCACACGATGTAGACACTCCACAATTATGCACTTTGTGCCTCGTGCGCATTGCGCCTAGCACGCCCTTCGCGTACCCTGCACCATTTGTGCACACCACTCCTAGTGCGTAATGCGCCTCTATGCATTTTGTCATGCACACACCACCATTACCAAGCTTTTCGATCGGGAGCTTGCCTACCTTCCGCACCATTGCCGCATCAGTCACATTGGCCATGATTGCTGCAAATTTCCGTGCACATAATCCAACCTTCAAGTGATAGTCCCCGCCCTCCATTCGCTTTGACTCTAGATTGCGGGGACTAGGGGATAATCGCCCAATAGTGGGGAGAGCCGAGCAAGGCATAACCACCTCGATCTAGCTTGTACAACCCCATATTCGCTGGGAGGGATCCAAAGGCTTCAATGGTCAGGATTGGGCTAGTCTCAGGCTAGCCTCGGGTTAACCCTAAGGCATACTTGGGGAGTTCTCGTCCTGTAGGAGCTCTCGCCAAGGGCAGGCGAAAGCTGAGGAAACCAGGGCAGATAGTCGACCTCTCGGCAGGAGAGATCGTCGACCGACCAGGGCAGATAGTCGAGCTCTCGGCATAAGAGATCGTCGACCGACCGAAGCAGAGGGCCTGACTGCGGAAGCTCCCGCCTTAGGGAGAGCTCCCGCCCAGGGCAGGCGAGAAGGCCTTAGGTGAACCTTCTTTCGCATTAACGTCATGACTACCTAGCGCGAGAACCTTCCTGGCAGGAGTTCTCGCCAAGGCGGGCCTAGAGGGGATCCAACGAGAGCCTTCTAGGCCGGGGGTCTCGCCAAGTGGGCCCACGGGGTGGGACCCGGAGTCCAGAGAAGATTATTTTATTATTATCCCGAGGTAAAATTACCCAAACGCCCTTAGGAGAACAGCGGGATTTGGCTATTGGCAGACCCCTCAGGGGTATTTTAGTACTTTCAGGTCAAAGGAAGACTATAAAAAGACCCATAGGGGCTCTTTGGAAGGCAGGGCTCTCATTTTTCCTCCAACTCTAGTGCCTTCTGAAGAGCTCCCAGCCCAGCATTTGGCTTTGGAGGGGAAGCTCTCAGAGATCTTCCGGGTGTGTGGTGGGACCTCCCAGTTGAGGCTTTGGGTCTGTGTTAGGGCCTTAGCAGTCTGTCAGGGGTCGAGGTTTGAGAGAAGTAGGCATTGACTGCACTTTGGTTCGTGAACATTTGTTGAGGTTATTTTTGGCTTCAACAGTTCTGGTGCGGTGAGCGTGGACGCAGCCGGTGTAAGAAAATCTCGAGTTAAGTCCCATGGCAGGAGGCGAAGGTGAAGGATCAGGCGCAGGAGGATCCCCCACCCGGGTGGACGAGGCGACGAAGAAGATGTTTGAGGACTTCAGGCGAGAAGTCATGCAGACGATCAACTTGGCCTTCTCGGCAAGGAATGAGTGGGAGACGCCGCAGGTTCCGGTGGAGGTGGTTCCGCTGCTAGGCGAGAACGCTCCAGGGCAGCGCCCCGGGAAGGAGGTCCCGGCGGAGGCAGGCGAGAGGGACGTAGCCGCGCGGGAGCTTTTCCCAGGCCAGCGTCTCGAGAAGGAGCTTCCGGCGGATCTGGGCGAGAAGGAGGCGACGGTGCGGGAACTCTTCCCCGGGCATGGTCTCGCGGATCGGTCCAGCCAACCGAGGACGCGAGACGGGCCATCTCGCCAGGCGGGAGGCGAGACCCCCTTTAGTGAGCTCATTGTCTCGGCTCCAGTGCCGGAGGGGTTCCGGGAGCCGGACATGACCTACTACACCGGGAAGGATGACCCGGTTCAGCACGTGCAATGGTTCGAGGACGTGGTGTCCATCAGGCAAATGTCGGATGCCTTTAAGTGCAGGCTTTTCGCCATCACTCTGAAAGAGAAGGCCAGGGACTGGTTCCACCAGTTGCCGGCGAGTTCCATCTACAGTTTTGAAGATCTGCGCAGAGGTTTCTTGTTGAGGTTCTCGACTTCAAAGAAGCGGAAGAAGGAGGCTGAATGCCTGTTTGCAGTAAGGCAAGGGCCGGAAGAGACGCTGGGTCACTATGTCGACCGGTTCCAAGAGGAGGTTCTCCTGGTCCAGGAGGTCCCGGGGTACGCGCTGATGCTTGCCTTCACCCTGGGGCTGAGACCAGGGTTTTTCAGCATGGAGTTGAAGAGAGTGCCCCCTCTCTCTTTTGAGGAGCTCATGGAGAGGGCGGCGAAGGAGATAGACTTTGAGAGGGCAAACCCTGCGTTTGCGAGGAAGCTGGCCAGGTTGGCCGAGGATGATGTGAAGGAGCCGGTAGTGGAAAGGCAGAGAGAGCAGAGAGAGCAGAGGGAGCAGAGGGAGCCGAGGGAAGATAGGAGAAGAGAAGAGCCCCGAGGGCAGGGACAGCAGCATGGGGGGGCCAGGGAGCCGAACAACCGACTGGGTTGGAGGCCTCAGGAGGGTCGCCCCCAGGGCCAAGGAGGACTTCAGGGAAGAGATAACTTCCGGGAGCAAAGAAGGCTGGAGCAGGGAGGATGGCGACAAGGACCAAGGGGTCATTTCCCACCACCGCAGGAGGCCATGGAGGTGGGAAGAGGAAGAGGAAGAAGATTTCAGGGAGCCGGAAGAAGGGGAGGAGGAGAAGGAAGAGGGGGCAGGGAGGCGTTGCCCTATTGTGACTTCCATCAGGAGGAAGGTCACGCAACGGCCACCTGCCCAGAGTTTCTGGAGATTAGAGGGGCCAGAGTGGCCGGAAGACAAGATCCGCCTGTAAGGATCGTTGAAGTACAGCGGGAAGAGGTAGAGGACAGATGTGAAGACAGGATTGACGTGGGGACCCGAGGAGGGATCGGAGTGATCCACGGGGGAGTGGGGATCGAGGCAACCCGCAAGGGGAGCCTTCAAACCATGTTCCGCCGAGGGGTCGCCTCGACCTCCCAGGCTCCACCCCCAGAGGAGAAGATCACTTTCTCATCCGCGGATATGCCAGACTACGAGGATCCGTTCTGCGACGCGCTTGTGATCCAGACAGCGATAGAAAACTACACCGTCTCCCGGATACTGGTGGATAATGGGAGCTCGGTGAACGTGATCTTCAAGAAGGCCTTCGATGAGATGAGGGTGGAAGGAAAAAGGGTCCTGGCTTCTGATGGACCGCTTTTTGGCTTCTCCGGAGAAAGGAAAGAAGTGGAAGGGGGAGTGGGCCTGCATGTGAGGCTTGGGGGCGTCTCACGGAACTGTCGGTTCGTGATCGTAGATGCCCCGAGTAGTTACAATGCCATCTTTGGACGTCCCCTCATCAGCGCCTTTCGCTGCGTACCCTCCTCATACCACCAATGCCTCAAGTTCAACAATGGAGGAGTGCAGGTTAGGATCAGGGGGGATCCGAAGATGGCAAGGCAATGCTATGTGACGGCGGTTAATACCGTGTCATGGGCGGCGGAGGCAGAGGAGTTGGAGAAGGAGATGGCTGAGCAGGAAGGGGTTGAGAAAGGGGAGATAAGCCTGGGGGAGGCGATGGAGGTTGTTGAGGAGTTGGCAGAGGTGGAGGAGATCAGCCTAGAAGAGGCGAGAGGAGTGATGGATGAAGAAGAGCAGAGGCAGGAGGAGAGCCTGGAGGAGGCGATGGAAGTTGATGAGGTTGGGGGAGAGGAGCTCGAGTTTGAGTAGGAAGAGGCAAGGGTAAGTTGGGAGCGGTCAGGGCTGGAGCCGGCCGAGGAAGTGGTGGAGATGGAGGTGCTTACAAGAGCGGGGGAGGTCCAAAGGATTCGGATCAGCGGAGGCTTGAGCCTCGAGGATCAGGAGCGGATGCGAGCCTGCATCCAAAGCAACGTCGACATCTTCGCTTGGAGCGCGGCAGACATGCCGGGCATCGACGCGGACGTGGCCTGTCATCGCTTGAACCTGGATCCCAGAGCCCGCCCCATACGCCAAAATATGAGGGCCATCGCCACCAAGCTAGAAGCCCCCATCCGAGAGGAAGTCAAAAAGCTCCTGGACGCAGGCTTCATCTCAGAGATCCAGTATCCAGGCTGGATCTCCAACGTGGTAATGGTAAAGAAGGAAGGAGGAAAATGGCGCATGTGTGTTGATTTTTCTTTATTAAATAAATCATGTCCCAAGGATTGCTACCCCTTGCCTCGAATCGACGCGCTGGTTGACTCAGCCGTTGGTTTTTCTCTTATGAGTTTTTAGATGCATTTTCAGGTTACCACCAGATCCGGATGCACCCTCCTGATGTCAAGGATGTTTCCTTCATCACGAGAGAGGGATGCTTCAGCTATAAGATGATGCCCTTCGGATTGAAGAACGCAGGGGCGACGTACCAACGCATGATGGATCGAATCTTTCGAGATCAAAGGGGAAGGAACCTGGAGGTCTATGTGGATGACCTCATGGTCAAGAGCAAGTGTGTTGATTCCCACCTGCGAGACTTGGAGGAGACATTTGCCACCCTGCGAAGGTTCAAGATGAGGTTGAACCCCTTGAAGTGCGTCTTCGGGGCTAGTCGCGGGAAATTCCTCGGACACCTCTTGACTCCCGCGGGGGTAGAGCCTAACCCCGATAAGGTTAAGGCTATCCTAGACCTGGAATCGCCTCGCAGTGCCAAGGAGGTCCAGCGCTTGACCGGGAAGTTGGCCGGGCTAAGCAGGTTCCTCTCTCGGTCAGGGGATAGATGTTCCTCTTTCTTCAAAGTACTTCGTGGCAACCAAGCATTCGAATGGACGGTCGAGTGTGAAGAGGCATTTTAGGGGCTGAAGAGACAACTCTCCCAAGCTCCGTTACTTCAAAGCCCGAAGGAAGGGGAGGACCTAGCCTTGTATCTCGGAGTGGGGGGAGAGGCAGTGAGCTCCGTCTTGGTTAGGGAAGAGGGGAAGAAACAGTTACTTGTCTATTATGTCAGCCGAATCTTAAAAAAGGTGGAGCTCCGATACCCCATCCTGGAGAAGCTAGCGTATGCTTTGGTCATCTCAGCTAGGAAGCTTCGCCCTTACTTTCAAGCACACTCGATTAGGGTGGTAACCGACCATCCCCTTCGCAAGGTCTTGGAGGGGGTGGAACATTCAGGAAGGTTGGCAAAGTGGTCCATCGAACTAAGCGAGTTCGACATTTCTTTCGTCCCGAGGCTCTCCATCAAGGCCCAGGCCGTAACGGATTTTCTGGCGGACTATGTTACCGAGGCCGAGGTTGAAGAACCAAGGCTGCAAGAAGCGTGGAAGATGGTGGTCGACGGGGCCTCAGGAAGGCACTCCCTGGGAGGAGGTGTGGTGTTGGTAAGCCCTCAGGGAGTTACCATAGAGCAGGCAGTGACTTTCCATTTCCCTGTAACCAATAACCAAGCGGAGTATGAGGCTGTGATCGCTGGCCTTCGCTTGGCAAAGGAGCTGGAAATCCATGATGTGGAGGCCTTCACCGACTCCATGGTGGTAGCATCGCAGATCCGAGGCGAGTTTGAGGCCCGGGAGCCTACCCTCGCAAGATATCTGTCAAAGGTAAGAACTATTATTGGAGGTTTCCGTTCTTTTTCTATTCAACATGTTCCCAGGGAGGAAAGCATGGCAGCTGACCGGTTAGCAAAGTTCGGGCCTCGGGGTGGAGGTACCCTAACCGAACTATTTCGGCCAGCCATTGAAGAGGGAGAGGTGATGGAGGTGAATCGGCGGTCCTCATGGGTAGATCCGTTGGTGACCTTCTTGACCACAGGAGAACTGTCAAAAGAAGTCAAGGATGCAAAGAGCTTCAGGCACAAGGCGGCTCATTACCTGATGCTGGAGGGGAGCTTGCATCGGAAGATGTTGTCAGGGCTCCTCGCGAGATGCGTAACCGAGGAGGAAGTCCCGAGGATCCTGGAAGAGGTGCATTCGGGAGAATGCGGCAGTCATTCAGGGGGAAGGACATTGGAAGCAAGGGTGATAAGGCAAGGATATTTCTGGCGGACCTTAAGGAAGGATACAGCTGAATTCGCAAGGAGGTGTCGGAAGTGCCAAGTGCATGCTCCTCTGCAGCTCTTGCCCGCCCAAAGGCTTCGAAGCATCACGGCGCCATGGCCCTTCGCCATTTGGGGAATGGACCTGGTTGGACCCTTTCCTCCAGCTAGCGGACAGAGGAGGTTCCTCCTAGTTATGATTGACTACTTCTCCAAATGGCTGGAGATCAAGCCGTTAGCCAAGGTAACCTCCCAGGTCATCAGAAACTTCGTTTGGGGGGAAATCATTTGCAGGCACGGATTGCCCCAAGCGATAGTGACGGACAACGGTCCTCAGTTCGCCAGTGAAGAATTCATCAATTTCTGCACCCAATTGGGGATTGACCTCAGGTTCGCCTCTGTCCATCATCCTCGGAGCAATGGCCAGGTGGAGGCGGCAAACAAAGTCATCGTCAACTTGCTAAAAAAGAAGGTGGAGAACCTGAAGGGTAGCTGGGTGGAACAGCTCCCTTCCGTCCTGTGGGCCTTGCGAACAACTCCGAACACGGCCACAGGAGAGACCCCCTTCAAACTCTCTCATGGGTGTGAGGCTGTCCTCCCTGTGGAGTTCGAGGTTAGGTCCCCAAGGGTCGCGGCCGCAGCTGAGGGAAGCGAAGCTTGGAGGTTGGAGAATGAGGAAGGGTTGCGCCTCTCATTAGATATGGTGGAAGAGCTGTGGGATGTTGCCGCCATCAGGCAAGAAGAAATAAAACGGCGAATGGCTCGGTACTTCGATAAGCACATCAGAGTCAAGCAATTCGCCGAGGGGGATCTAGTACTGAAAAAGGTCGACGCTGCGGGAAGGTCGGCCGCGGTTGGTAAGCTCAACCCTAGCTGGGAAGGGCCTTACATAGTAGAGAAGGCTCTGGTTAACGGAGGCTACTATCTCCAGGACGCGGAGGGAAGGACCTTGAGTCACACCTGGAATGGTGATGACCTGAAGCGCTTCTACCCGTAGGAGGGAAAGAAGGATTGTAGTGTTGTAAACAACTGTTGCATTTTCAATGAGTTTATTTCAAAATGTTGACTGTCGCTGAATAGGCAATCTTTATGTTTTAGTTTTAACTGGCTATGATCCCTCATCTCAGTGATAGAATAGACCTGGTTGAAGGGATCTTCATCAACACCCCGAGCTCGGCTCGGCCCCAGATAGACCCGCTGCGCAGGCTCTCATCTAGCTGGCAGGTCCGAAGGCTCGCCTGTGGGGGAGAGGTTTGGTTATCTTCATCAACACCCCGAGCTCGGCTCGGCCCCAGGTAGACCCGCTGCGCAGGCTCTCATCTAGCTGGCAGGTCCGAAGGCTCGCCTGTGGGGGAGAGGTTTGGTTATCTTCATCAACACCCCGAGCTCGGCTCGGCCCCAGGTAGACCCGCTGCGCAGGCTCTCATCTAGCTGGCAGGTCCGAAGGCTCGCCTGTGGGGGAGAGGTTTGGTTATCTTCATCAACACCCCGAGCTCGGCTCGGCCCCAGGTAGACCCGCTGCGCAGGCTCTCATCTAGCTGGCAGGTCCGAAGGCTCGCCTGTGGGGGAGAGGTTTGGTTATCTTCATCAACACCCCGAGCTCGGCTCGGCCCCAGGTAGACCCGCTGCGCAGGCTCTCATCTAGCTGGCAGGTCCGAAGGCTCGCCTGTGGGGGAGAGGTTTGGTTATCTTCATCAACACCCCGAGCTCGGCTCGGCCCCAGGTAGACCCGCTGCGCAGGCTCTCATCTAGCTGGCAGGTCCGAAGGCTCGCCTGTGGGGGAGAGGTTTGGTTATCTTCATCAACACCCCGAGCTCGGCTCGGCCCCAGGTAGACCCGCTGCGCAGGCTCTCATCTAGCTGGCAGGTCCGAAGGCTCGCCTGTGGGGGAGAGGTTTGGTTATCTTCATCAACACCCCGAGCTCGGCTCGGCCCCAGGTAGACCCGCTGCGCAGGCTCTCATCTAGCTGGCAGGTCCGAAGGCTCGCCTGTGGGGGAGAGGTTTGGTTATCTTCATCAACACCCCGAGCTCGGCTCGGCCCCAGGTAGACCCGCTGCGCAGGCTCTCATCTAGCTGGCAGGTCCGAAGGCTCGCCTGTGGGGGAGAGGTTTGGTTATCTTCATCAACACCCCGAGCTCGGCCCGGCCCCAGGTAGACCCGCTGCGCAGGCTCTCATCTAGCTGGCAGGTTCGAAGGCTCGCCTGTGGGGGAGAGGTTTGGTTATCTTCATCAACACCCCGAGCTCGGCTCGGCCCCAGGTAGACCCGCTGCGCAGGCTCTCATCTAGCTGGCAGGTCCGAAGGCTCGCCTGTGGGGGAGAGGTTTGGTTATCTTCATCAACACCCCGAGCTCGGCTCGGCCCCAGGTAGACCCGCTGCGCAGGCTCTCATCTAGCTGGCAGGTCCGAAGGCTCGCCTGTGGGGGAGAGGTTTGGTTATCTTCATCAACACCCCGAGCTCGGCTCGGCCCCAGGTAGACCCGCTGCGCAGGCTCTCATCTAGCTGGCAGGTCCGAAGGCTCGCCTGTGGGGGAGAGGTTTGGTTATCTTCATCAACACCCCGAGCTCGGCTCGGCCCCAGGTAGACCCGCTGCGCAGGCTCTCATCTAGCTGGCAGGTCCGAAGGCTCGCCTGTGGGGGAGAGGTTTGGTTATCTTCATCAACACACCGAGCTCGGCTTGGCCCCAGGTAGGCCCGCTGCGCAGGCTCTCATCTAGCTGCAGGTCCGAAGGCTCGCCTGTGGGGGAGAGGTTTGGTTATCTTCATCAACACCCCGAGCTCGGCTCGGCCCCAGGTAGACCCGCTGCGCAGGCTCTCATCTAGCTGGCAGGTCCGAAGGCTCGCCTGTGGGGGAGAGGTTTGGTTATCTTCATCAACACCCCGAGCTCGGCTCGGCCCCAGGTAGACCCGCTGCGCAGGCTCTCATCTAGCTGGCAGGTCCGAAGGCTCGCCTGTGGGGGAGAGGTTTGGTTATCTTCATCAACACCCCGAGCTCGGCTCGGCCCCAGGTAGACCTGCTGCGTAGGCTCTCATCTAGCTGGCAGGTCCGAAGGCTCGCCTGTGGGGGAGAGGTTTGGTTATCTTCATCAACACCCCGAGCTCGGCTCGGCCCCAGGTAGACCCGCTGCGCAGGCTCTCATCTAGCTGGCAGGTCCGAAGGCTCGCCTGTGGGGGAGAGGTTTGGTTATCTTCATCAACACCCCGAGCTCGGCTCGGCCCCAGGTAGACCCGCTGCGCAGGCTCTCATCTAGCTGGCAGGTCCGAAGGCTCGCCTGCGGGGGATAGGTTGGCTCTTGCGATACTTTGTTCTTAGCCACTTCTACGACACCCCGAGCTCGGCTCGGCCCCAGGTAGACCCGCTGCGCAGGCTCTCATCAAGCTGGCAGGTCCGAAGGCTCGCCTGCGAGGGATAGGTTGGCTCCTGAGATACTTTGTTCTTGGCCACTTCTACATTACAACGAACTCGACTCGGCCCCGGGTAGACCCGTTGCGCAGGCTCTCAATAAGCTAGCAGGTCCGACGGCTCGCCGGCGGGGTAGGGGTTTGATTGGTTGGAAAAATACGTGGGTAGGGCCCTGACCTAGACTGAAGGCAAGGCCCTAAAGGTCTCGGCCAGTAAGGGTCTCGGCTCAAAGGTCTCGGCCAGTAAGGGTCTCGCCCCAAAGGTCTCGGCCAGTAAGGGTCTCGGCTCAAAGGTCACGGCCAGCAAAGGTCTCGGTCAAAGGGGGGGTTCTCGCAAAAAGAGGCTCCCGGCGGACCTGAGCAGGACAACCTAATTAACAACGCGAGGTTCCCGCCTAACGGATTTCTAAGAGGTTATCCTAAAGAGACTAAGGGTCTCGGCGGAAGTTCGCGCGGAAGCCATTCGGTAGAACAATATACTTTCAAGCACGCTGAAAATGAGAGATGAAACACTGCTTTACATAAAATTAATTACACAAAGTTGGAGCCTCTCGCTCATTACAAAAGAAACAAAAAGAGAAGTTTAGGGGGACGCGCTGTAACTCCCGCTGGTGCTTTCGCTTGAATCCTCGCCAGAGCCCTCTCCAGATGACTCGCCAGCGGTAGAAGACCTCGGGATGTCTGAGGGAGGCGAGTCCGGCGCGCCCGGAGGTTTGGGAACTGGATCGTAGAGCCAAGGAAGAAGCTGGCGAGCGTCGATGGTCGCGCCGTCCTCCCGAAGCAGCTTGACGTCTCGCAGCGTCTCGAGCGTCAGCTTGACGGTTGCCTGAGCGTTGGCCTGGAGCAGCTTGTCAACGTCGTACTCCGAAAGGTAACGACTCCGCAGCCTCGCATCTAGCTCCGGAGGCGGGACCTTCGCCAGCTCTGCGCGAAGCTGTTCCCTCAAGAGGACGCTCTCGCAGCGCGCGTTGGCCAGCTCTGCGCGAAGCTCCCTGACTTGGGCAGAATCCTGTGAAAAGAAAAAGAGAGTTCAGCCTGGAAACATCGCACCATCATAACTTTGAAAAACGAAAGCAAGGGTTCGGGAGGGTCTCGCTTACCTCAGCCGCAGGGCGTAGAGACAGCGCCAGTCGAGCATCCGCAAGCTCTTGTTGAGCTTTCGCGAGTTCTTCTCCCGCGGCCTGCGCTCGAGCCATCGCGTCCTCCCTCGCCTTGCGCATATCGGTGAAATTCTTGTCAAGGGTGATGCTTCGGCGCGCACACATATGCGCAAGCTCGAACCCGCGCAATAGAGCCCGGATGGCATCGAAGGCTATAAGGCGGGTGGACATCTGGTCGAATGTGCTGGCATCCTCCCGGCTGTAAAGGCCGTATCCAAGCGAGAAGGCCTCGCCATTCACATCTTCCCCCTCCGCCCAGCTGGGAAGGAGCGTCGTAACTTTGATCAAGTTCGACTCAGGGTCCCATTCCATCTGAGGCTTCCCCTCCGCGTCGACGTACTTCACGCCGAAGCCAAAGTTCCTGTGCCCTCTCGGCACCTCCTGGGGCGGGACACTGGCAGAGGTTTCGGCGGCGACCACTCCTCCCCCAGCCTCGCTCGCGGCCGATGGGTTCCCAGTAGAAGCCTCGGCGCGGCTCTTGGCGGCGGCATCCATCTCGCTGGCCATCTGAAGGATCGCTTCAAAAGACCTGCCCTCTGGAGGAGGTTGGACAGGCGGGACGGCCGGGGCTTTTCCCTTCTCAAGGGCAGAGGGTTTCGGCCTCTTCAGCGTTCGGAGAGGAGGAAGGGTGACCTTCCGCTTCTTGGCTGGTGGCGGCAAGGGAGGGGCTGGATCTTCTCGGCAGGCGCTGGCGCTAGCTTCCGCGAGCGCAAGGGAGCCTCTCGCTGCCAGACCCTCGACACCCCGGCCTTCAGCGAAGGGTTGGCGCAGAGGGACCTCCCGCTCTCCTGCAAAGTTAAAACGCCTCAGCACTTCAGCGCAAGAAAATCCTTGATAAAAGAGGGAATCTGAGGCGAGACCGTACCTTCGCCCGAGTGAACAAGTGGGAGGGAGTCGACGTCCCGCCGAAGATAGGGGACGTCGAACTCCTTGGTCCCGAAGAATTCCAGGATTGCGCTCTCGCGCGATCCCAGAGTAGGCGGCTTGTAGGCAGCGTCCTCATACTGGACGGGCTGAAGCGGGACGTTGCCGAAGTCCCCGCTGACATAAACGAACTTCTCGCCCCAGTGGTGGTGCTTGTTGGCGAGACCGGTAACCTCGAGCAGTTGCCCGGAGAAGAAAACCACCCCGCCCTTGGCACGGAAGTTGAATAGCTTCCGGAAGATGGGCAAACTGAACTCGATCCTCTCGGATCGCATATAGCATATGAATGCTATAAGGATCGCGACCGAGTTCGGGTTCAGTTGGGCGGGAACCACCCCATAATAGCGAAGAGCTAGCCGAACGTCTGACCAAAGGGGGAGGCGGAAGCCCACCTCGAAGTGCTCGAGGGGGATGGCAAGCTCTCCCGCCCCCGGGGTATTCACCCTATCGTGATTCCCCGGGTTTCGCGCCGAGAAGCCGGCGGGGATGTAGCAGTCAACGATCATGTTGTATTCGTCGAGGGTGAGCTTGTAGGAAGGGAAGAGGTATTTTTGAAAAGCTTCCGCGCAGTGGGCGCGACCCTTGCTCTCGCCAGGCATGGTTGGTTTGTGAGTAAGAGCGAGAGCTGAAGAGGGGTCGAAGCGAGAGCAAGAACGCGAAAGCAAGGAGGGAAGGCTGAGGTTCCGGATCGAAGAAGTAAATGCGGTTGGTAGACTTCTCTATTTATAAGAAAACGTAATCATCATGAATTCATCCGACAGAGAGAGAAAGTGACAGCGGAGTACAGCTGTCAGAATCCGGGCTAACGGCGCCTCGATTCTCCCCCTCGGGATGACAGCGGTCAACGGTCGTTTCGGGTTTCGACGCGACCTCCTAGATTAGCGCAAGCCTCCTAGGTTAACACAAACCTCCTAGATTGGCGCAAGCATCCCAGATTGGTGTAAGCGTCCTAATTGAAAAGCCTCGCAGAGCAATAAAAAGAAAAGGAAAAAGAGAGATATGGATAGAAGCGAGATCCTCGCTAGCGCAAGCTGGGTAAAACTTAGTTAGTAATAATGTTTATTACAGATACGTTGAAAAAAAAGAGATACATGGAGATTCAAAGCGGGAAGGCTAGTAGGGCTTCCAGCTCCATCGTCCTCGTTCTCGCCGCCTAGTTCTTGGGGGCGCCAACGGGTTGAAGTAAGACGATAACGTGGTACACCCAAGGTTGATCCGCCTGGCGTAATCCCGGATCTGCGAGATGCACCTCCCTGGCGAAGACTCGGCGGAAGGCCCACCCGGGCAATCAGTCTCGCCCAAGAAGAAATCCCGCTCCAGAGCCTCCAGCCTTTGCTCCACGGATTCGCGGAATGCTTTCGCCGCGGCAGTATGGGCACGGTCTCGCCGGATAAGCTTGGCCAGGATGACCGAGATCTTCCTCCGTCTCCCCTTCGCGCTCCCAGCGCTGTTCAAGGTTTCTTCTATCTCGCCAGACGAGGGGAGAGGGGACTCTTCATCTTCTTCTTCCTCCTCTACTTCTTCCTCTTCTTCTCCTTCCTCGTTGACGCCCGACCGCAAGCCAGGATCACTTGCGAAAGAAACACACGAGAATTTTGGTCAAGGCATGACAATCAACAGTCCAGAAAAAGTTTTCGCATACCTGCGGTTGGGCGAGAACCGTCAACCAAAGTTGGACGAGAAGGCCCGACCCCTCCGTTGGTTCCATAAAGGAGGTGAAGAGGCTTGCCCAGCCCCGGGCGGAAGGACTCGCGCACGATGATCCCGGCCTGGCCGGAAGCATGTGGGGAGTTGTCTTCTCTCAAGGGACGATCAGCATCCTTGAGAGTAGCGGAAGGTTCAGAAGCCACCCCTCCCGCCTGCAGGATAGGATCGGCCACCGCAGGAGGCTCCTCAACGGTTCTCGCTTCATCTTCCCGGGTGGTTAGACCCGGGTCGGCGGGAGCTGGCACTGCGAGAAGACGGTTCAGAAAAGAAAGGGTCGGGTTGAAATATTGACAAGGGAAAATGTACCTATCGTTCCGGTCTCGGCTGGAGGAATCCCCTCCGAGACCCGCGTTTGGTCCTTGGGGGAATGAGCGGGCAGGTTCGAAGAACTTGGCGGGATCTCGGCGTCATCGTTAGGAGCGGGTTCCTGCGAAAGCTTTCGTTAATCATCGGATCTAGTGCACAGTCAGCTCGGTAGGCACGGTTAAAAGGCTTACCTTCTGCGGGGAAGGATCCCCCGCAGGATTGGGAGTGGGGGAAGGAGGATCCCTGTTCTCGCGAGAAAGGTCCCGCCGGACCACCTTCGCCCTTTTCTTTTCCTTCTTCTTCGGCTCGGACGGCCCGACGATGGAAGTCTTTTTCACTAACCATGGAGCCACCGCCGCACAGTTAGCCAAGGCCCGCGCTTGGGCAGCGACTAACCGGTCTTGGAGGTCTTGCGGAAGCGGTTTGGCAGCACGTTTGGGATGCATGGTAAGCTCGCGCAAAAGTCCCGGGGGGCGAGAGCTCAGTCGTAAAAACAGTATTTCAAGGGCGAGACATATGGTCGCCTATCGGTGCGTATTTATAGCCGCAGTAGGACCCACCAAAAGATTCCCCTGGTTAGTTGGCACGTGTCCAGCGAATATTTTGGGGGTTGGACTTGTCTTGTCGAGCGCAGGGCTAGCTCGAAAAGAGCGGGGATTGTGTACAACCCCATATTCGCTGGGAGGGATCCAAAGGCTTCAATGGTCAGGATTGGGCTAGTCTCAGGCTAGCCTCGGGTTAACCCTAAGGCATACTTGGGAAGTTCTCGTCCTGTAGGAGCTCTCGCCAAGGGCAGGCGAAAGCTGAGGAAACCAGAGCAGATAGTCGACCTCTCGGCAGGAGAGATCGTCGACCGACCAGGGCAGATAGTCGAGCTCTCGGCATAAGAGATCGTCGACCGACCGAAGCAGAGGGCCTGACTGCGGAAGCTCCCGCCTTAGGGAGAGCTCCCGCCCAGGGCAGGCGAGAAGGCCTTAGGTGAACCTTCTTTCGCATTAACGTCATGACTACCAAGCGCGAGAACCTTCCTGGCAGGAGTTCTCGCCAAGGCGGGCATAGAGGGGATCCAGCGAGAGCCTTCTAGGCCGGGGGTCTCGCCAAGTGGGCCCACGGGGTGGGACCCGGAGTCCAGAGAAGATTATTTTATTATTATCCCGAGGTAAAATTACCCAAACGCCCTTAGGAGAACAACGGGATTTGGCTATTGGCAGACCCCTCAGGGGTATTTTAGTACTTTCAGGTCAAAGGAAGACTATAAAAAGACCCATAGGGGCTCTTTGGAAGGCAGGGCTCTCATTTTTCCTCCAACTCTAGTGCCTTCTGAAGAGCTCCCAGCCCAGCATTTGGCTTTGGAGGGGAAGCTCTCAGAGATCTTCCGGGTGTGTGGTGGGACCTCCCAGCTGAGGCTTTGGGTCTGTGTTAGGGCCTTAGCAGCCTGTCAGGGGTCGAGGTTTGAGAGAAGTAGGCATTGACTGCACTTTGGTTCGTGAACATTTGTTGAGGTTATTTTTGGCTTCAACATAGCTGGCCTGTGATCTCTTTACCACGCAGCCGCCTGAGCCGGCAGCTCTACGACCGCCCATCCCCAGCCGTGTCACAACCTGCATTTTCTCAGCATAAAAATTATATCAGAGTAAGAGAAAATACGCGTCGTGATGCCACGCCGTGCAGGGGATATCTGCAGACGCTCAGACAAAACTCCAAACTCTACAGTTTATAAGAAAACCATAGGTTATTATGAATGAAATCCAATTAAGTTAGATGACCGTATCCCTCGTCACAATGGATCAACTAGTCCACGAGTAAAATATCTTTATACGCTGCGGAAAAAATATTTTGATTAAGTGATTTGACATTCTACATGAGTATAAGCGTCCACGAAGGACAACTCACGGTATGCAAGACTCTAGTTCAGTATAGTACGAAAATAGGCTTTACGTTAGATTAGAAGATAGTCCTTTAGTTTTAGAAATATGACATGTATGAAGTAATATCGGTAGGGGTTTTATAAGTTAAAAATATCTAACATGCACCTTAGCATAAAATAATCCCAGAGAGCAAGTAAACAACCTTCAAATAGGCAAAAACTAGCAGTTTAAGTTCATACTTAGTACCATAAAGAAATCCACCAGTGGGCGTCAACATCCTGACACAACCCACTGGTGAGCATGTATGTTTGTACAAAAAAAAGGCATCTAAGAACTACCTAGCTCGCTATAGTGAGGAGAAGAAATCTCTGCAACCCATCAGATTACTAGCAAACTCCAAAGAAAACTAGCCGCACAATCGGCTAGAGCCCTGAACCTGAGGCATTCAAAGAAAGAATAGCACAGCAAGGGAGAATAAAAACAGAAAAGGAACAATTAGATTATATGCAAGAGAATAGCATAAGGGTTTACCAGACCCTATTAAAGGAATGCTGACAAAGTCAGCTAAAAAAATAATATGAAACAGGTAAAGGTAATATACTCATCAAAATAGAGTAAACAAAGGTGCACCAAGTGCGAGGATGAAGCTAAGCTTCTAGAATATCTGCAAGTAGAATTAGCAGGATAACAAAATATCTAAACAGAGTGTAAGAATCAAAAGAATCATTAACACTGGAGTAAAAGAAAAAAACATGGGCCTGGGCCGGTGGCAACAGTGTCCAACCAGGACCATCATACCTAAATCTTTTCAAGAGGTACTGTGGAGGCGACATCAGTCCAACTCAACCAAACAGTCCAATTGTTTAGCAAGAGAAGAAAAGAGGGGGCGGCGACATCGGTCCAACTCAACCCACAAATCAAGATTAACTCCCGTATTAAAATGATTCACAAATACTACCAGGCTGGTGGTCCTATATCCACTAAAAAGCAAGAGTGAACCCCATTAAATCTAAAACAAATAACAAAAACACCTAGCTGCACAAACAGCTGACGACGTTGAGTGAGTTCAGCTCACTCAACGCTGTCAACGCTTTCTTGCTTAAATCAGCAAGGCCATCAAAAGGGCATTGAGGGAGCTCACCACACTCAACGCTTTTGCCTTAACAGCTCAACAGAGAAAAGGCGTTGAACTCACCACACTCAACGCCCGAATTGGGCAGCCTCTTCGCCACTCAGCCCACCGTCGGTGTGGGAATGGCTGACCTCCTCGTCGCTTGGGACGGGTGGCTCCTTAGTTGTCCATCCCCTTGCAGGCACCCCAAAAGGGGGGGGGGGGTGATGCAACCTAGATCGGGCGACCAAGCCGCCCTATCTGAGCGGCCTCCTATTAGCCCAGGGTGGGCGACAGTAGGGCCTTCTGCCCCCTCGCAGATCCCCCACAAGGGGGGCAGGGATGCCCAGATCGGCCGGGCTACCTAGGGAGGGCGACAACATGGCCACCCACCCCCTCGCCGATGCCCCCCATAAGGGGCGCAAACGCCCAAAATGGGCGGCCCTATGGCCGCCCAGTTTGGGCGGCCTTCTTGCTCCCAAGTCGGGCGGCTTGCTCGCCTCTCGTCCTCTATCAGGGCCGCTTTGCCCTGGCCGCCGGCCTCGCCCAGCCGTCGTTCTCGCCTGACCGCCCCTCCCCTCACTGGGAGGGCAATTAAGCTTTACTTGGACTCAAAATCGTTTGTGGGCATTGTCGTCTTTTTCATAAAATTGGTAATCCACGTGCTCCAATCTAGACGTTCTTAATTGTCCATCCGGGGGTTACTTGGTAAAATTATCGGATTACTCTTTTTAAAATCTATAAATATACCCCCTGGCTCTCATTTATTTCCATTCTCTCATCCTCTGGAGAATTCCTCCAATGAATTTCTCTACTCTTTCGAGGAATTCCTCCCTCCTTCACTTCTCCTCCCGTGCTCGCCGCTCCCTTGCACGCTCTTGTGCGAGCCGCTACGTTAAAAATTGTTCACCTTTTTTCGAGAATTTTCACTTTAAAATTTTGTCTTATCAGCTTTCTATTTTTTGTGAATGCTTGCACACTTGACTGCTCTACGGGCTAAGACGATTCAATTAGTCCAATCTATCAAGAGCCTTGAGTGAGCCGCAACGATAGCGAAAGTTTAAAAACAAGGAAGTGAGTTCCTCTTCATTTAAAGTGAAATGGATAATATTCATTTAACGATTCAAATCTATTTTTTTTTACTGATCGGATGAGTTCCCTACTTCAAATTTTTTATATATTTTTTTAATTAAAAAATTCTATGCAATTAAATCGAGTGAGATAAATCGGCATACGGTTCATTTTGGGCGCTGCTATCCGCACCGCAGTTTTGGCTATTCGCACCGCATTTTCTCCTAATTTTTCGTGTCTTTTGAAAATACGTTTTGTACATGCATTTTTAGGAAAAGTGTTCAACACGAAAGTTATAGATCTCGACGAGATCTGCAAATTTCGTGTTGAACACTTTTCCTAAAAATGCATGTACAAGGCGTATTTCCAAAATGCGCGAAACCTGGACGTATTTTCAAAGTACGCCTTGTACATGCATTTTTAGGAAAAATGTTCAACACGAAAGTTGTAAATCTCGGGGAGCACGAATCTTAATAATGCATTTACAAGACGTATTTCCAAAAAGCACAAAAAATTAGGAGAAAGCGCGGTGCAAATAGCCAAAACTGCATTGCGGATAGCAGCGCCCTTCATTTTCCAACAAATGGAGAAAATGGGGATGACGGGAAGCACGAATCTTAATAATACGAAGTTCACTCGTGCAGCCGGCTAGATTGACAATTCGTCACCGAGCTTACGTGGCACTCGGGTTTTCGCCGACAATTCCTTTTTTTTTAATACTCCGTTATATGAAATTTTGTATAAATTACCGGTCAGTCCTGCAGTCTGAAAGTCATCCTAAACCCGCCCCGGAAATGAGTTCCAGGTTCTGCACCAATTACTCCCTCCTTTCCCGTCTTCTCAGCTTCAACTCAACACAACCACACTCCGCCACCGCCGCCGCCTCCGCCGCCGCCCGAGCTTCACAACCCGACCGCATGAGCTGCCCCGCCCCGTCCGACCGTCCCATGCGTAACGTTGACGACCCTGAGTCCGGCGAGCTCGACCCTGACGACACTGATCTAAACAACGACGACGAGCCGCCACCCTGGAAGCGGACTGGCAAAGTCGTGCAGACGGTGGGCCTCGGCGGCGTCGGCGTGTCGGTGACGCTGATAGTGAACGCGCCGCCGTCGGCGGCAACACACGTGGCGCTGCACACGGCTTACCTTTCGGTGGTTGGGCTGGGGCTGTTCACCGGGATGGGACTCTCCTTCTTCTCCATCTTAATGAAGGGGAGCCCGTCGGTGGGTTGGGTGCAGACCAGGCTCATGTTTTTCACTCTCTTCTTCATGGCCATCGCCTGCCTCCTCCGGCTCCACCTCGCTCTTCCGCTCGCCGACGTTATGTTCGGTGCGATTTCGGTCCTGGTTGTCGTGGGTATTATGGTAATTTATCTCTGTGTTGGTAGGAGAGGTGCAGACTCCGGCGCCGGAGGAAGCAGGCCATAGCTGACATTATATATATATATATATATATATATATATATATATATATATATATATATATATATATATATATATATATATATATATATATATATACGAGCATCTTCGCACGGGCTACGCCCGTGCTCGATGCTCTCGGGCGGCCTTCGGCCGCATCAGGCGGGCTTCGCCCGCCTGCACACGGGCTACGTCGGTGCTCGAAATTCTTGGGCCCGAGCAAGTTGTCGGACGTCATGTATATCTCATTTTCTTATATGTAGTGCATTATATCGGAGTTCAGTTATGGTAGCATGTAGTAAAGTTCTAGTTGTAATTGTAACCTTTGTACGGGACTTTGTACTGCTGCACGTGAAACCAATACACAGGGTAATCGGCATTGTACGACGTGAAGTTTGACGGCTATTGCGATTATACTTCCACGTGCAATATGTCAGATATAAGTATAAAGCAGAGTGAACACAACACACGTAGTAGTCGCAATAGTAATAATATGTACATAGACTGAGGAGTACATCATTATGCAGTACATGAAGGAGTGTAACGAAAATGGGAGTAATAGCAGGTTATGCTAAGTACATCAAATCAGAACTCTCTCTTTGTCAAAGTAGTTGGTACTGTTGTGGGCTTACGTGGATGATAATGACTCTGGTACTCGTTGTCACAGAGGACGGGAAGATATGTAATTACTGGCGTTACAGAGATGATGCAAGTGCAGAATCCGCTGTAATGATGTTTAATTCAGGCGTTGTTGGTAGTACTCTGGCTTAATATCGAAGAGTCGTAACTCCTCAGCTGATATTGCTCGGCCGTCAATTGCTTGACCATCTATCATGGAAGCGGCAGATTGCATTGAAAATTCATCTGCAAATATTAGTTCTGCTGTCCCACTTGAGTTGTCTGATGCGTCGACATCGATCTGCAGTAATAATTGTTTAGTATAATTTAATTGTTAAGCGAAGATACTGTCTTTTTTTTTATCATGTGAAGTCATAGTGCTTACGCTGCCATACAGAAAGCCTGGAAGATTTTGGAAGAGCAATTTTATGGACGCAGTTGTTGTAGCTTGGTTAAGGTTCCGCAGTAGCACAGCGAAGTAATAGTAATCGCGCATTTCTGGTGGTACATTATTATATGATTCTGTAGCACCGAATGTGAATGGGAGGTCATTCTCGGATGGCCCGTTGCTTAGAGAGTTGGGCTCAGTCATCGCAAGTATGTACGTATCCGCTGTGCCACAGCAGGAGTAAAATTTAGCAAGGAAATGTGTACGTGATTGTGCATATGGAGGTGATCATAAAGCTGAAGTACATATTGTTTATTATCGGGAGAGAGTGAGTAAAGAGAGGTTTCATTGTGTTTTGAAACAGATGTGTAGGGGAGTACATAGTAGTACAGATGTACATGAGTGTTTAAGGCGCAAAGGAAGTGCGGAGGTGTATGTATCACGTACTGTCTGTGTTGCAAATGTACCTGTAAGAGGAGAGACCGTAGTTCTTCAAAGATGTAGATGCAAACAATTATGGACGATGAACCTGCGAGAGTAATATAAGAACAAACAATGTTTAGATATGATCATATCATATAAGTGTTTATGAAAGTTGTAAAGACGTACAAAAAATTAAGTGTACCTCTATGTTTACTTTGGATAATATGTCTTTGTACACAATATTTTGTGTATACGTACCAGAATGTCCAGGTACAACACTATTTTTGGCTAAAACCTTTATGTTTGCAGAAGTAATTCCTCTAGATAAAGCTACGTACAGTTGCCCGTGTGTGAAAACAGGAGACGGGAGATAAAGGCCAACATGTTGGATTGTCTGTCCTTGAGATTTATTTATGGTCAGCGCAAAGCTTAAGCGAATCGGAAATTGCTTTCTAGTTAGTTCGAAGGGCATATGCTGATCTCCCGCATTTTTTAAAGGTATGCGAGGCAGGAAAACGGGTTTCCCTTTATGTTGGCCTGTAAGAATTTCCGCTTCAATGAGATTTTTTGAGAAATGACGGCATATAAGCCGTGAACCGTTGCACAGACCACTAAGCGGGTTTAGATTCCGCAGTAGCATAATAGGGGCACCTTTTTTTAAAGATAGTTTATGGGGTGGCATATTACTCACTGATACAGTATTTAGGAATTCCTGCGGGTATAAATTGAATTTGTCGTCATCAACGGAATCAAAAGAGTAGTATACAGTCTCCTCACCAGGGAAAACATGTAGGCATTTCTCGTTTAAGTAAGCAACATCTTCATTTAATGGACTTAGTAGTGCCCTGTTCTCCCAGTAATCATAGGTAGTGGTAGTGGATGAAATATTAGAGAATATGTTGTTGATCAGCACAGATACTGAGTTGTCGCCGTCCCACGGAATGACCATTGAAGTAGGAATGTGTATCATACCATCAGCGTATGTTGGTTCAGTACCATTCCCAATGCGCAGAAGGTATTCTGAGAAGGCTTGATCGTTTACCGCGCGCATATTTTCAGTCAGTGATAGTAGTCTGACAGATAGCCACAGTGGCGATGTAACAATACTGGCATTAATAATTTGTGACACTGTTCCATTTAGTACAACTGGTGGGATTTGACGGAAATCACCGCCCATAATTATCAGTTTACCACCAAAAGGTAAGTTTGTGTCAAGAACATCTTGGAACGATCGGTCAACAGCTTCAAAAATATGTTTGTGCGACATAGGCGCCTCATCCCACAGAATAGCGGAGCACTGCTGTAAAAGTTCTTGCATAGACGATGTTTTACCAAATTTGCAGTACGACCCAGGTTCAATAGGAATAGGAATCTTAAATCTCAGATGTGCTGTATTGCCTCCTGGCAGAAGAGTTGCAGCAATTCCTGATGATGCAGTGGCAAGTACAATATGAGAAGCATGTCGAAGGTGGGCAATGATGGCTTTATATAAAAACGTTTTCCCAGTGCCAGCAGGCCCGTCAATGAAGAACATACCGCCATTGCCTTGTCGAGCACATTCAGTTATAGTATGGAATATGTAAGACTGACGTTCATTTAGCGATGACACAGAATGGAGGTCTATTGTTGAAACAGGCAACAGAAGTTCCTCTGCAATTAGGGTGGAGGAGGTTGTAATATTCTGAAAGTGTTGAGACATTTGGGGAAGATCAAATTGTGTAATGGATTTGCTGTGTTGCTGAAGAATGTTGTCAATTTCACGGAGGAGTTTGTTGACAATATATACATGATTGACAGAGGACGATGTAACATAATCTTCTGTCATTGCAGAGTAATTGTCATTCCAGAGCTCTCTAACATTTGTAGGATTGCAAAATAAAAGAATTGTTGTGAATAAACTACGTAGTGCTGCGGGCATCTGGAAGGACCTAGCGTCGCGCATGCAGTTATGCAGACTGTTGTCTTGTTCTAACAGACCGTAATGTTCAGCGGAGGTCTTAAATGTTGGATGGAGAGTAGTACCAGTAGTCAACAGATGTTGGAAAGACCTTGGTGCACGAATATGATTTAAGAGCAACCGTAGGTAAAATCTTTCTCCTTCTGAAGGATGTACAGAGTACATTCGAGCAACAACCTTTTGGCGACGCCTCCGTTTATGCCAAGTTTTTGAGTTCGTATTCCATGTGTAGTGTTTTGGGAAGTCTGTGTAGAAATACCCGCGATGATTTTGGTTACTGTTGTTAATATTAAAAAACTCTGTCAACATTGTACGGGAGTTCCGCTCGTTTGTAAGAATGTTACTAAGCGAATCAGTACTGCGAAAGTGGACTTGATGCCTGTCTGGTAAATGTATCTGTAAACGAATGACCGAAGGATATGTTTGGTACATATTGAATTTGAATATTTTCCAGAATGCTTCCTGTGGACATATCCATCGGCCGTTGACATACTGAGAGATCTCATTTCGATCTGAACTGTCATGGACTTGGAATTCAATGAAGTCAGGCCCTTTGTGAATGTATTTGTATAAATATTTAATACTCTTAATACTGCTGCAAATTTCAACATTTATGTGGCAGTCATATTTTAGAAGCAGGTATGGGTTATATGGTACAACCCATTGGTTGGTAATACGGAAATTTGTAGCACGGCGCAGCCTGAATGATCGGTCATCATTTCTGCGACGGTAGATTGGGTATGAGTCAGCTCCTTGTATTGTATGTTCAGAGAAGTTTTTTGGATAACCTTTTTTGCACGTTCCGTGCTTCATGCAGGATGCGTGAGGGTTTACGTATCCACATGGGCCATGAATCATATGTCGAATAACTGCGTGATATAGCTCAGGCTCATCTTCAACGTGAGGCAGCTCAGCGCGAACAATCTCGTCGTAATTGTCTGGAGTGTTCATTTTGTCGCGTGTATCAAAAGTGATCAACATATGAACATGAGGCAAACCTCTTTTTTGGAACTCAATCACGTGCACGTGGCTAATGGTTTTGCCCAAAATATGTTTATGGAAAATGTCTTTTTTTAATTTTGTGTACTTCGCATTGAATATTCGTGTAACTATATCCGGGCGGTCTTGAGCGGTTTGTCCAGAGTAGAGCAAATCTGTAATTTCTGGCCATGATGAGTTGCATGTCATTGTTAAGAATATATCTGGTCTACCATAATGTTGAACAACGGACATTGCATCCTGATAACGTTGGTACATGTCTCGTGGGCTTCCAACAAAGGAGGATGGTAAGATTATGCGATGACCAATATTTGCTGAATCACAGTAACACAATATATGTAAATCAATTGCTGATAACAGAGAATAATGTTATGGTGAAGTGCATTGGAAATGTTACCGTACCGCCAAAACTTTCTCCAGCATTCAAACAGTCTTGTAAACCACTGTAAAGTTCAGCACGAAGAGTGTTTTGGTTTCTTTTAATCCAACGTAATTTTTGAGTTTCTATTTTAATGTAGTTGTCAACAACATATTGCTGTAGTAGTCGACATCCGTGCAACAGTAATGAAGAAGATGGGCCGCGGTCCTATCGTAACATAAGGTTCAGTATAAATGCATCACATGTGAAAACGTACACAATATAGTGAGGAGGAACAGTGCGTATTGCGTACCTGTAGTATGTAGGAGTAGTAGTCGCAGCAGCTTACACGGAAGTTGTTTAATCCTGTATATTCAGCTATCCAACCATATGTCCCATGCGGGAGAAGCAGCGGGTATTGAAGAGGGTCGTAGAAACCAGTGTACTCTTGCACAGTGCACAAATCACCTTCAGTTGTCTCAACAATTATGTTGCGCTCGTTTGAATCCATAATGTCTTCAGCTCCGATAATTATAGCAGCAACCTGGGGGGCTGTTGGTAGCACATATTGCGGTTCACGGGATGGTCTTTCTTTAATGAGCAACTTGCAGTTTATAATGTCTTCACGCTCAGACAGACGTCGTAATGTTTGCACAAATGGATTGCACGTATCCAAAATTAATTTAAGCTTCTGCAGTGTTGAGCGGTCTAATTCTGAGTTCTCCTCCAGACGATGATCTATTTCATGCTCCGTGTCGTATATATATAGCTGCAAGTATCTGGGCCTTGTGTTTGAAGGAGGAAGAAGAGATCCAATGTGATGATATATTGCTCCATGAGCTCGAAAAGTGTAAATAGCATGCTGATCAGCAGCCAAAGATCTGTCTAACTTAACACCCATAGACGTAAAAGAGAATACGTGGTTGTACGAACGTATATATCTTCTGAAAGCATGGCTTTGTACAGTATTACTGGTGAATAGATTGTAGAGTTCACGGGGGAACGGTGGAGTTGGTACGCGGACTCTACCGTTGTTACAGCACATTGACGCTGTTTCACCGTCGAACAACTTAGCATGGCAGTAAACACAGAGTTCTGTGCGACGCAAGCGTAGGTAAAGGATTTGTTGAGGTGCAGTAGATATGCGGGCAGTGTTATGGGTTCTGTAACAATGTGCTCTTGCACTATTACTGGCAGTGGAGGTCGAATCACTGTCACTGTTCAGTGTACGCGGCTCAGATCTTGGAGGGGCTACAAACAGTGAGTACGATATACGTGTTAAAAAACGTCAATTCGGAAAATTTACATAGTATGTGCACTGTATTGTAAATACGTGGCACTTACGTTCGAACACATTGTGTTGTGTCTGTTGAAGCAAGAGTTGAGGCACAGATTGTAACTCTGTAGAGTGCTGTAGCACAGTGTTCCCATGTGATGGAGTGAAAGGTGTACGTGAAGATGATGATTCGCCAGTGTAGATCGCATGCGGAGAATGTCTGTTAGACGGTGGCAGTGTTGTTAACATGTAACGGTGGATAACACCTTCCGGAGCATACGATACTGTGCTTATACAGGGTATATCTGCTGAACTGATAGGGTTGGTGGGATCGGGAGCACGTATTGTTGTAGTTGTAGTTAAATCATGTGGGAGTATAGCACTTGAGTGGTCATGGATGTTCTCGTGGCGTAGCTCTGTAGTCTGAGGTTGGGACAGTCGACGCCTCTGAGAACGGGTTCGAGCGGCATTACGCCAAATAGCTCGTTGATGTTCCCGTTGCAGTTCAGTCATTTGCAGCCACCGAGATCTGTGCCGCGCTCGATTTGAAGCTCGTTCTTGTTCACGTTGCGCCTCAGTCATGTTGGCTCTCCTGGTTCGTGAACGTTGTCGATTAGCAGCACGTTGTGCAGATCGATGGGCTTCAGTTGCGTCCATCGTTGCGGAGGTCGTGGAGGTTACGACGACCTGAAATAATATATCGAATAAGTAACGTAAGTAGACAGTGTCTTGCGGGGTGTTATGTGGAGGGATCCGTACGAAGGTTTTGTGCGTGCAACGTTTTGCGCATTTCCAACGGATCTACCCCACCTCCCAATATGTCACCCATGCATTTGGTGAAATATTTTTTGGTATGCATGTGTACTTTAATGTTCCTGTCACCGAAGAGATGATGTAATGTCGTAAAATGAGAAACACCCAACAGGAATCAACTTGTTTTTTGGCATTTTGATTGGACTGTGTGTGTGGGAGAGCCAATATGTAGGTTGTGTGTAGATGGGTTATGGAAGGAGTATCCTCATGAGTATGGAGTAGTAACAAAAGTAAGAGGAGATCATTGTGTCTGTCCTCCTCACTGACCACCACAATCGTCTCAGTACATTTCTTAGACGTACTGTGGTGCGGGGTATGTGTAGTAGAAATGGTTTCTAAGAGATGAATTCTCCATGCGAAGCTGAAATTTAATGAGAACATCATGCACACCTTGATTTGGGGTTGGACAGTGCAGTAAATGTACAAATAAGTTTTCTCCCTGTGAATTGTACATTCCCAAAGGGCGCCACATAATGGATCATCTCTAAAGTGTACGCATATTAAAAAAGTAACAACAGTGCTCAGTGAGAAATTATTTGTGCTATGAGAACAGATTGCGTAGATAAAGTGACAACAGCAAATTGATAAGTAATTACCTATTTGAGATTGCAAGTGGAGTTCAGGTCAGATATGGTCGCAAACTTTCACCGAAGGAACAGGATACTCATGAGAACAGTTAGTCTGAAGAGTGACTGCGGTTTGATTTATAGATTTAGTATAATCAGCACATATTAAACAGAGTACAGATTATAATCGTGACATATTACACACAGTGCACATTATAATCATCACATATTATAATAGCAAAAGTAATACATTCTTCTTAGCGCGCACCGATTATGTGTTTGAATGTTGATGAGCTTAATTGTATTCCACCATGAAAACAATAGCATAAATTCATGCAGAACAAATGCACTCGTAAATGAAGCTACCATACGCAAAACCAACCGAATGTTTAATAAAATGAGCTAATTTGATCATGTTGATAAATAACATTCAGAGTGCGATATTTTGTATATCGTTTAGTTAGTACAGCGCGATAGTCGTAAGCGCACTCATGACCAGCAACATCATCAATATCCCTTGAGTGCTCAAATTAAAATGTATGTTGACATATATATGTGGAGTAAATACATACAGTCGGTGACGAACAATGGTTTCAGTCAAATCAGTGGGACATAAGCACAAACAGGTCATGTGATCCAGAAAACCTAACAGGTGAAGCACATGCAGGGACTAATTTAATCATTGCAGCATCAATCAAGTAAGTGAGAGGAAAAAGTTTACTGTCGCAGAGAAATCAAAGAGAGCGAAGACATAGTGCACGTCATTGTAAATATTGCAGCAGGAAGCAATTCAGTGAGAGGGAACATTGCAGTCTCGCAGAGCAATCACAGAGAGTGAATAAGTAGCCGAGATCATTGAAGGGCGGATGATAACTAAAATAGTACATGTATGAAAACGATTTCATATATTCTCTATCAAACATTTCATTAAGCATTATCAGGATCAGTGCAAATGTAGCAGTTTTATCATTAACCGGATCATTGTGAGAAGATTAAAAAAGAGATCCCTATTTTGCGAGTACAAAACCGTAGACAGCACTGAAAACATCAGTGAAAACAGAGGGAGCAGATATTTTTACAACTTGTTCAGGTGTGTGAACCTAGGGGTAAACCATTCACAGAGGAATGATTTCATTATTCGCACAGGAATTTACAGGGAGCACAGAAGAAATAGAGAGATCGGCGAGGTTGTTAACGCGAGAACAAAATAGTTTTTCTGATGAATAATATGTTCAGTTATAACCCTCGAACGATAAGAGTAATTGTGCATTTTACGAAGAGCAAGTCGAGTCTTATGACTTGTGAAATTTAATTGGGCAAATTCATAAACATGATCACAAAAATAAATGATATATGTAAAACAGGTGCAGCAATTTCAAGACAAAAATTAAGGCTCCTTTTCGCACAGTGGTAACAACAAACATGAAGGCTAAAAGTTGAACAGTTTATCAGTATTAGATTTATATATTCATAACAAATGTTTAGTAAATGTTAAGCCTATAATACAGTGTAATGACAGCGTAATCATTTAGTAGAGTCAAAATCATTTATCACAATTCAAATTATAAGTACATTTATACATTCATAACAACGATGTAGTAAATGTTACACATATAATACAAACTGCTAACTCAATCAGAGGCAAATCAGTCAGGTTGAATAGAAATGTGTAGCCAACAACAAACTTGATTTATGGATGAATGGTAATGGGAGGAAATACAAAGAGTGTAAGTTGTAACAGTGTAGGTAGAAATTTAAAAACAAAAGGTACAGAAGCTGTGCAGAGAAATTGTAAAGCAAGATATGAGCCTAAACTGTAAAGAAATTAGAAACCATTACGTAGATGTGGCTGCGGAATGAAGAGAGATCACCGTACGCGTAGGTGGGAAGGGAAGTATTGTTCAGATATCAGGGAGTAAAGCTGAATCCGCACATAGGCGAACGCATAAGTTCAAAGGAGAGAGTAGCCAAAAGCGTGAATGAAGGTCAAAGAAAAATTAGAGCAAAAGTTGTTAGACTGAAGGCAGAAATGAGACATAAAAGCAGAGAATAGCCAGTATAATGAATCAATATTCATAGTCGGCAACAAAAAAGGTACAGCAGAACTGTAGTGACATGTAGTAAAATGAGAGCCCGTACTTTCAGGATCGTGGGATGGCAGGTGATGCTGGTTGAGTTTTCTACTGTGCGGAAGCCTGTGGGCAGGTGATTGTTGGGATAGTGTTTCCGACATGGAATAACGCCATGCTTTTAGTTACCGTAGAATTTGTTGAGCAGCAAGGTTGCAAACATATGGAGGTAGTGGAGATGTGCAGGAAACCGTAGTCAAAGTCGTCTTGTTTGTTAACTCAATGAATCCTAGTGAACTTATAAATTTTAAACTGAACAAAGTAAACTGGTACGTTTGTGTAGTTTGCCGTGTATGTTTGCCTGATGTCTGAAGGTATGTTTATGTAGCTTGCATTTTGCAGGGAGATCTTACAATTTTTTTTCATTATGTCCTATTGCTAACTTAGGCTTCGTTTGGCGTGGCCGGGTGAGTGGGAGCAGAAATTAAAAGCAAAGTTACATAAAAAAAATGAAGAAGAGAGCCTGAAAATCGGGCAGATTTGTAATCTTTTCCAATGTTTATGTTTATGTAGGTTGCATTTTGCAGGGAGAGCTTAGAATTTTTTTTCATTTTTCCTTTTGCTAAGTTAGGCTGCGTTTGGCGTGGCCGGGTGAGTGGGACCAGAAAATAAAAAGCACAGTTCCAAAAAAAAAATGAAGAAGAAAGCCTGAAAATCGGGCAGAGAGAACATGGTAGTAAAAGACCTGTTGATGGTGTGAGGCCGGGTGACTGAAAGACGCTGCGCCTGTAGGTGCCGTGAGGAGCAGAAGTGAGGAAAATGGCCGAGGAGGAGAGAAGGCAGTGAGAAAAAGAAGCGAAAATTGGGGGAGATATACCGTTTCGGACCATAAGCGGTGGCAGGCACACGGCGAGAAGAATGAGGCCGTGGAAGGGGCACGCGGAGGCTGCGGGACGCGTCGCCTGCGTCACGTGTCGCGAGCAAGGAGGCGGAGGATGTTGCGGGAGATGATTCGCCCGTAGAGCGGTGGCAGGAGGAGGGCAGCGGCAATGGAAGGGGTCAACGGCGGCATGCGGAGGAGGAACGCGGAAGCGGCGGAGGGCATTTTAGGCGAAATTAGGAGCGACGGAGGCGGACGGAAATGACGGAGAGATTTTCGGCGCAATTAGGAGCGACGGAGGCGGACGGAAATGACGGAGAGAGCGGAGACGGAAAAACAGATCCGCCTTATTAATAGTAGATATATATATATATATATATATATATATATATATATATATATATATATATATATAAATTTGGAATATATATATGCGTTTGGAATATATAAGCTCAAATTTTTTTAAATCTAAAAAAACTTGAGCTTATATATGTTATTCTGTGTGTGTGTCTATATATATATATATATATATATATATATATATATATATATATATATATATATATATATAGGAAGTTAGAAACGTTAAAACGTTTTTATGTGAATAGTTTGTCGTGAGAACTGTGCGCACTCGGGAAATCCACCGCGGCCCCCCGGGTTCGCCGCTAGGAGCACTAGCTTCTTCCTTTTTTACGCTGAATTGGAAGCTAGATGCCAGGTTAATAAGGGAATTTCATCCATGGAGGGGAAATTCCGTGCTCATAATACTCGTTTTATTGTATTATGCCTTCTTGTGATTTGTATGTTAAACACTGCTAGCTTCTTCCTGCAAGCCAATAAATTATATATGTTTTACCTGTAGAGTATTATAATATATTGCTGTGAAATTAAGAATTTCAATTTAGCCTTCAAAATTATGTAGGGGGGAGGGAAGAGAGAAAAAGAGGGGGAGAAGGAAGGGGGGGGGGGGGTCCGCCGGGTTCCACTCCAGTATGAGGGGGGAAAAGGGGGGGAGGGAAGAGAGAAAAAGAGGGGGAGGAGAAGAAAAGGGGGGGGGGGGGGGGGGGGGGGGGGGGGGGGGGGGGGGGGGTTCCCGGACTCTGGTATGAGGGGGGAAAAAGGGGGAGGGGGTGGGAGAAAAAGAAAAAGAGGGGGAGGAGAAGAAAAGGGGGGAGGGAGAAATAGAGAAGACAATCATGGGCGAAGCCTGTGCAGACATGCCCAGAGCCTCTACCACCACGGCTGCACCCGAAGAAGTTGAGCGGTGGTCTACAGTCTCGTTGCAGTTGCAGTATCACTCAGAAAAGCCATGAAATTCTTATCATTTGACCAAACTAGCACGCAATCCTCGCCAAATCTCAGGACTATAGCTCTTATACCAGCATCAATCGAGTTGCATGCTCTTAAAAATCTAAGAAATCTACTTCCAACCAACTATTGTGGACTGTGTAGTGGGATGAGTATGATGTCTTGTGGCTGCCAGGTTGTCTATGGCTATGTTCTATCATCTATGACATTGTAATTGTGCATCCTGAGCCTGTTCATCCGGTTAGTGCTCGACTGCATACTACCCTCCTCTTTCACTCGCTCTACGAATTCATTCGTGCATGCTCCAAGTCGTCATGAGAGAGGAGATGTCATCACTCGTAGAGCTAAGTATCTCTTTGTGTGTCTATTGCAACAGTTTTTCAGTGGACCTATTGCAATATTTTAGAAATGTTGATCAGTATCGTTACAATTAAAAACTGTTGTCAAAAGGTACAAATGCAACACTTCAAAAATATTGCCAAAAAGTTGTGACATTTTTTAAAAAAAATTGACCAATACAAAAGCAAAAGGGGAACAAAAAGGTGCATTGAAAGACAGTGAAATCATCATGGTGCGTTCAGTAGAAGAAACAACCGAGCTCGTCGAGCCCATTGAACACTGGATCATCTAGCTCGAGCTGTAATTTTTGATGAGCCAGACTCAAGCTCGAGCTGTTATTTTCAATGAGCTCGACTCGTGCTCAGCTCATTTGCAGCCCGAGCCGCACCAAACAGAGCCCAAGTCACTACCAATAACAAGTATAATAATTGAATAAAATCACAATAATACACAAATATTATGAAATATATGAATCAATAATAAAGATCTTGTAGTCTTTTATTGAAAACAAATCATGTATACAAATCACCTGCAACAACGAAAATATGCCTGAATCCAAAAAAGGGTGCTCTCAAAATCATGAAGCAGAGGAGCACATGAGAATAACTTAATCTCTCTACAACAACCTGATCTTAAACACCTACACTCTCAAACAACCTAATCTTTAGCCAAGCATGATGATGAATGATGGGCGTAGGCGTGCACGGAATCACCTGCCATCACTTATTGAAGTTGTGGTCTTCTCATGTGTTGTCTTTTATCTCTTTTTGAATAAAATAATACATTTATATTTAAAAATAATTATTTAATTCTAATTAAAACTTAAAAGTTATATTTTGTCAAAATCAAATATTCATCATCAATATTTTTTTCAAAATCAATTCAAGATCAACACAGGAGAAACTATAGCTATATCATATATATGTTGAACCAACATGAACATTCATTGTATAAACCTGTCAGTTTTTGAGTTGATTTCAACACCATTTATTCCAATTAGTTTTCAAAAACATTTTACTAACTATTCAACTGCATAACCAGCCTCTTAATATCTATCCACCATTGATCCTAGGGAAGAGTATTATGAACTTTTTTTAACTAAGCAATTTTTTGCCTGCGAAGAAATATTCCTCGAGAAAATTCTTGAAAACCCTTATATAGGTATTTTCAAGCCTAATACAAATAAATAGAAGAAAAGAAATAGCAGTCAACTTTTGAAATAAAGGTCACATAACAGTTGAAGTAAAAAAAATGCATCATCCAATCCAGTGATAATAATTGTCAAAATAAATAATTCCATACATAAATAACAAGACAAAAGCATGTTTCATCTTATCATCCATCAGCTGAATCAAAAATTAGGCGGTCATGGTTGGCTTGGATGCAACCAAAAGCTTGGATCTACGAGCATGCATGTCCAGCAACGTGCTCTGCTCTTTGAAAAAAAAAATATGGAACATTTGTAAGCGAACATCTCCACGGTCAAAATTTCTGAGAACCATTATGATATCCTTAACTCCTTTGGAACAAGTGAACATCATAAACCTGAAAAGTACTAATAGCCAAGCCCTGAAGAGAAATGAATGTGTTCAGGCATAAAGCAAAATTTTACAAGAACAACATGCAAGCTCTCGTGATTCCGTCATGAATTCAATAAAGAAGAATCACTTAATACTAATAGCTCTCGAAAAGGTAATTTTTGTTTACATCAACATTACTCTCAATCCTCCAAAAACCACTTAGTTTAAATATTTTTTATACTTAGAATTGATACCATGATATTGAGAAGACTTGTGATAAAATACAAATTATCGCAGGTTAAACATAGTGAAATATGTGACAAATATAGTAGCAATCAAAGAACAAGAGCAAAACATCAAACATGAAGCCCTGTGATTCAATATCCAATAAGTCATAAAGAAAATACGTGCACCTACAAAAATTCAGCTTGCATTTAGGCATTGCTTCCGATGTACATAAATTAATCAAAACACAAAGCATACCCAGATGAGTAAACCAATGGAATTTACCCTTAAGCATACCTAAGCCAACTATGATGCTTCCGTTGTTGAGAAAATGAGACTAAATAATCTGGACCAAAACAAAAATAACATAAAATCCGAAAACACAGAGAACAAAAAAACTAAATTCCAACTAAATTTCAATTGTAGATGCATCATATTTTTGGTAGGAAGTATTCAACTAACCACTTGGAAATCATTAAATACTCATAAATCATTAAATCACATATTCTGAAAATCGGAGAAGGCTTTTTTAAAGTTGTGGTAATTTCAAAATTCCTCTACTATAACTTTGGAAAGAAAATCAGAGAACCAAAAAAGCTGAAAACATATTCACATATTCTGAGTAGACACATTTTTGTAGCCACATATTCTGAAATCAAGTATCAAGTACAAACCAAAGAAGGTGCAGTTTGTGCAAACAAACTCTTGCTATCAGCAACAGTTTTTATATAATGACAAACCAAATGAGAATAAATTAAGAGTTTAGATAACGCATGGCTGCAGTTTGATCTTCCAAACTACAACAAGTGCAATTTGTGCAAAAACAACAGCTATTAGTAGCACTTTTTACATAATGACGCAACAAAAATTTCCAAAAAATTTAATAAGTCAAATGAGAATGCATTGTACACATCATATTGTTTTGGCCTAATTAAATATGTCTTGAAGGCCATGCTGGAATGAGACTTTAAAATAAAATGAAAAGGACTTCCACGTCCTCTTACCAAAAATCAGATATCAAAAAATTACCCAGGAAAAATCAAAATCTGATAGAAATGTTACTTCACTCTTGGGTTGGTGATGCATTGATAGAGACCTGCACCATAAAGATGTTGATTACAAACAAAATATTAATTTTCAATCTAATAATAATGTCATAAAACACTTTAGCTAATTAACTATTTAGAATAGAAACTTTTTCTAACAGTAACAAAAATTATATGAAGCAATCTCCCTCTATTCTCCATACAAATATTTCACAATTGTTTTAGCAGAAGAATTGTTTCCAAGTGCCATTTCCTCAGGTTAAAGAACATTCTCCCTGTATACATAGTGTATGAAAGCGAGCCCCTTGTGGGCAGAGCCTTGTGGTGGGGAGGCGACCGCGGCGGCCGGGCGCGGGACGCTTGGCGCCGGCAATGGCGGCGACTGGCACCGGCAATGGCGGCGCTGGCGGCCGGTTGCGGTGGTGGCTCGGATGATGCGCATAGTGGGATCGCCGCGCGGGGATCGCGTGAGGCTAACTTAATTAATAATATGACGGCCTCATCAAGCATCAACGGTTAATTTTAAATGTGTGGCATTAGCGGAAGATCTGAAAAACATGAAGAACAGTTGACCATAACGACGCTTAACTTTAATTAATAATGTGGAGGTGATGACGTCTCACTTGGACATTTCAGCAAACATATGAGCGACATTTACTATATGCGAAATGAAATATATAAAAAAACCGGGTGTATGGCTGACAAAAAAGTGGAAAGGAAATCAATGAATATGCAAGATCTGAAAACATTAAATTTGAATCCAATTTGATCACTTCAATGCTCATACTCATATCAGAAAATAAAAGCTGGAGAGATTCCAAATTGTTGTAAAGGTCAAACCTGTAATGGAAAAGTAGAACAGAGATTCCCAAAGAGCGATGCTGCAGTGCGAGATCCGCAAGGAAACCGAGAGGCGGATGAGGAAGAAGTTGAAGAGGAGGGTTGTAGTTAAATTAAATGAAGTTTGTAGGTCTCATCACCGTTGGAGATACAACGTGTCTCATCACTATTCTAAATATAAGAAAACCAATTCTTCATCCCCCCAAAAAAGCCTATATCAAGTAATCAAATGTTCAATTTAACTAATTTCAAATTTCATCATTTTTTTTTGCATTTAATACATACAAAAAACACTAGCTCTATAGTGATGACCAACATGAGAGTCTAATATAAAAAAGAAGCAAAAGCTAGATTCCCCATGTAGAACAGTTGCAGCCATCAAAAACCCTATGCATGAAGTTATACACAAAATTAGTGTATTAATTAATTCCTCCAACCCATCATTCAAATGTAGAGAACAAAATGTGGTGCACTTATCTGAATTTTGAAAAGACCACATCCTATCCTCCTTGTATAAATACCACATTAACTCTGCTTTGTTAGCAAACTCATTCGAGAGCAGCAAAAACTAGCAACACCTTAACCAGTGTGCCAAGGTTCCCCTTCTAATAACACAATAACTATGGTTGCAATGACGTTTTTGATCAAACTCACAACACAACAGTGCAGTGCATAAACTCAAAACCAATGAATGAAAATGAAAACAACACAACAGTGCAGTGCATAAACTCATTCAAAGGATCTCAATTTTAGCATAATCAAACAAAATAATCAAACCTTATATGAAGATAAAAGAAAAATGTAGAATCCAAACCAAATCTATCATACATAATTACACATTGATTTGACGAAGGAATGAGAGATCGCAAGCCCTTCTACCAATTCAAAGTTTAAAAAAACACAACAACAATAAGCCTCATGCAAGACAAAATACAAAGAGATTAAGGCTCCGTTTGGGTGGATTTATTTTCCCCGGTCAAGCGGTTGCGACCTTAATTAAGGTTCGGTTCATGCGGTCGTAACCGCTTGACCGGTGAAAATAAGTCCCTCCAAATGAAGCCTAAAGTAGATATCATAATTTTTACTGGAAATCACCATTCTTGTTTTCTTACCACAAACACATAGAGGAATTCATATTCTTAATATTGAATCTGCATCAATAAGAACTAAAAGAAAAACTAATAATGGAGGTGCAAAAGCATGAGTTCTCTTAAAACAATCAGAATTGTATATGTGAATTAGGTAAAAAAAATTACAATTATGAACCTCATTCACACTCATATAATGGCTCCAGCAACTCTGTATCAACAAAGTAAGAAAATTACGATGAAGTAATTATCGTATGAATAAAGTATGAACCTCATTCACACCGTATGAATAAGGTAAAGAATTACAATTATGAAATATTGCACCACATACCTCTGAGACATGAAAGGTGAAGCAGGGGCAACTAGGATCGAGCTGCCTAGAGGTGGCCGGCCGGGAAAACAGCTGGCTCGCCGTTGAAGAGTCGCTGGGAGCGGTAAATGCTCAGGCGGCAGTGGTGAGCCCAGAACCACGGGTGGCGCTGGCTGGAAGCAAGGAAAATGCACTAGTATTGCTTTTATTATTTTTTGTTTTCCAGTAGAATATAGGGTCTTAACAAAGATGCATGCAACAAGCTTTATAAGGAAAAATATGGACCTCATGGGAAAACAATCAAGGTAATATAACTTATTTTAAGAAGGTTATTAACACACCTTATTTCTCCATATTTAATTCCTCATACAGGTATGCGCATTTTGAGATTCCATTTTTTATTAACAGAAATAAAATACCGGGAACATTAGGTTAAATAAACAATAAAACTCCCAAACATCGGCACCAAGCTTCTCGCACTCCTGCTCTCATTCGATACATAAATCTTCTGTCCTTCCAATCCTAGCTTTATCGATGGCGTCGAAGGAAAGTTAATCAGACGAGATCAACACCTGAAATGAGGTCGTCAAGGGTGGCTTCAGAACCTGCTCAGAAGAGATACAAAACATCATCTACCTACTAAGTGTGGCGGGATTAGAGTTAATCATTTCAAAACCAACTAGAATATTACCCATCAAACTGGAGGAATTTTTCCAGAATGCTGAAGTGAGCTGTTCAGGCTCTAATATTAAAACCTCTATGCTAAATCACTGACTTAGGGTGACTACAAAAAGTATTATCCTCCATCAAAAACTCCCCACTCTCACTGAAGGTGAAGATGAAGAGGAAATCACTAGAGATGGCCATGTTGCATCCCTGGGATGGTGTAACTACACAGGTGAAGAATATGGATCACTGAAGAAAAGTGATATGAACCCTCAGAAAAAACTCTTAGTTGACATCATAGGGAGGGTACACTCGAATGAAAACCCCGATTTCGCCGTTTGTGTGTGCAGCTCGCCTGAAAAGTAGGTAAAAGGTAACTCCACACATAGAAATTTTGTTTGTTCTTTTTGATTAGCACACTCGAAAAGGTAGTACCTTCGTATGGAGATTGCCATGGGCCAAGAATTATCACATTAAAGTAGCACAAGTTCTTTTCTCATGGAGACACTATTCCCCAGAGCTGCACACACAAACAAACAAAAAAATATCAAGAAAAAAACATAGATAAATCCACACACAAACGATAGATAAAACCTCTAAACCCATCAATTCTCGCTAAATTTTCTCCAAAAATCATAAATTATGTAGCACCCCTTGATTAAAGCCCAAGTAGTCCATCCAACAATATATTAAATCTGTTCGTATTGAGAAACTAACGGCCGGCCTATATATCAAAAGCCCCAACATCAACATAAAATTTAACCCCAAATTTATTACAGTAAGCCCCAACAAAGCTAGAAGCAAAACCACCCAAATCCCACTCCCGAATCTACATAAAGCAGCACAATAAATCAGCCTACTTCCCAACATGCAACCCTGTAATCAAAGCCCACATAGAATGAAAACTCCTCTAGAACTAGTACTTGATTTCATTCCAGAAATACAGAAAATAGAAGAAGGGAGGAGAGGGAAAATAAAGATAAACTGTCATACATATCTCACTATTAGGCATACAAGCATTATATAAATAGCCGGCCATGCTATGAAAATTACTAAAGCAAGTCACTGAATCAAGAATCAAGAGCAAGTCATGCTCAAAATCACTATGGAAACCTGCATTCCCCTAGATTTCTAGCATCATAATTTATTCCGGTCTTAACAATCTTAGGGTCCATTTGGCATGGTGGTGGAGGTCGTAAACATACGGGTTAAACAGTCATTCGTTAAGGATCACCTAACAAATATCATCCCTTTGAACATAATAGTGGATGAAGTTCCTTCGGTGGGCGAAAACTAATGATAATTTAACCCCTTTGTTCACGACCGCCACCACCGTGCCTAACGGAGTCGATGTTTTTTTAGTTTCTTAAAGCAAGAATGACGATTTAGTGAGATTAATTCTAGGATAAATGACCTCGTTTCAGCTAAATCTTGTTTAAACTTAGCAAAACCCTGATATTGATATTCTAGAATTATATGGTCAATATGCTTACCTGCCAAGCTAGCATAAATATCAATTAGATTACTAATTTCTGGCCTAGCTGCATGATCATAGCTAATATTAGTCAAATGATCGCTTTTAGCTTTTTTAATTTTCTGATAAATCTGCTCTGCACTATCATTTAATATAACTCTATCACTGTAAAAGACGTATATCCATGAGAAAATAAGGGAGATGAAGTAAGAGGAAAGTAAAATCTTTAAGAATAAAATGATTTTTCTTTAAATTGAAATTATACTTGATGACATTTCAAATTATAACACTAGGAATCATCAGTTCATCATATTGCATTTAACATTCAATAGCATCCCCTAGAATTATAGGAGTAAATCAAGGAAATATGGTAAGTAAGAAACCAACAAATCATTGGTATAATAAATCAATAAATCAATGACAAAAACATATGACTCCATGGAAATTGGATCCAAGTAGTCCCGACTTACCAGCAATCCTCATAACCTATCAACTCATATGCGTGTCCCAGTGCCACTGTCACCTCCTGCTTGACAACATCACAGGAACACTAAAAAGAGATTGCAATGATTCTAACATCGATAGTGATCATATTCCATCCATACTAAGTCTATTATCATCGAAGCAATTGGTATCCTTTTGTCATTGAGTCTATAATCATCGAAGAGGAGAGAAACATTGTTTATAGTTCAAATTTTTATTACGAACATCAATGTTAAGCTAGTTCTGTAGAATGGAGCACCATAAATCATGCCGACAACATTCCGATAATACTAAAAGAGGAGAATTAAAAATATCCAACACATAATTTATAAGTCATCCATAAAATGCATAACACTAATTTGGATAATGTCATATGGAACTAAAATGCTACAACTTACGATAATGTCAAAAAGACTAAGTTATGTAATGGTTGCTGAATTTACTGCTGCTCAGCTGCTGCTCCACCTCAAGGAAATGTTCCAAATGGAGATCCGGTCCTCTGTAGAATTGGAGAAGCGATTTTAGGTGAAAAAAAAAAAAAAACACAAGTGCCATGGAAGAGATTTGGGCACAGAAAATCAGAAATGAAATCACAGAATCACCTAACCTAGTCACTGTGGAAGAGAAGCGAAGAGGCAGAGTTGGAGCAGAAGAGATTAGGGCGCTGTGCCGATGAGAAGAGGAAAATGTACTAGACACTCACAACAATTTCGCCGGTCGAGGAGACATCGTCGATCAGGGGGAAGCCGGAGGCAGCGGTGGTGGCTTCTGGAGGGCGCGAGACAAGCTTCGGATGGGCTGTTGCGGGGGCGTCGGGGGCTCCCGTCGAGCAGGGAGAGAAAGAGCATGTGTGCGGGAGATGAATGGCGAGAGGGAGAAATTCGAGCGGGGAAGGTAGGGTATCGGGCAAATCGCGAGAAACGGCGGCGACAGGAGGGGAAGAAGGCGGCCTGACCGGTGCGACGCCTGGAGGAGACGTCGTCGAGCTTGGGGGAGTCGGAGGCAGCCGTGGTGAATGGCGAGAGAGGGAGAAACTGGCGAGCGGGGAAGGTAGGGCATCGGGCAAATCGCGAGGGCATTGGGCAAATAGCGATAAGCGGGAGGGTAAAATGGGAAACACCGAAGATCAGTCAAATGTGAAAAAGACCCAATATGAATGTATATATATAAACTAATTTACAAACCTTGAGAGTCAATTGACATCTCTTTAATGTTTGTAAGTTTTTATTGAATATTTTTGGTACGGTACCTTCTACAAACTCTTCTGATATGCTACCCCTTTCATTAAGAATTTTGTTTACACTTTCTCCATTCCATCCAAGTGATTTTCTGCAACGGACATCTCTTCATGATCATTAACACAATACACAAACAAATCATCAAGTCAAATAACATGTATTTTGCTAACTATTAAAAATAATAAGATCAAACATCATTCTTGCACCACTACAACAAAGTTGTTATACGACAACATTTTTTAATGTCTTTAGCGACGATTTGTAAGCGTTGTGATAATTTTCGTGACGTTTATAAAAACGTCACCAAATCGTCGTGATTGTGGACGTCGCTGTAGTTCTATGCGACACTTTCAAAAAAGTGTCATAATTGATAGTTGCTCTATAGTAACACTATTTCAAAAAACATAATAATAAATAATTGATCTATCGTGACACTTTCTAAGAAAACGTCGAGAAAAATATTAACTATATCACGATATTTTTTAACAAAATATCATCGTAGTTAAAACTCTACAATAACGCTTTTCGAAATAAACGTCACAAAATATTACATTTCAAGCAATCCTATATGTACAACCCCATATTCGCTGGGAGGGACCCAGAGGCTTCAGTGGTCAGGATTGGGCTAGTCTCAGGCTAGCCTCGGGTTAACCCTAGGGCATACTTGTGGAGTTCTCGTCCTGTAGGAGCTCTCGCCAAGGGCAGGGAAAAGGTGGAGAGGCCAAAGCGGATAGTCGAGCTCTCGGCAGGAGAGATCATCGACCGACCGAAGCAGATGGCTCGACCACGGAAGCTTCCGCCCTAGGGAAAGCTCCCGCCCAGGGCAGGCGAGAAGGCCCTAAGTAAGCCTTCAGTCGCGATAGCTTCAAGACCGTGAAGGGCGCGAACCTCCCTGGCAAGGGGTCTCGCCAAGGTTGGCCCAGTTGGGGGTCTAGCGAGAGCCTTCACGGCCAGGGTTCTCGCCAAGTGGGCCCACGTGGTAGGGCCCGGCGCTCGTAAAGGGGATTATTTTATTATTATCCCGAGGTAAAATTATCCAAATGCCCTGGGAATGACAGCGGGATTTGGCTATTGGCAGACCCCTCAGGGGTATTTCAGTATTTTCAGGTCAAAGGAAGACTATAAAAAGACCCATAGGGGCTCTTTGGAAGGCAGGGCTTTCATTATTCTCCAACTCTAGTGCCTTCTGAAGAGCTCCCAGCCCAGCATTTGGCTTTGGAGGGGAAGCTCTCAGAGATCTTCCGGGTGTGTGGTGGGACCTCCCAGCTGAGGCTTTGGGTCATTCTTTTGACCTTAGCATCCAGTCAAGGGTCGGGATAAGAGAGAAGTAGGCGTCGGCTGCACTTTGGTTTGTGAACATTCGTTGAGGTCATTTTTGGCTTCAACAGTTCTGGTGCGGTGAGCGTGGAAGCAGTCGGTGTAAGAAAATCTCGAGTTAAGTCACATGGCAGGAGGCGAAGGTGAAGGATCAGGCACAGGAGGATCCCTCACCCGGGTGGACGATGCGACGAAGAAGATGTTTGAGGACTTCAGGCGAGAAGTCATGCAGACGATCAGCTTGGCCTTCTCGGCAAGGAATGAGTGGGAGACGCCGCAGGTTCCGGTGGAGGTGGTTCCGCTGTTAGGCGAGAACGCTCCAGGGCAGCGCCCCGGGAAGGAAGTCCCGGTGGAGGCAGGCGAGAGGGACGTAGCCGCGCGGGAGCTTTTCCCAGGCCAGCGTCCCGAGAAGGAGCTTCCGGCGGATCTGGGCGAGAAGGAGGCGACGGTGCGGGAACTCTTCCCCGGGCATGGTCTCGCGGATCGGTCCAGCCAACCGAGGTCGCGAGACGGACCTTCTCGCCAGGCGGGAGGCGAGACCCCCTTTAGTGAGCTCATTGTCTCGGCTCCAGTACCGGAGGGGTTCCGGGAGCCAGACATGACCTACTACACCGGGAAGGATGACCCGGTTCAGCACGTGCAATGGTTCGAGGACGTGGTGTCCATCAGGCAAATGTCGGATGCCTTCAAGTGTAGGCTTTTTGCCATCACTCTGAAAGAGAAGGCCAGGGACTGGTTCCACCAGTTGCCGGCGAGTTCCATCTACAGCTTTGAGGATCTGCGCAGGGGTTTTCTGTTGCGGTTCTCAACTTCGAAGAAGAGGAAGAAGGAGGCTGAGTGCCTGTTCGCAGTAAGGCAGAAGCCGGAGGAGACGCTGGGTCACTACGTGGACCGTTTCCAAGAGGAGGTTCTCTTGGTCCAGGAGGTCCTAGGGTATGTGCTGATGCTTGCCTTCACCCTAGGGCTGAGACCAGGGTTTTTCAGCATGGAGCTGAAGAGGGTGCCCCCTCTCTCTTTTGAGGAGCTCATGGAGAGGGCGGCGAAGGAGATAGACTTTGAGAGGGCAAACCCTGCGTTTGCGAGGAAGCTGGCCAGGTTGGCCGAGGATGATGTGAAGGAGCCGGTAGTGGGAAGGCAGAGAGAGCAGAGGGAGCAGAGGGATCCGAGGGAAGATAGGAGAAGAGAAGAGCCCCGAGGGCAGGGACAGCAGCATGGGGGGGCCAGGGAGCCGAACAACCGACTGGGTTGGAGGCCTCAGGAGGGTCGCCCCCAGGGCCAAGGAGGACTTCAGGGAAGAGATAACTTCCGGGAGCAAAGAAGGCTGGAGCAGGGAGGATGGCGACAAGGACCAAGGGGTCATTTCCCACCACCGCAGGAGGCCATGGAGGTGGGAAGAGGAAGAGGAGGAAGAATTCGGGGAGCCGGAAGAAGGGGAGGAGGAGAAGGAAGAGGGGGTAGGGTGGCGTTGCCCTATTGTGACTTCCATCAGGAGGAAGGTCACGCAACGGCCACCTGCCCAGAGTTTTTGGAGATAAGAAGGGGCCAGAGGGGCCGGAAGGCAAGACCCGCCTGTAAGGATCGTCGAAGTACAGCGAGAAGAGGCCGAGGACAGGTGTGAAGACAGGGTAGACGTGGGGACCCGAGGAGGGATCGGAGTGATCCATGGGGGAGTGGGGATCGAGGCAACCCGCAAGGGGAGCCTTCAAACCATGTTCTGCCGAGGGGTCGCCTCAACCTCCCTGGCCCCCCCCCCCCCAGAGGAGAAGATCACCTTCTCATCCGCGGATATGCCAGACTACGAGGATCCGTTCTGCGACGCGCTTGTGATCCAGACAGCGATAGAAAACTACACCGTCTCCCGGATATTGGTGGACAATGGGAGCTCAGTGAATGTGATCTTCAAGAAGGCCTTCGATGAGATGAGGGTGGAAGGGAAAAGGGTCCTGGCTTCTGATGGACCGCTTTTTGGCTTCTCCGGAGAAAGGAAAGAAGTGGAAGGGGGAGTGGGCCTGCATGTGAGGCTTGGGGGCGTCTCACGGAACTGTCGGTTCGTGATCGTGGACGCCCGAGTAGTTACAATGCCATCTTTGGACGTCCCCTCATCAGCGCCTTTCGCTGCGTGCCCTCCTCGTACCACCAATGCCTCAAGTTCAACAATGGAGGGGTGCAGGTTAGGATTAGGGGGGATCCGAAGATGGCAAGGCAGTGCTATGTGACGGCAGTTAACACCGTGTCATGGATGGCGGAGGCAGAGGAGCTGGAGAAGGAGATGGCTGAGCAGGAAGGGGTTGAGAAAGGGGAGATAAGCCTGGGAGAGGCGATGGAGGTTGTTGAGGAGATGGCAGAGGTGGAGGAGATCAGCCTAGAAGAGGCGAGAGCAGTGATGGATGAAGAAGAGCAGAGGTAGGAGGAGAGCCTGGAGGAGGCGATGGAAGTTGATGAGGTTGGGGGAGAGGAGCTCGAGTTTGAGCAGGAAGAGGCAAGGGTAAGTTGGGAGCGGTCGGGGCTGGAACCGGCCGAAGAAGTGGTGGAGATGGAGGTGCTTACAAGAGCGGGGGAGGTGCAAAGAATTCGGATCAGCGGAGGCTTGAGCCTCGAGGATCAGGAGCGGATGCAAGCCTGCATCCAAAGCAATGTCGACATCTTCGCTTGGAGCGCGGCAGACATGCCGGGCATCGACGCGGACGTGGCCTGTCATCGCTTGAACCTGGATCCCAGAGCCCGCCCCATACGCCAAAAGATGAGGGCCATCGCCACCAAGCTAGAAGCCCCCATCCGAGAGGAGGTCAAAAAGCTCCTGGACGCAGGCCTCATCTCAGAGATCCAGTATCCAGACTGGATCTCCAACGTGGTAATGGTAAAGAAGGGAGGAGGAAAATGGCGCATGTGTATCGATTTTTCTTTATTAAATAAATCATATCCCAAGGATTGCTACCCCTTGCCTCGAATCGACGCGCTGGTTGATTCAGCCGTCGGTTTGTCTCTTATGAGTTTTCTAGATGCATTTTCAGGTTACCATCAGATCCGGATGCACCCTCCTGATGTCAAGGATGTTTCCTTCATCACAAGAGAGGGATGTTTCAGTTATAAAATGATGCCCTTCGGGTTGAAGAACGCAGGGGCAACGTACCAACGCATGATGGATCGAATCTTTCGAGATCAAAGGGGAAGGAACCTGGAGGTCTACGTGGACGACCTCATGGTCAAGAGCAAGTGTGTTGATTCCCACTTGCGGGACTTGGAGGAAACGTTTGCCACCTTGCGAAGGTTCAAGATGAGGTTGAATCCCTTGAAGTGCGTCTTCGGGGCTAGTCGCGGGAAATTCCTCGGACACCTCTTGACTCCCGCGGGGGTAGAACCTAACCCCGATAAGGTTAAGGCTATTCTAGACCTGGAATCACCTCGCAGTGCCAAAGAAGTCCAGCGCTTGACCGGGAAGTTGGTCGGGCTAAGCAGGTTCCTCTCTCGGTCAGGGGATAGGTGTTCCTCTTTCTTTAAAGTACTTCGTGGTAACCAAGTGTTCGAATGGACGACCGAATGTGAAGAGGCATTTCAGGGGCTGAAGAGGCAACTCTCCCAAGCTCCGTTACTTCAAAGCCCGAAGGAAGGGGAGGACCTAGCCTTGTATCTCGGAGTAGGGGTAGAGGCAGTGAGCTCCGTCTTGGTTAGGGAGGAGGGGAAGAAACAGTTGCCCGTCTATTATGTAAGTCGAATCTTAAAAAAGGCGGAGATCCGATACCCCATCCTGGAGAAGCTAGCGTATGCTTTGGTCATCTTAGCTAGGAAGCTTCGCCCTTACTTTCAGGCGCACTCGATTAGGGTGGTAACCGACCATCCTCTTCGCAAGGTCTTTGAGGGGGTGGAGCATTCAGGAAGGTTGGCAAAGTGGTCCATCGAGCTAAGCGAGTTTGACATTTCTTTCATCCCAAGGCTCTCCATCAAAGCCCAAGCCGTGGCGGACTTTTTGGCGGATTATGTCACTGAGGCTGAGGAAGAAGAGCCGAGGCCGTCGGAGGCATGGAAGATGATGGTCGATGGAGCCTCAGGAAGGCACTCCCTGGGAGGAGGTATGGTACTGGTAAGTCCCCAAGGGGTTACCATAGAACAAGCAGTGGCTTTCCACTTCCCTGTAACCAATAATCAGGCGGAGTACGAAGCCATGATAGCCGGTCTCCGACTGGCAAAGGAGTTGGAGATTCAGGATGTGGAGGCCTTCACAGACTCAATGGTGGTGGCATCGCAGATCCGAGGGGAGTTCGAGGCCCGGGAGCCTACCCTCGCGAGATATCTATCAAAGGTAAGAACTATCATTGGAGGTTTCCGTTCTTTTTCTATTCAACATGTTCCCAGGGAGGAAAGCATGGCAGCTGACCGATTAGCAAAGTTCGGGCCTCGGGGTGGAGGTACCCTAACTGAACTATTTCGGCCAGCCATTGAAGAGGGGGAGGTGATGGAGGTGAATCGACGGTCCTCATGGGTAGATCCGTTGGTGACCTTCTTGACCACAGGAGAACTGTCGGAAGAAGTCAAGGATGCCAAGAGCTTCAGGCGTAAGGCGGCTCATTACCTGATGCTGGAAGGGAGCTTGCATCGAAAGATGTTGTCAGGACTCCTCGCGAGATGCGTGACCGAGGAGGAAGTCCCAGGGATCCTGGAAGAGGTGCATTCTGGGGAATGCGGCAGTCATTCAGGGGGAAGGACATTGGAAGCAAGGGTGATAAGGCAAGGATATTTCTGGCGGACTTTGAGGAAGGATACAGCTGAGTTCGCAAGGAGGTGTCGGAAGTGCCAAGTATATGCTCCCCTCCAGCTCTTGCCCGCCCAAAGGTTTCGAAGCATCACGGCGCCATGGCCCTTCGCCATTTGGGGAATGGACCTGGTTGGACCCTTTCCTCCAGCTAGCAGGCAGAGGAGATTCCTCCTAGTTATGATTGACTACTTCTCCAAGTGGTTGGAGATCAAGCCGTTAGCCAAGGTAACCTCCCAGGTCATCAGGAACTTCGTTTGGGGGGAAATCGTTTGCAGGCACGGGTTGCCCCAAGCGATAGTGACGGACAACGGTCCTCAGTTTGCAAGTGAAGAATTCATCAGTTTCTGCACCCAATTGGGGATTGACCTCAGGTTCGCCTCTGTCCATCATCCTCGGAGCAATGGCCAGGTGGAGGCGGCCAACAAGATCATTGTCAGCTTGCTCAAAAAGAAGGTGGAGAACCTGAAGGGTAACTGGGTGGAACAACTCCCTTCCGTTCTGTGGGCCTTGCGAACGACTCCGAACACGGCCACAGGGGAGACCCCCTTCAAGCTCTCTCATGGGTGTGAGGCTGTCCTCCCGGTGGAATTCGAGGTTCGGTCCCCAAGGGTTGCGGCCGCGGCTGAGGGAAGCGAAGCTTGGAGGTTGGAGAATGAGGAAGGGTTGCGCCTCTCATTAGATATGGTGGAAGAGCTGCGGGAGGTTGCCGCCATCAGGCAAGAGGAAGTAAAACGACGAATGGCTCGGTACTTCGATAAGCACATCAGAGTCAAGCAATTCGCCGAGGGGGATCTAGTACTGAAAAAGGTCGACGCTGCAGGAAGGTCGGCCGCGGTTGGTAAGCTCAACCCTAGCTGGGAAGGGCCTTATATAGTAGAGAAGGCTCTGGTTAACGGAGGTTACTATCTCCAGGATGCGGAGGGAAGGACCTTGAGTCATACTTGGAATGGTGACGATCTGAAGCGCTTCTACCCGTAAGAGGGAAAGAAGGATTGTAACGTTGTAAATAACAATTGCCATTTCAATAAGTTCATTTCAGAATATTGATTCTCTAAGTATGCAATCACAATGCCTTTTGTTTTAACCGGCTATGTCTTCTCATCTTCATGATAGAATAGGTCCGGTTGACGGAATCTTCATCAACACCCCTAGCTCGGCTCGGCCCCAGGTAGACCCGCTGCGCAGGCTCTCATCAAGCTGGATGGTCCGAAGGCTCGCCTGTGGGGGAAAGGTTGGCTCCTGCGATACTTTGTTCTTAGCCACTTCTACAACACCCCGAGCTCGGCTCGGCCCCAGGTAGACCCGCTGCGCAGGCTCTCATCAAGCTGGCAGGTCCGAAGGCTCGCCTGTGGGGGAAAGGTTGGCTCTTACGATACTGTGTTCTTAGCCACTTCTACGACACCCCGAGCTCGGCTCGGCCCCAGGTAGACCCGCTGCGCAGGCTCTCATCAAGCTGGCAGGTCCGAAGGCTCGCCTGTGGGGGAAAGGTTGGCTCTTACGATACTGTGTTCTTAGCCACTTCTACGACACCCCGAGCTCGGCTCGGCCCCAGGTAGACCCGCTGCGCAGGCTCTCATCAAGCTGGCAGGTCCGAAGGCTCGCCTGTGGGGGGAAGGGTTGGCTCCTGCGATACTTTGTTTTTATCCACTTCTACAACACCCCGAGCTCGGCTCGGCCCCAGGTAGACCCGCTGCGCAGGCTCTCATCAAGCTGGCAGGTCCGAAGGCTCGCCTGTGGGGGAAAGGTTGGCTCCTGCGATACTTTGTTCTCAGCCACTTCTACAACACCCCGAGCTCGGCTCGGCCCCAGGTAGACCCGCTGCGCAGGCTCTCATCAAGCTGGCAGGTCCGAAGGCTCGCCTGTGGGGGAAAGGTTGGCTCCTACGATACTTTGTTCTCAGCCACTTCTACGACACAACGAGCTCGGCTCGAACCCCGGTAGACCCGCTGCGCAGGCTCCCATATAAGCTAGCAGGTCCGACGGCTCGCCGGTGGGGTGGGGGTTTAATTGGTTGGAAAAAATATGCGGGCAGGGCCCTGACCTAGACCGGAGGCAAGGCCCCAAAGGCCTTGGCTCAGAGGTCTCAGCCAGTAAAAACCTCGATTTGGAGGTCTCGGCCAGTAAGGGTCTCGGCTCAAAGGTCTCGGCCAGTAAAGGTCTCGGTCGAAGGGGGGTTCTCGCAAAAGGAGGCTCCCGACGGACCTGAGCAGGGCGACTTAATCGACGACGCGCGGTTCCCGCCTAACGGATCTCTAAGAAAGGTTATCCTAAAGAGACTAAGGGTCTCGGCGGAAGCTCGCGCGGAAGCCATTCGGCAGAACAATATACTTTCAAGCACACACTGACAATGAAAGATGAAACATTACTTTACATAAAATTAATTACAAAAGTTGGAGCCTCTCGCTCGTTACAAAAGAAACAGAGAAAAAAAAAGAGAGAAGCTTAAGGGGACGCGCTGTAACTCCCGCTGGTGCTCTCGCTTGAATCATTGCCAGAGCTCGCTTCAGATGTCTCGCCAACGGCGGTAGAAGACCTCGGGATGTCTGAGGGAGGCGAGTCCGGCGCGCCCGGAGGTTTGGGAACTGGATCGTAGAGCCAAGGAAGAAGTTGGCGAGCGTCGATGGTCGCGCCGTCCTCCCGAAGCAGCTTGACGTCTCGCAGCGTCTCGAGCGTCAGCTTGACGGTTGCCTGAGCGTTGGCTTGCAGCAACTTGTCAACGTCGTACTCCGAGAGGTAGCGACTCCGCAGCCTCGCATCTAGCTCCGGAGGCAGGACCTTCGCCATCTCAGCACGAAGCTGTTCCCTCAGGAGGACGCTCTCGCAGCGGGCGTTGGCCAGCTTTGCGCGAAGCTCCTTGACTTGGGCAGAATCCTGTGAAAAAAGAGTTCAGTCTGGGAACATCGCACAGTCGTAACTTTGAGAAACGAGAGCAAGGGTTCAGGAGGGTCTCGCTTACCTCGGTCGCGGGGCGTAGAGACAGCGCCAGTCGAGCATCCGCAAGCTCCTGTTGAGCTCTCGCGAGTTCTTCTCCCGCGGTATGCGCTCGAGCCACCGCGTCCTCCCTTGCCTTGCGCATATCGGTGAAATTCTTGTCGAGGGTGATGCTTCGGCGCGCACACATATGCGCAAGCTCGAACCCGCGCAATAGAGCCCTGATGGCATCGAAGGCTATAAGGCGGGTGGACATCTGGTCAAACACGCTGGCATCCTCTCGGCTGTAAAGGCCATATCCAAGCGAGAAGGCCTCGCCAGTCACATCTTCCCCCTCCGCCCAGCTGGGAAGGAGCGTCGTAACCTTGATTAAGTTCGACTCGGGGTCCCATTCCATCTGAGGCTTCCCCTCCGCGTCGACGTACTTCACGCCAAAACCAAAGTTCCTGTGCCCTTTCGGCACCTCCCGGGGCGGAGCTCGGACGGAGGTTTCGGCGGCGAGCACTTCTCCCCCAGCCTCGCTTGCGGCTGGTGGGTTCCCGGTGGAAGCTTCGGCGCGGCTCTTGGCGGCGGCATCCATCTCGCTGGCCCTTTGGAGGATCGCTTCGAAGGAGCTGCCTGCGGGAAGGGGTTGGACAGGCGAGACGGCCGGGGCTTTCCCCTTCTCGAGAGCAGAAGGTTTGGGCATCTTCAGCGTTCAGAGAGGAGGAAGGGTGACCTTCCGCTTCTTGGCTGGTGGCGGCACAGGAGGGGCTGGATCGTTTCGGCAGGCGCTGGCGCTAGCTTCCGCGAGCGCAAGGGAGCCTCTCGCGGCCAGACCCTCGACACCCTGGCCTTCAGCGAAGGGTTGGCGCAGAGGGACCTCCCGCTCTCCTGCAAAGTTAAAACACTTCAGCGCAAGAAAATCTTTGATAAAAGAGGGAATCTGAAGCGAGACCGTACCTTCGCCCGAGTGAACGAGTGGGAGGGAGTCGACGTCTCGCCTGAGGAAGGGAACATCGAACTCCTTGGTCCCAAAGAATTCCAGGATTGCGCTCTCGCGCGATCCCAGAGTAGGCGGTTTGTAGGCGGCATCCTCGTACTGAACGGGCTGAAGCGGGACGTTGCCGAAGTCCCCGCTGACATAGACGAATTTCTCGCCCCAGTGATGGTGCTTGTTGGCGAGACCGGTAACCTCGAGCAGTTGCCCGGAGAAGAAAACCACCCCCCCTTGGCGCGGAAGTTGAATAGCTTCCGGAAGATGGGCAAACTGAACTCGATCCTCTCGGATCGCATATAGCATATGAATGCTATAAGGATCGCGACTGAGTTCGGGTTCAGTTGGGCGGGAACCACCCCGTAGTAACGAAGAGCAAGCCGAACCTCCGGCCAAAGGGGAAGGCGGAAGCCCACCTCGAAATGCTCGAGGGGGATGGCGAGTTCTCCCGCCCCCGGAGTATTCACCTTATCGTGATTTCCCGGGTTCCGCGCCGAGAAGCCGGCGGGGATGTAGCGATCAACGATCAGGTTATATTCGTCGAGGGTGAGCTTGCAGGAAGGGAAAAGGTGTTTTTGGAAAGCTTCCGCGCAGTGGGCGCGACCCTTGTTCTCGCCAGGCATGATGGGTTTGCGAGTGAGAGCGAGAGCTGAAAAGAGGTCGAAGCGGAAACAAGAACGCGAGAGCAAGGAAGGAAGGCTGAGGTTCCGGATCGAAGAAGTAAATGCGGTTGGTAGACTTCTCTATTTATAGGGAATCGTAATCATCATGGATCCATCCGACAGAGAGAGAAAGTGATAGCGGAGTACAGCTGTCAGAATCCGGGCTAACGGCGCCTCGATTTTCCCCCTCGGGATGGTAGCGGTCAACGATCGTTCCGGGTTTCGACGCAACTATCTGGATTGGCGCAAGCCTCCTAGATTGGCACAAGCCTCCTAGATTGGGGGAAGCCTCCTACATTGGCGTAAGCCTCCTAGATTGGCGCAAGCCTCCTAGATTGGCGCAAGCCTCCTAAATTGGGGGAAGCCTCCTAGATTGGCGCAAGCATCCTAGATTGGTGTAAGCGTCTTAATTTAAAAAGCCTCGCAGAGCAATAGAAAGAAAAAGAAAAGAGAGACATGGGTAACAGCGAGATCCTCGCTAGCGCGAGCTGGATAAACTTAATTAACAGTAATGTTTATTACAGATACATTGATAAAAGAGATACATTGAGATTCAAAGCGGGAAGGCTAATAGGGCTTCCAACTCCATCGTCCTCGTTCTCGCCGCCTAGTTCTTGGGGGCGCCAACGGGTTGAAGTAAGACGATAGGGTGGTACACCCAAGGTTGATCCGCCTGGCGTGATCCCGGATCTGCGAGATGCACCTCCCTAGCGAAGACTCGGTAGAAGGCCCACCCGGGCAATCAGTCTCGCCCAAGAAGAAATCCCGCTCCAGAGCCTCCAGCCTTTGCTCCACGGATTCGCGGAATGCTTTCGCCGCGGCAGTATGGGCACGGTCTCGCCGGATGAGCTTGGCCAAAATGACCGAGATCTTCCTCCGTCTCCCCTTCGCGCTCCCAGCGCTGTTCAAGGTTTCTTCTATCTCGCCAGACGAAGGGAGAGGGGACTCTTCATCCTCTTCTTCCTCCTCTTCTTCTTCCTCTTCTTCTCCTTCCTCGTTGACTCCCGACCGCAAGCCAGGATCACCTGCGAAAGAAACGTGCGGGAATTTTGGTTAAAGCATGGCGATCAACGGTTTCAAAAGGTCTCGCATACCTGCGGTTGGGCGAGAACCGTCAAGCGACGTTGGGCGAGAAGGCCCAGCCCCTCCGTTGGTTCCGTAGAGGAGGTGGAGAGGCTTGCCCAGCCCCGGGCGAAATGGTTTGCGCACGATGATCCCGGCCTGGCCGGAAGCATGAGGGGAGTTGTCTTCTCTCAAGGGACGATCAGCATCCTTGAGAGTAGTGGAAGGTTCAGAAGCCGCCCCTCCCGCCTGCAGGATAGGATTGACCGCCGCAGGCGGCACTTCAACGGTTCTCGCTTCATCTTCCCGGGTGGTTAGACCCGGGTCGGCGGGAGTTGGCACTGCGAGAAGACAGTTCAGAAAAGAAAGGGTCGGGTTGAAATATTGACAAGGGAAAATGTACCTATCGTTCCGGTCTCGGCTGGAGTAATCCTCTCCGAGACCCGCGTTTGGTCCTTGGGGGAATGAGCGGGCAGGTTCGAAGAACTTGGCGGGATCTCGGCGTCATCGTTAGGAGCGGGTTCCTGCGAAAGCTTACTTTAATCATCGGATCTAGTGCACAGTCAGCTCGGTAGGCACGGTTGAAAGGCTTACCTTCTGCGGGGAAGGATCCCCCGCAGGATTGGGAGTGGGGGAAGGAGGATCCCTGTTCTCGCGAGAAAGGTCCCGCCGGACCACCTTCGCCCTTTTCTTTTCCTTCTTCTTCGGCTCGGAAGGCCCAGCGGTTGAAGTCTTTCTCGCTAACCATGGAGCCACCGCCGCACAGTTAGCCAAGGCCCGCGCTTGGGCAGCGGCTAACCGGTCTTGGAGGTCTTGCGGAAGTGGTTTGGCAGCACGTTTGGGATGCATGGTAAGCTCGCGCAAAAATCCCTGAGGCGAGAGCTCAGTTGTAAAACAGTATTTTAAGGGCGAGGCATATGGTCGCCTATCGGTGCATATTTATAGCCGCAGTAGGACCCACCAAAAGATTCCCCTGGTTAGCTGGCACGTGTCCAGCGAATATTTTGGGGGTTGGACTTGTCTTGTCGAGCGCAGGGCTAGCTCGAAAAGAGCGGGGATTGTGTACAACCCCATATTCGCTGGGAGGGACCCAGAGGCTTCAGTGGTCAGTATTGGGCTAGTCTCAGGCTAGCCTCGGGTTAACCCTAGGGCATACTTATGGAGTTCTCGTCCTGTAGGAGCTCTCGCCAAGGGCAGGGAAAAGGTGGAGAGGCCAAAGCAGATAGTCGAGCTCTCGGCAGGAGAGATCGTCGACCGACCGAAGCAGATGGCTCGACCACGGAAGCTTCCGCCCTAGGGAAAGCTCCCGCCCAGGGCAGGCGAGAAGGCCCTAAGTAAGCCTTCAGTCGCGATAGCTTCAAGACCGTGAAGGGCGCGAACCTCCCTGGCAAGGGGTCTCTCCAAGGTTGGCCCAGTTGGGGGTCCAGCGAGAGCCTTCACGGCCAGGGTTCTCGCCAAGTGGGCCCACGTGGTAGGGCCCGGCGCTCGTAAAGGGGATTATTTTATTATTATCCCGAGATAAAATTATCCAAATGCCCTGGGAATGACAGCGGGATTTGGCTATTGGCAGACCCCTCAGGGGTATTTCAGTATTTTTCAGGTCAAAGGAAGACTATAAAATGACCCATAGGGGCTCTTTGGAAGGCAGGGCTTTCATTATTCTCCAACTCTAGTGCCTTCTGAAGAGCTCCCAGCCCAGCATTTGGCTTTGGAGGGGAAGCTCTCAGAGATCTTCCGGGTGTGTGGTGGGACCTCCCAGCTGAGGCTTTGGGTCATTCTTTTGACCTTAGCAGCCAGTCAAGGGTCGGGATAAGAGAGAAGTAGGCGTCGGCTGCACTTTGGTTTGTGAACATTCGTTGAGGTCATTTTTGGCTTCAACACTATAATTGCTAATCGCAGTCCAATAATATTCACTGTCCATTGAATTTATTCGCAGACCATTGAATCTACATGACCTGCATTAGAATGCAAACGAGTGTTATCATTCTGATTCAAGTCATTAACAAGAACTGGAATAGTGATAAATCTCAGTGACTAGACTTCAGCATAATTGAAACTAAATAAGTTTTTATTAGTATATTAATCAAGCGAGAATAAGGCCTGCGAAAACCTTTACATTGGTAGTAGTAATAAAGCCCCAATAAAAAAGTTACAAGAATGACAATTGTTAGTTTCATCTATAGGCAAGTCATTGGCAATGTTACATACATAAGAATGATATCAAGTGCCGGAAGAAGACGCCACAGGCCCATAGATTTTGGAGTTGGTGGATGACAATAAGGATGTGGAAGAACTTATCAATTTGCCACCTGAAAAGATGTTATTAAAATGGATGAATTTTCATCTCCAAAAATCTGGCTACAAGAAGCAAGTGTCAAATTTTTCTTCTTATTTGAAGGACAGAGAAGCTTATGTGCATCTCCTCAACACTCTTACTCCAGAGCACTGTAGTCCAGCGACATTGGATACTAAAGATCCAACCAAAAGATCAAAATGGTGATTGAACATGCAGAAAAACTTGACTACAAAAGATATTTAACCCCCAAAGAGATTGTTGATGGATCTACCAATCTTAATCTCGCATTTGTTGCACAAATATTTCAGCATAGGAATGGCTTGACTGTAGACAGCAAAATGATGTTCTTTGCTGAAATGATGACTGATGATGATCAAGTATGCAGAGATGAGAGATCATTTAGGCTATGGATTAATAGTCTTGGTATTTCTACCTATGTTAATAACTTGTTTGAAGATGTCTGAAATGGATGGGTTCTCTTGGAAGTGCTTGACAAATTATTTCCAGGAACAGTTAATTGGAAACAATCAAATAAGCCACCAATCAAGATGCCATTTCGAGAGGTTGAAAATTACAACCAGGTTGTGAGGATTAGCAAAGATTTAAAATTTTTGATGGTAAATGTTGCTGGGAATGACATTGTACAAGGAAATAAGAAGCGCATTCTAACTTTTCTATGGCAACTGATGAGATCCAATATCCTGCAATTGTTAAAGAATTTGCAAAACATCACATTAATAATAAACAGAATGTGTTTAAGTAATATTGCAAAAAAAAATATAATCATTCACTACATTGCTTTCAATATTATAAACATTTAAATATCTCTTTAGTACACAAAATAACATCAATTTGTCAAAAACCTCATGAAACAAAATAAGGACCATGCAACTTCAAAATTTTCTCCTATAAGCATCGGCTCCATTAGCACCAGACAATGCATCATCTCCATTAGCACCGGACAATGCTTTAGCTCCATTTGGTCCTCTAAATGCAATAGGCACAGATATCTGCCCTGAAGAGATGTAATTTGATTTTGCCGTAGAATTTATAATGTGATTAATTGCCTGCATAACAAATAAAATTTAAACATAGCTTGAATTTTCATTTTAATTGCATCTAAGGATAAAATAAATAACAACCCGAAAAAGTAAATAACAATTTTTCCTTAAAAATCAAAAATAAATTACTATTCAAATCTAGAGTGAGAGATCGATACCATAGCCATTGCACAAAGCTAACAATTTCTCCTAAAGAATGTTCTTACTCGGTTCTCTATTGGTTTAATCCACCACTAGTTGCGATTGATACGCCCGAAATAGATGTATATTTACGCAAGTGCACGTGCCGGATCAAGTAATATAAAGTGAGAAGTGATCGTTCCCTCGAGGAGGTGATTGACCTAGTGATCACAATTACTAGCTCTTCCCGTTCTCTAAATTCAAGACGATAATTAAGGTGAATTTCTAGATTTATTTAAAGAAGTACTCTTTAGACAAGAACTAAAATGCGCGGACAAGAAAATATTGTTATCCAAGTTTTAGAGAAGCAATCTTGCATGTTGGTTTCCCTTACCTATTGCGATGATTTTTTATAGAAAAGCTTTCATGAGTTGTTTGACTTCTATCTTGCAAGGATTTAAAAGCGGATCTCTTTATCCCTCGATTTCCGAGATCCGGTCACCCAAATTCCCCCAGTTATCTCTAACTTGGGTGGAAAGAAAGTAACGAAAAGCGCACAAATCCACTACGCTAACTCAAGAGGAAATCTCTTTCTCTCTCGAAGTTATATTAGAAATTAGGTTACACTTACACCGCTCCTCTCTCGATTTTCGCAGTGCAGTAAAAAGATGAAATTTTGACTAAAGAAATACGTGACTCCTCTCTCGAATCTCGCCACGTAATATAAATGATTCAACCCTAGACTAGCATAACTCCTCTCTCGAATCTCGCCATGCTAACTAGAAGATGAATACTTACTCAAAACATCCACAAATAGAGAACACAATTCCAATAAAGATAGAAAATCAAACAATCATTAAGTCAAAACCTTGAATCAAATCATCACAACAAGTAAGGTACTCACAACACACAAGAACTAAGAAATTAGTTCATGGCAGAGAGATGAAAGCAAATTAGATGGATCTTATTAGACATGTTGTAGAAAATTCGAAAGTTTCAAGAAGTAATTCACTCGGATGTGGGAGATCCGTTGCTCTTGACGATCTGGTGGTCTTCTTCTTCTTGCCTAGGGTTTTTTCGCCCAAGATGGTTCTTCTCCTCCAAAAGCTCCCTTGTCTTTTTTCGTCCAGAACTCCCTTTTTTGTCCTTTTCATTTGTCCTTTAAAAACGCCTCCAGATATGTCAAGGGATGCCTCCTTCCATATTTGAAAAGGTGGCAAAATTCGAATTTCAAACTCTGAAAACCGCCCAGGAGACGTTGCAACCTTCATTTTTTTGGGGTGTTGCAACACCCGCGCTGTGCCTACTTGCATTGCCAATCAGTAAGTGAGACGTTGCAACTATTTATTTTTTCGTGCGTTGCAACCTTTTTCCAGATTTTTATATTTTGGCAGATTTCCGTCCATGAGCTTATTCCTCTTGCACCACTAGTAAACATACAATGAAAAGAGATCAAATTAGCCTTGAATTAGATAATCAAACAATTACTTTCATTTCTAGAGCTTTTTGTGTTTATTCGTGTCGGATATGCCGAGTAATATGTCAAAAAACATGTCTAGATAACTTCTTTTGGGAAGTTATCACACCCCCACACTTAAACCTTTGCTAGTCCTGAGCAAAGAGAAATAATTATTTCTAATGGGTGTCCGATAATTATTACACCCCAAATAAGAACAATCCTATCTTAACATGCGTTAGTCCAAGATACTCAAGAAGTTCGCTTTACTCAACTTATAAGCTTGATTATCATTAAAAGTTCAAACATCACAAATCCATTAGCTTGATAAAAGATAAAGCATACTAAGGAATTTTGTGTGGTGTGTGCGCCTTCTTCCAGATTATTTACTCCCCCGTACTTTTCATTGAACATCCTCAATAATTCAAAAGGGTAAGAATATGCTAAGTCATTACGCTAGCCTTGACAAGAATTAGCAGCATACGAGAGCATAGGTTTAGCTTTGGCTTGGTTTGCAATTCATGAATAGGCTTAAATAGTAGCATGGTAATTCCCTAGTTAATAATCTCACTCTTTCACCATATTACGAGGTTCAATCCTTAAGCCTTGCATATATAAACATATTGTGCCAATAATTGGGATCATTCCAAGTATGTAATTGCCTACCCAGGCCACATATCACTATGACAAAAGTTTTGATTATTTCCTTTCTCTTTTTTTTTTCATATGGTCACAGTTGGGATCATTCTAGATAGGCGTGTACATACTTAGGCCGCATATCACTATGGCAATTCACAATTTTTCTCTTTTATATATATATAAATGCTGAATTGGAACACCCATAAATGGCTAGTGGATTAAGATAAAACTAGTGAAATATAGGAAATTTGGTCATTCAGTAGTGGGTAACAAAATGATACAAAACCAATCAAAGAGTTTCATGAAAGTTCAAAATGGTCTAGCTACTAAAACATTATCTTGACTCACATTATTACTTAGTTCTTGCTCACCCCATTTCCTAATTTTAGAAATCAACATCAAAAGTTTTCAGAGAAGTAAACGAAAACTGGAGAAGGATGTGCATGAAACAAATGTCTTAGAGTGCTTTATCAAAAAAATCTTGCTAATTTCAAATTCAAAATCTGAACTCCTAGGATTCCCTAGCCGTACCAATTAATTATCATTGAACTTCAAGAATAACTTATCACTAAGTACTATCAATATACGAAATATTACAATTACGAGTGATCAAATTATCTACCACCACAATTGCAGGGGCGATGTTAGCCAACACCCCCACACTTAAGGGCTTGCTAGGCCCTAGCAAGGTTAATGTGTTATATATATAAAAAAAAATATTTTCTATACTACTCAGCCTTTGCATGAATTAAATAAAAATGAAATTGAAACAGTAAAAACTCACCTGATAAGGAAATGATTTCCTCTGAGTCTCTTGAGTTTCTTTAATGTGATCCCCATTTGCTCCGATGATCTGCAGTACTCCGTACCATATTTACCTGCCCAACTTTTATCTTGGCTATGACAGAAGAGAACAAAACATGGAGGCAATTTAATAAAGTTCGTAACTGCATCAATTAGCAACAATAATGAACAAGAATAACTTAATCACCTTCATTTTCATGTCATAACTTTCAATTATAGCAATAGCCTAAATCTTGTTATATCAATTTGGGCGTAGGATCAGAGTAATAAGGTAAATTAAATTAGGCTTTCCAAAATATCTAGCACTTAATGAGTCCAAATATACACTCAAGATCATATCATATCATGTGAGCAAAGTATCATATCATGTCCAAAATATGTCCAAAATATCATATCATGTGTCCATTCACCATGCAATCAAACAAAATAGCTCAAAATACAGTCATCCAGAGCAAAACAGAAACAAAATAGTGTCCATCAACCATTAGTACAGTCATCAAAAAAAACAAATAAGTCAAAAAGGATCTAATCAGATCCCCCCTCATCGTCTTCTTCAGGTTCATCCATTTCTTGATCCTCCTCGCCTTCTGGCTGCACCTCTTTTTCCTGATTCCTTTCTTCCTCCTGTTCCTCGTCTTCTTCATCTAATTCGGTTGGGTCGAGAGTGCTTCCATCAGCCGCTAGCAACTCTCCCTTGTCGTTGAACTGCCACTGATATCGAAACGGCTCTTTATCCACCTGCAACTTTGCTCTCTTCAAGAGACTATCAATCTTCCTCTCCATAATATCCAGTCGGGAACTGAAGTAGCAGTGCTGGCATCTCAAGTATACCTTTATGTACTCAATACTTTCCATAGCTTCATGCAACGTGACCCCTTCCCCGGATGGCACTGCTACTTTCTCCCGCTTTCTGGCCGATGACGCTGAATATCGACTTCCTATTCTTTTGTGAGGTGTCTTAAAACCGCTGTCCATCTCAGTCCCTACTTTAATATTCACCTTCACAACCTGTCCAGTTATCAGCCTCCGCACTTGGGTTAGCAAATCCTCAGTACCGCAGGCTACCCCTGCCTACCTACAAAGCTCCGTGATCAAGATTGGGAACCATAGCAGCTTGGCCTTGTCCTCCCGGATTTTCATCTTCAAATGGTTGCTGATTATCGCTCCCACATTAATCCTATGCCCCTTCAAAATGTGATATATCAGCTCTGCTCTGTCCAAAGTGACGTTGTTCAGGTGGCGGGTAGGCATAACGGTAGCATTTATGAAAAGGAGCCACACCTTAGCTTCCCTGGACAGGGATGTGGATTTCAGCGCCTTCGTCGACCTCTTTGACCATTCCAGGTCTGGTGAATTGCCGATCGCAGCTGCCAGTTCATCCGATGTAATTTGATAGTTCAGACTCTCCAATTCTTCATCAGCACCTACTTCGTACAGCTCATTGATTACATTGGAAGATATGTTGATCAGCTTCCCTCGTACCGTCACTACCTCATCCTCCATTTGCTTAGCATTTGCATAAAATTTGTATACCCAGGATAGAATGGCCTCCGACCGGTGATGGCAGAACGTCTCCCAGTGCAACTCATGCATTTGGAGCACGTAGGGAAGGCTCCACGCTCGCTTTTCCATCAGGAATCCCCTTTCATAAATTACTGATAACGTCTTTAGATTCTCAAATCTATATGCGGCAACTTCGCTAACAAACCGTGATGCTTTCTTCGCTATCGATTTCCCTTTTCTTTTGGATGACATTTCTACATTATAGGTTTAGCAAGATCAGGAACTCCTCACCCTCACACATTCGAAACTCAGGCATGGAGATGAGAACTGAAATAAGGATGGTGCTAGGCGCTTTCAAAAATTACCTGATCGGTCTTGAGATGCTACGGTAGGGAGGGGTCCGGCGAAGTTGCACTCGTCGTCAGGTCGCGAAATGGGGATGGGCTCGCTGGGAATCAACTCCTAGCAGTTCGCCGCCACTCACGCCGCCGTCTACGCCCCGCAGAACTCGCCGACGCCGCCGTCGACGCCTCCGTTTTCGCGAATTAGGGCAGGATTCGGCGTCGATTCGATTCTCTTCCCCTTCCTTTCCTTTTTTTTATATTTTTTTAGCGTGTATAATTAAGAAGAAGCCCGGTTCAAGTGAACCGGGGCCACGTGGCACACTCTGTATGGACCCCTCCAGCCGGTTCAGCGCCGGTTTGACCGCCTATTCCTCGGTAGTGGCCGAAAGAAAGGTGTTGCAACCATTTATTTTTGCTATCGTTGCAACACCCGCGCGGTTTACACTCTCCAGCCCAACCAGAAAGAAAGGTGTTGCAACCATTTATTTTTGCTGTCGTTGCAACACCCGCGCGGTTTACACTCTCCAGCCCAACCAGAAAGAAAGGTGTTGCAACCATTTATTTTTTCTGTCGTTACAACACCCGTGCGGTTTAAACTCTCGGGACAGAAATCTGGACGTTGCGTCAAATTAAAATTTTCAGCGCTGTAACTACCACCACTGCTCCTACCAATTTTTCCATCAGTAATTGAATTCATTCCTCCACCACTACTCTTTTAATCAAAATCAAAGAAAACTTAAAGAAAAACTACTAAATTCAAACAATAAACTAAACATATAGCGATGAGTTGCCTCCCACCTAGCGCCTAAGTTAATCGTCTCGGCAAGACGACTCTCCTAGTACTCGTTAATGAAATTTTATGACCATCGCATCGCGCTGGTCACTACCCTCATAATAAATTTTTAGTTGCTGTCCATTCACCTTGAAAGTTGATCCGTCCTTCTCGTTACATATTGTTACTACACCATGTGGGAACACCTCAACAACTCAGAATGGTCCAGACCATCTCGATTTCAGCTTTCCTGGAAATAATCGAAGGCGTGAATTATACAAAAGCACAAGTTGTCCGCTTCTAAATTCTCTCTTCTGCAGTCTCAAATCGTGCCATTTTTTAACCCGATCTTTATAAAGCTTCGTGTTCTCATAAGCGTTAAATCTAAGCACTTCTAACTCATTCAAGTGCAGAAGCCTTCTTTTACCCGCTTCTTGAAAGTCAAAGTTAAGTCTCTTGATCGCCCAAAAAGCTCTATGTTCCAATTCTACCGGTAAATGACAGCCCTTTCCATACACCATCCTAAAGGGGGTCACACCTATGGGCGTTTTGTAAGCGGTCCTATAAGCCCATAGCGCGTCATTTAATTTAAATGCCCAATCCTTCCTGGTTGTATTCACTGTCTTCTCTAAGATGGACTTAATCTCTCTATTGGAGACTTCAGCTAATCCATTGGTTTGCGGGTGATATGCTAGGGCCATTTTATGTGTTACACCATATTTTTTTAAAAGTAATTTAAATTGTGTATTAGAAAAATGTGAGCCCTCATCACTAATTATCGCCCTAGGCGTGCCGAATCTCGTAAACATATTTGCTTTTATAAACTTGAGTACAACCTTAGCATCATTTTTTTGTGTGGCAATAGCCTCTACCCATTTTGACACATAGTCTACTGCCAATAATATGTAGAAATTTCCTCCTGAATTCACAAACGGCCCCATAAAATCTATGCCCCAAACATCAAATACCTCTACTTCCGTAATATTGGTCATAGGCATACTTGCCCCCCAACGAATATTGCCCGTCTTTTGGCATCTATCACATGCCTTGACAAACACGTGAGCATCCTTAAATAGCGTTGGCCAATAGAAACCAGCCTCTAGTACCTTCATAGCAGTTCGGTCTCCCATAAAGTGCCCTCCATAAGGAGATGCATGACACTTTTCTAGGATATTACGAACTTCCATCTCAGGTATGCACCTACGAATGGCTTGGTCAGCGCATATCTTAAATACATAGGGGGCGTCCCAAAGATAATACTTGACCTGATGAAGAAATCTTTTCTTCTGCTGATAATTTAAATCTGACGGCAAAATGTTACTCACAATGAAATTTACGATGTCAGCATACCATGGGGTATTCCCCTCCGACACTGCCAACAGACTCCCATCAGGAAAATTCTCCCTAATCTCAATGTCTACATTCTTCCCATACTCAGACTCTAGACGTGATAGGTGGTCTGCTACAGGATTCTCCGCCCCCTTACGATCTTTAATCTCCAAATCAAACTCCTGCAAGAGGAGTACCCACCTAATCAATCTAGGTTTAGCATCCTTTTTCTCTATCAAAAAACGTATAGCAGCATGGTCCGTATAAACTATCACCTTAGACAATATTAAATAGAAGCGGAATTTGTCAAAAGCAAAAACAACTGCTAATAGTTCCTTCTCGGTAGTGGTGTAGTTTATTTGTGCGTCGATCAGTGTCTTGCTAGCATAGTAGATTGTGTGGAAGACCTTGTCGCGCACTTGTCCTAAGACTGCGCCCACAGCAAAATTGCTTGCGTCACACATAATGGTGAATGGTAGAGACCGATCAGGTGCAATAATAATCGGTGAAGAAACTAGACTTTGCTTTAATGTATGAAAGGTGGCTAAACACTCCTCGTCCAAATTAAAGTGGGAATCTTTCTCCAACAACTGGCTTAGCGGCTTAGAGATTTTAGAAAAATCTTTAATGAAACAACGATAAAAGCCTGCATGACCCAGAAAACTACGCACTCCCTTAACATTAGTCAGTGGGGGCAATTTTTCTATAACCTCAGTCTTCGCTCGGTCTACTTCCAAACCCTTCTTGGACACCTTGTGTCCCAGAACAATCCCTTCTTTGATCATGAAATGACATTTTTCCCAGTTTAAAATTAAGTTGGTTTGAATGCATTTGTTCAAAACTTTTTTTAGCACTTCTAAACATTCATCAAACGATCTCCCAAACACTGAAAAATCATCCATAAAGATCTCTATCCCCTCATCAATTAGTTCAGTAAAGATAGCGATCATGCAGCGCTGAAATGTGGCAGGAGCGTTGCATAATCCAAAGGGCATTTTCCTAAATGCAAATGTTCCAAAAGGACAGGTGAAGGTTGTCTTCTCCTGATCCTCGGGAGCTACCATGATTTGATTATACCCCGAGTAACCATCTAGGAAACAGAAATACTCATTTCCTGCTAACCTATCAAGAACTTGATCAAGGAATGGGAGTGGGAAATGATCTTTCCTAGTCGCTTTATTCAACTTCCGGTAATCCATACAAATCCTCCAGCCAGTTACCGTTCTAGTGGGAATCAACTCGTTGCTCTCATTTCTAACGACAGTAATACCCCCCCTTCTTTGGCACACACTGAACAGGATTTACCCACCGACTATCGGAGATAGGATATATAATACCTGCATCCAACCATTTGATTATCTCCTTCTTGACCACTTCTTTCATGGGTGGGCTAAGTCTTCGTTGGGGTTCTATTGACTCTTTTGACTCTTCCTCTAGAAGGATCTTATGCATGCAAATTGAAGGACTTATCCCTTTAATGTCTGCAATGGTCCAGCCTAATGCTTTCTTGTTCTCATAAAGAACCGCAATCAATTTATCTTCATTCTCCTTCACTAAAGATGCATCAATAATAACCGGTAATGTGTTGTCCTTACCTAGAAAAACATACTTTAGGTTTTCGGGTAGTGGTTTCAATTCAAGCATAGGTGGCTCTACAATAGACGGCTTCATGATTTCCGACTCGCTTGACGTGCTTATTAACTCAAACGCGTTAGCATTTGGTAAATGCTCAAAAGTACATAACACTTCCTCAGTTTCCCTTGAATCTGGATCCTCTTCTATTTCTTCATTTGTTAAAGCACTAAGAATTTTGTGCTCCCAATTATTTTCATTATGCATCATCCGTATAGGTGCACTCACCTCCGTAATAGAGAAACACTCCTCTTTCTCATCCGGAAATCTCATGGCTTTGAGGATGTTGAATGTCACATTCTCATCATTAACTCTCATCGTAAGCTCACCCTTCTGAACATCAATGAGTGTTCTTCCGGTGGCCAAGAATGGTCTACCAAGAATGATGGGGACATCCTTGTCCTCATCCATATCAAGTACTACAAAATCAGCGGGGAAAATGAATTTCTCCACTTTAACCAACACGTCTTCTACAATTCCCTTAGGGAATGCAAGAGACCTATCAGCCAACTGTAGAGTAAGAGATGTAGGTGTTATCTCCCCTAGACCCAACTTCTTATAGATAGATAATGGCATCAGGTTGATGCTCGCTCCAAGGTCACATAACGCTCTCCCAACAAACTTCACTCCAATAGAACAAGGAATTGTGAAACTACCGGGATCCTTAAGCTTGGGTGGCAGCTTATTCTGCAATATAGCACTACACGTACTCCTCAGTCAACACCACTATCTCTTTATCAACAAACTTTCTCTTCTTTGCCAATATATCTTTCATAAACTTAGCATAACTCGGCATTTGCTCAAGGGCCTCGGCAAATGAGATGTTTATAGTTAGCTTTTTGAAAATATCCATAAACTTCTGGAATTGTATGTCAAGTTTGGATTTAGCCAGTCTAGATGGAAATGGGGGTGGTGGGTAGATTACGTCTTTCTTTTGGTTTAATTTCTCTTTTTGCTTCTCTCCCACCTCCTTCTCTAATGTGCTTGACTCAATCGACATCTTACTTGCCTCTTCTTCCCTAGCTTTCTTAAGAAACCCCTCCCCACTTGGAATCTCTACACCACTCCGTAAGGTAATAGCTTTGCATTGATTATTATGATTTTCTTTTGTTGGATTTAGTGTGGTATCAGAAGGTAGAGTTCCAATGGGTCTTTGACTTAATGAATTTGCAAGTTGACCCATAGTTGTTTCTAGTGATCTTAATGAAGATTCTATTCCTCCTATTCTTGAGTCATACTTTTGGAACATGCCTAAGATAAATTCATCTGGTATCTTCCTTTGGTTTAATTATTGGGGTTGAGAGTTATTATTCATAGGAGGGTGGTTCATATTTTGATTGAACCCTGGTGGGTGATTCACCCCTTGATTGTTTTTCCAGGAGAAATTGGGGTGATTTCGCCACTCGGGGTGATAATGATTGGCAAATCCAGGTGGACCTTGCCTTTGTGCTCCTCCTACATAATTTGCTTCTTCAGAAATTTGATTTAATTGCTCCACCGTCAATGGAGCGCTAGATGAAGGTAATGATAATGAATCTAATCTCTTATTAATTAGGTTGAATTGTGATGTCATTTGAGCGGCCAAGGAAGTGATTTGGTCCACTTGGTGGATACCAACCGTGTTGTTGTTCCCTTGATGCTCATAGGCTTGATAGTTATTTGCAGTGGGATCTTCGAGGATTGCATACGCGTCCTCGGGATACTTCTTAAGTAACGATCCTCCAGCAGCCCCGTCTACTAAGATCATGGTTGCAGTTTGCAATCCATTATAGAAGGTGGAAACTTGTTGATGTAGGGCTAACCTATGGTGGGGACACTTTCTCAGTAGCTCCTTAAAACGCTCCCAAGCGTCGTATAGTGTCTCTCCGTTTCCCTGTGTGAATGTGGTTATATCTCTTATTAGCTTTGCAGTCTTCGAAGGAGGAAAGTATTTATGTAGGAATTTTTCGACTAGTTGCGTCCAAGTTGTGATACAATAATCAGGTAAAGAATCTAGCCAATCCTTAGCCCTCCCTTCTAGTGAGAACGGAACAGTCGTAACATAATTGCATCATCGGATGCCCCGTTACACTTAAACATATCACAGATGGCTAAGAAAGTTTTTAAATGAGAATTTGCATCCTCATGATTGAGACCCCCAAACTTATTGTATTGAACTTGTTGCATGATTAGTGGGTCCATTTTAAAGTTATTTGCTGCAATTGCCGGACGAGCAATGCTGAAATGCAAACCCCCACCTAGAGGTGTATTATAGTCGTAGCATGTCATGCGAGGTGCATTAGGTTGAACATTTTGTTCAACATGCTCCTCATTATCATCAACGTTGTTTTGCACATGATTATCCATCGCAGGATGAATAATGTTAACGGTCCTAAAGTCTCTCCTGTTTTGTCTACAAGTACGCTCAATTTCAGAATTCAAAGGCAATAATTCTACTTGCCTATACCTGGACATACACTGCACAGATTTTCAAATAAACTTGATTCAAACAAATAAACAAACAAACAAACAAACAAAGACTTGATCTCTAAGTACTAGGGATTCACTAATATTATGAAAATAATTAACACTAACTCAGAAGCACCTCCCCGGCAACGGCGCCAAAAACTTGATACGCCTGAAATAGATGTATATTTACACAAGTGCACGTGCCGGATCAAGTAATATAAAGTGAGAAGTGATCGTTCTCTCGAGGAGGTGATTGACCTAGTGATCACAATTACTAGCTCTTCCCGTTCTCTAAATTCAAGACGATAATTAAGGTGAATTTCTAGATTTATTTAAAGAAGTACTCTTTAAACAAGAACTAAAATGCATGGACAAGAAAATATTGTTATCCAAGTTTTAGAGAAGCAATCTTGCATGTTGGTTTCCCTTACCTATTGCGATGATTTTTTATAGAAAAAGCTTTCATGAGTTATTTGACTTCTATCTTACAAGGATTTAAAAGTGGATCTCTTTATTCCTCGATTTCCGAGATCCGGTCACCCAAATTCCCCCAGTTATCTCTAACTTGGGTGGAAAGAAAGTAATGAAAAGCGCACAAATCCACTACACTAACTCAAGAGGAAATCTCTTTCTCTCTCGAAGTTATATTAGAAATTAGGTTACACTTACACCGCTCCTCTCTCGATTCTCGCAGTGCAGTAAAAAGATGGAATTTTGACTAAAGAAATACGTGACTCCTCTCTCGAATCTCGCCACGTAATATAAAGGATTCAACCCTAGACTAGCATAACTCCTCTCTCGAATTTCGCCATGCTAACTAGAAAATGAATACTTACTCAAAACATCCACAAATAGAGAACACAATTCCAATAAAGATAGAAAATCAAACAATCATTAAGTCAAAACCTTGAATCAAATCATCACAATAAGTAAGGTACTCACAACACACAAGAACTAAGAAATTAGTTCATGGCAGAGAGATGAAAGCAAATTAGATGGATCTTACTAGACATGCTGTAGAAAATTCGAAAGTTTCAAGAAGTAATTCACTTGGATGTGGGAGATCCGTTGCTCTTGACGATCCGGTGGTCTTCTTCTTCTTGCCTAGGGTTTTTTCGCCCAAGATGGTTCTTCTCCTTCAAAAGCTCCCTTGTCTTTTTTCGTCCATAACTCCCTTTTTTGTCCTTTTCATTTGTCCTTTAAAAACGCCTCCAGATATGCCAAGAGATGCCTCCTTCCATATTTGAAAAGGTGGTAAAATTCGAATTTCAAACTCTGAAAACCGCCCAGGAGACGTTGCAACCTTCATTTTTTTGGGGTGTTGCAACACCCGCGCTGTGCCTACTTGCATTGCCAATCAGTAAGTGAGACGTTGCAACTATTTATTTTTTCGTGCGTTGCAACCTTTTTCCAGATTTTTATATTTTGGCGGATTTCCGTCCATGAGCTTATTCCTCTTGCACCACTAGTAAACATACAATGAAAAGAGATCAAATTAGCCTTAAATTAGATAATCAAACAATTACTTTCATTTCTAGAGCTTTTTGTGTTTATTCGTGTCGGATATGCCGAGCAATATGTCAGAAAACATGTCTAGATAACTTCTTTTGGGAAGTTATCAGCGATCATCAGATAACTATTCAAATCTATTCCTGAAAAAAAAAGAAAGAAATCAATATTCTCGCTATATTTGGGGTGGAAGTTACCATAGCCCTTGCCCAAAGCTTTTCTCAAACTTCAATAGTCTTGCTCGCCTTTTCTATGCCTTAAACTTGATTGTACATCTACATGACCTGCATTAGAAAGCAAACGAGTGTTACCATTCTGATTCAAGTCATTAACAAGAACTGGAATAGTGATAAATCTCAGTGACTAGACTTCAGTATAATTGAAACTAAATAAGTTTTTATTAGTATATTAATTGATAGTAAAAACTGCTGATTGAAGACAAGGATAAACCAATATAAAATTTTAAATAAGTTGTTCAAGTCACAGCTCATGTCTATACATGTGAGCTAATATAAAAAACTAAAAATATCAAACCAAAGGATTGAAAACAGAACAATATTGTTTTGTTAAACTAAAACAAAACATTGTTTTGTCCATGTTTTCATGCTAAACAACTTGTTTGAAATTTTATATTGGTTTATCACAATGGCTTCCAAACACTTGGTTACTGGTCGTAGCTTGTTCAGGCATCTTCCACCCCAAATTTAACAAGAAGAAGTCAATTTGTATTTAAGTTGTTCCAATTTTGAGTTTTTAGAACATGAAACTCACATTCAGAAATCTAGATTTATGCAAACAGCAAACTCATGCATGCTAAACAATTAAATATCAATCTACTAAAAATATATGCACTATCAGATCGCCAAAAAGATGATTATGGATGATATTTCAATAACTACCCCCAACATTTGGATGGCATCATGTATGCCAATAAGAAGGGAAGCCACTGCTCAAATAACCCAAAATTATCAATGTCAGGTTCTTTACTTTTGAAAAATCCAAAGCAACAATAAGATCAAAGATACTCCAAGAATATATTTATATATAGAGAGAGAGAGACACACACACACAACAATAATTCCATGGCTACTTAAGAAAGCTCATGTTGTGCCAGATCATCTTAGTCATTCTGAATCACCATTACCATTTCAACAGTTGTATTATATAGAATTTGCTGATTGAGTATCACATTGTTTACAGTTTCTCAGACCATTTGAAGACTATAAATAAGTCATTTAAATTCATAAAGACAACACATTTACATCAATTTTTTTGCATTTAATATCTTTATAAATATGTGACAGTTTCAGCTCCAATCAAATTCTATTATATCAAATTTTTATGTATCAGACGTGCAAATCAGACGTCCAAATATTATATTTTTATTTCCAAAAACAAAGCACTTGAAAAATTAAGCAATTCCAGCACACCCAAAAACCAAAAAGTGGATTTAGCCACTGATATTTTTCGATCAAATGTAAAAGGCCCCATAACACAAATGCAAATGTCAATTTGAGGGAAAATTCACAAAGGAGGGAATTCCAAGAGTAGAATGCTCGCCCCATAACACAAATGCAAATGCCAATTTGAAAGAAAATTAACAAAGGAGGGAAGAAACACATGCTCATTCCGCAACTCATCTTCACTTGATCGATGGAGTACATCTGCCTTACCCACTAATAAAATTGCCTTTTTGTGTGATGTATTCAGACAGGTGGATCTTAATCACAAAATAATTAAACAAAAGAATTGAACACCAACTTGTATCTACCTGCTACTACTCCCAATTAGAATATTTATATATGAAAGCACCAATTTGTAGTTGTTGTCCTGCAAAATCAGATTTTGTTCACTTGAAATCACACCTAAAATTATTGATTATATATCAAAGATGATATTTTCTCCTAAATCGAGGAAACGATAAGCCCTAAAATTTAAATTGAAAAAAATAGCATTCAAGAAATCGCTAAAAAAGAATGAGAACATGTATATAGATTAATTATAAACTAATAATTATATTAACAAAAAGGTCAATAAATATACATTATTCTTCACATATGAAATGCTGTGATAATCAGAAGCCATTAAAAATTAATTATTCAAAGCAGAACATAAAGTTGATTTTCTCAAGCATTCATACATATATATCGCCTGTTCTACTAATCTCTAGTCCACTCCCACATAAAAGTGGAGTTACCTGCAAGGGATTGTATTGATGAAAGTGGAGTTCCTGCTGGCTTTGGAAAGTTGAAAGAGGCAGAGGAAAATGGAAGAGGAAGACCTGCTGGATCTAGCTAGAGTAAGAGGCAAGTTGTAGATCCATGCTAGCGAGGTGGAGTTCGGCTTTTGCGAGGCGTGAAGGAGATGACCTAGCAGAGACATTAATTAAGAAATAGAGGTGGATATAGAGAGTAGAAGGTCACGGAGGTTACCAATTGGAGATCACCGGTGAAGTTCCTGCTGGCTTTAAAGAGAGCCCGTCCATCCTTGTGAGCCGACATAGAGTCAAAAGAGGTAGAGGAAAAAGGAAGAGGAAGACCTGTTGGGGTGAATTGGGAGATCAGAGACGTTGGCGGCGGGTGGAAAGGCAGAGAAGATGCGGCGGTTGAAATGGCAGGGAAGATGCGCAGAGAAGACCGTGGATTAAATCTGTAGCAACCCTAGGCGGCGAGTAGAGGAAGGAGCGTCGAACGTCCTGACGACGCGAAAACCTCCTCAACGACGACCGCATCGGGCGTAATCGCCAGTCAAATGGCAGGGAAGATTTCAAAAAACAGATTGATTACATGATTGTGATCAATGGAAGAATTCTGAAACGAAGGGGACTCGGAAGTTGGCCTGGACGATGTTATCGGTGCCGGCCTCGCCATGGCTTGCAGATCGGGAAGAAGTTTTTGTAATTTCAAAAAACAGATTGAAGGTCTCTGTAATTATGCAAAGTCCCAGGGAAGGTCCCAATAATATACCCATCAAATTTATACTAAAATATTTTTATGAGGCTATAAGCTAATAACCAGCAGGGACTCCAAGGTAATCAAAAGAGAAGCAAAAATAAAATAACTTGAAACCTTTTAACAATGAAAATAGTTATATTAATCCTAAAAAATGAGAGCGCTTTCATCTACTACTCCAAAACTAACATAACAAATGTGAATCCTAAGTCTCCGATTAATTTATAAGAATTAGAACTTATGTTAATCTCAGGAGCAGGAAAATGACAGCGTTCAAACCAACATTTACTCCTGCACTAACTTCCCAAACCCTGAATCCTAAATCTCCTACCAAATTATAGAAATCTAACGAGGAGAAAAAACTGGCCTCACTAAGCCAAAACACATAGAATAATTTAAACGATTGCTACCAAACAATCAACAAACAAGTAACAAAAGCAATTACAAATCAAAATACATGCAAAAATTAATAGCAGGTAGTAAATATACACGGTAAAGAGATCCTCACAAATTAGGGAGAAGAACAGATCTGAGGTTGACGAAAAACGATGGTCGGCGAAAAACGATGGTCGGCGGAGAATGATGGTCGGCGGAGGCCTAGTCGCCGGAGAACAACGATGGTCGCAGGTCAGAAAAACGCGAGCTAGCTGAAAGGTCCTATGAAAGAGGGGTCATGTTGAGAACATAGTCCCAGATCAGGCGGGCAAGGGGGGATGCTGTACTGCACCGTGCAGTGCAACATTCAGTGGCTGTGAGTGCATCAGCACTTGCGCACGCATCCCAGATCAGGAATCTTGTCTAATATGGTGTACTTGCATTCATGCCTAGGTTCTAGCAAACTCATATCTATCCCTATTTTTGGAGGAGAAATCATTTTGATGGAGTAATAAAATTTTGATTAAAAAAATACAAGACAATATATATAGGATGCATCAGTTCTCTGACTTTCCCACCATTTCCAAATACTCCTACATTAACTTTGTAGTCGCAAATGTCTGAAAGCAAAGCGAACACACAACAATTGATGGATTAAGGCTCCGTTTGGCATGGCAGTGGCGGTCGTGAACACCGTGGTTATGAACCATCGTTCGAAAAACTAGTTCTCTTTTTTTGGTGGTGGTCATAACCTTTATGCCAAACATGCATTCAATGATGGTGTTTTTGTGTAAACTTACCGGAGCAAAAACAACGCACCAAACGGAGCCAAGTCCATAATAAAATTGATTCCAAAGTAGATAGCCTGAGTTGTTCTATGGTTTCTAAAATTCAGAAGAAAGTTGTGAATGATTGTGAAAGTCGATTTTTTTTTAAACAATATGGAGGATATCTGAAAAGGATTTGAATCTCACATGGGTAGACAGTTTTTTATGAACTTTCACAATGTTGAAAACCCTTCAGTAAGAAGCTAGGAATTGTATGTATAATAACAGCGGAAGAGAGTCGAACCTGAATGGGGGGATGCAGCAGTCAAAAGCCCAGCACCTCCGCCCCCATGACACGGCAGTCAGGACCTGCCAACGAAACACCCAGGCCACCAGTTCGGCTCCTATGCCCATTGCCCTCAGATTGTAAAAATGAGCCAGAAAGTGACAAGGTTTCAAAGCGACCCTGTGATGGCGGAAATATCAGCGATTCCCTGGGGGAAGTTCCTCCCGCGGGAGAAAAAGGGCGAGAGAGAAAGAGAGGGCTGCAGGAGAGAGAGAGAGAGAGAAGGATCGGAGTTCGAACCAAAGAGGAGATCGCCGCTCCATTCGCACTATGTGGAGATCGCCTTGTAGGAGGAAGGAGGAGATCGTCGTTCCCTTCCTGTACAACTCCGTAGCCGGACGAGTGGGACCCTCCCCAAATGTCAGCCTAGGGACGAGCTTTGAGCGGCGACTTGGCGTCCCTGTTCGAGGGCGTGCGGGTGCTCGCGCGTGCGTGCTGACATTTTGGTGTGTGTAGGCCTTTTAAATATATAGGTTATATATAATATATGTATTTATATAATGTATATATATATAAAATATATATATACATATATATATATATATATATATATATATATATATATATATATATATATATATATATATATATATATATATATATATATATATATAAGATATATATATGGAGAGAGGCAGGAAAAAAGGGCAGTGGCAGCAACATTCCCCCCCCCCCCGATCTAGGGTTCGGCCTGGAGCAAGCAAGCAAGCCGCCCCTCCCCTTTCCCTCTCCTCCGGCTGCCTGCAGCACCCCCGAAGCCGCCCCACTTCCTCTCTCCCGGCCTGGAGCAACCCGCTGCTTCCCCTCTCTTGCTCTCGGCCAGGAGCAGCAACCAACCGGCCGCCCCTCTCTCCCTCTGGCCGCCTGCAGCACCCCCGACGCTGGTCCCGCCTCCCCTCTTCCTCTCTTCCTCGGCCGCCTGGTGCAAGTCCCGGCAACCTGAGGGGAAGCTCGGCCTGGAGGAGCAGTCGGCCCCTCTTGCCTCTCTCCCGTCGACCTGGAGCAAGCCGAGCCCCGACCGCCATCCCCCTGCTTCTCTCTCGGCCTGGAGCAACCCACCCGACGTCGCCGCCCTCTTCCCTCTCTCCCGTCGGCCAGGAGCAAGCCTAGCCTCGGCCCCCTCTTCCCTCTCTCCGTCCAGGCCGCCGCAAGGAGGAGCAGGCCGAGATCCTCCTTTCTCTTCCAAGCCCGGCCCCATCTTGCTTCCTCTGTCCAGGCCGCCGGCTAGGAGGAGCACAGTCTGGCCATATTCTATCCAGGCCGTCGGCTAGGAAGGGCCAGCCCGAGCTCCTCCCCCTTTTCCCTATCCAAGTCGGTCATTTTCCCGTTGCCACCGGCCGCAAGCGTCTTGGAGTGGAGATTGGCCACCGCCACCTGTGTAAGACCCCCCTCCCGGAACACAACACACGGCACGAGGGGAGTCTTATGCCCGAAATAGCCGCCTTGCGGTAGCACTAACGCACGGGTTAGCCTTTACCACAAGACGCCTATTCCGCCGGCTACAATCCATATCACAACAATTATGCCAACCCAACCATAACAGAAAAGTAAAACTAAAAGCAGTTCAGTTCACAGCTAAGTTAAAGTCCAAAATAGCGGAAGATAACAAGCACAACATGCTTGTACAAATAAACAAGAGTCTAGAAATGTTTTTGCCAAACGGCTACATGAAAACACTCACTACTGTCACTGACGGTGCCGATGGCACCACCACCTCAGGTCCTATCATCCGGGCCTGGCTGTCCTGCTGCATAGTCCGCTGCCGCTCTACCTGCGGGGTTTCCTCCTAAAAAGGAAGACGTAGCAACCGTTAGTCATAAGACTAAGTGGCTTCACATCCGCTCCCCCGGCGACTCCTCGGCACCGGGCGGAGAAAGGAACAAGGTACAATATGTATATATATATATAAGCAAGTAAACAAACAGGTGACAGTAACTATAGTGGAGTATAAGCTACGCTACACAACTAGCAGTTCTACAAATATCAACAGTAAATGACAGTAGGTATAAGTACTCAGAATAGTAACTTAACTTATAAGAGTGCCCATACAAACTTATAAGTTAAGGATCGGCTTAACAGTAAAGTAACCCATCGTATAAGAGTGCCCATACAAACTTATACGATGAGGATCTTGTGTATGCAATGAATGACATGTTATGAATGTTATGTTATGACCGACTCATGCGCACGCACATGCAAGTTTGCTATGTCGACACAGACTTGAAGTTCCCACTTTTCGAGCAGGTAGCTAACCTCTCAGGCGTCGTCCGTCGTGGCCAGACGGCGACAGTGGAGCGGGCGTCTCCACTACTAGGTGGTATCACACTACCTATCCTAGGCCCCCGTACGCCTCAACGCTAAGGACACAACAGCGGAGCTCACATGCGTACTACGGCTCAGAAGGGGTCTTGGGTAGATGTGCACCAAGAACACAGCCCAACCTGGCCTTTAATTTCGAACCGGATGGAACCTCGGAAACGCACGAGGTGCAAGCCCAACCGTTCTCATGGCGCGGAGGAGATCTCGGGTTATGGACACCAAGTATCTAACCCTACCGCCCAAGGTCTACCCCTTGGCTCCCATCGGTGTGATGACTGGCGAACCCGTAGACCTGCCACATTCATTATCTCAACACCGCGACACGATGAATCGTCGCACATCACATGCCCCAAAACAACTCACTCGATGCTACCCGTAGGGAGTCTACCACTCTAAGCATCGGTTGTTAATAAACCCCTTGGGCCCGGATTACGGTTACAAAATACTCCTCACATTGTGTTCATCATATTCACGCCCTTCTATTCACTGACTTCACCTCAATACTTCGCATAATTAATATGTTCAACATCAAACTATATAAATAAATTCAATACCAATCTCAATTCTTAATTACTAGCCTTCCCATCCAATCCATTTCCCTAACATTGCATGGTTATTCCTTATTGCACGACCAAATGAGTAACCATACTAAATTATAGTAACAACAACATTATAGAAATATGGGAGCAAGATAACAAATGAATAAATCACAATCATTGCAAGAGGGCTAGCATTATAATTTAACAAGTGCAATAACATAGGGTAATCCGATACTAAAACTGGGATTCCCGGAGCTACAGGAATCCGATCACAATGCACAACCCCTCGTTGGAAAGGTATTCGCGAGGGCTACGACTTTCGGGTTGAGTCGATCACCCAGATCTGGTCGCAACATACCAGAAATTCAACTCGAATGCGTACAGGAAAACAGTTTCCTGTACAGGAATTTTCCGAACGCAGCGGACTCGAACCAGCTTTCCCGTGGCTACAGGTATCGCATGGAAACGAGCAACCACTCGTTGGAAAGGTAATTTCGAGGGCTACGACTTTCGTGTTGAGTCGTTCACCCAGATTTGGCCGGAACACCTCCGAAATTGGCCACGAAGGTCGCAGCGTGCAGAAATCAGATTTCTGCACGCATCTTAAGGCGAGATGAACGGCATCCGTTCATCTTCTTCCTTGCAACGGCCTCGCATAAACTTCTCCAGAAATCACCCAACCTTATTTCTCCTTTCAAAGCCAAACCCTCAACGAAAACCCCTCTCATCTCCTCTTTGAATGATGAGAAGGTTGAGGGAGACTAAACCTAGAAAACCTAGGTATGGCTTTAACCTAAGAACTCTCCTCCTCACATCAAGACTCTATGGAGTCGATGTCTCTCCTATCATAACTATAGATCTAGCACCAAGGGAGAGGGGAGGAAGCTCACCTCGAGTCCAGCGGTACCACCATGGCCGGCCATGAGCCTCGCACTCCTTCGCGGCGGCATTGTTTTTCCCTTGACGATGGCGGCGCTTTGATCCCTCCAAAGATGGCTCCGGCAAGCTTTTCCTCCTCCTCCAGCCAAGAACTCTCTCAGGAATTTCGGGGCAGAAGAAAGGAGGATGAATGCTAGGGTTTCCAACTTTTTCCTTTTTATACATCGCAGACACGGGTAGGCACACGGCCGTGTTCCTACCCGTGTTCAGGTGACACGGCCGTGTGGCATGCCGTGTCTAAGGCCGTGTTCCTCCCAGATCCACTTTCTGCCGGGTCAGGGTTGCGGCACACGGGTAGGGACACGGCCGTGTCCCGACCCGTGTCCTTGGCACACGGCTAGGGACACGCCCGTGTCCCAACCCGTGTCCTTGGCACACGGCTAGGGACACGCCCGTGTCCCAAAGCCGTGTACCTCTCTGACTGGTAAGCCTATTTTTATGAGGCACACGGGTATGAACACGGCCGTGTCCATACCCGTGTCAGCCAGAAAGGCCATTTTGCCTTGTTTTCCTCATTTCCCGTACGTCCGCACCTGCTCCCCCACATCCCCCATTGGGTTCACCACAGCCCCCTTGACTCAAATACGCAAACAAGGGGCCTAGCGCGAATTGGGACGTTACAAATCCTATAAACAAAATAAAAGATTTCGTCCCCGAAATCAGGGTAAGGCTACGGGAGTGAAACACATAAAAGGAAACTATGCTTTCAAATAAAATTTTTACCTGGAGTAAATAATTCCGGGTAGCGCTCTTGCATCAAATCTCTTGGCTCCCATGTGCACTCTTCCTTCCCATGATTAGACCATAGCACTTTCACCAAGGGAACACTTTTGCGGCGCAAGGTCCTTGTCTCGTTATCAACGATCCGCACCGGCTCCAGTCGCACAGACCTATCAGATGCCACTGCACCATCCGCCGTGGGGATATACTGTTCAGGCCGCAACAAAGCCTTCCGAAGCGACGATACATGGAACACGTCGTGAAGGTTCTCCAGCTCCGGTGGTAACTCCAATCGATAGGCCAGAGGGCCAATCCTTTCCACTACAACATAGGGCCCAACATACCTTGGGCTGAGCTTCTTAACTCCACGTACCCGTGACACTCCGTGCATCGGTCGAATCTTCAGGAACACCTTATCACCCACTTGAAACTCTACCATACGGTGCCTTGCGTTGTAATATTTCGCCTGTCGGCTTTGAGCCTCTAGCATTCGGTTCCGGATCAACCTAACCATTGCGTCCGTGTCATCGATATACTCGTTTCCCAATGTCTTCGGATCTTCGTCTTGCACCCAGGACAAGGGTGTTCTACACCTCCTTCCATACAAAGCTTCATGAGGTGCCATTCCAATACTGGTTTGATGACTGTTATTATAAGAGAACTCCACAAGAGGTAAGAGCCTCTCCCATGGTTCTCCTTTATCTAGCACACACAACCTCAGAAGGTCTTCCAATGTTCGGATAGTTCGTTCAGATTGCCCGTCCGTTTGTGGGTGAAAGGCTGTGCTGAAGGCGAGGCGCGAGCCCAAATAAGCCTGTACAGCCCTCCATTCTCTTGAAGTAAACCGACCATCCCGGTCGGAGACGATCGTCTTTGGCACACCATGGTACCGCACAAATTGCTCCACAAAGAGACGCACTAAGACGCCCACCTGCGCCTCCTTCTTCATTGGGATAAATCGGGCTACCTTGGTCAACCGGTCAACTATCACCCACACCGAATCATTCCCCGAGCGCGAGCGAGGTAACCCGTGGACGAAGTCCATGGAGATGTCCTCAAATTTCCATTCGGGGATGGGCAACGACTGTAGCATTCCACCGGGGCTTCTACACTCCGCCTTCACCATTTGGCAAGCCACACAATGAGTAACGAAGTACTTGACATCCCTCTTCATGCCCGGCCAACACATCGTCTTTCTCAAATCGGTGTACATCTTCGCGATCCCCTGGTGCACCAAATACTTGGAGCAATGGGCCTCCTTTAGAATATCCTCCCGAATGTTGTCACCTTCGGGGATGTAAAGCCGGCCACGAAAATGGACGAGGCCGTCTTTTAGAGAGTATTCTTCCGTAGTCCCATCCTCCATCGACTTGAAAGCTGGGGTTAAAGCCGCATCCTTCTTTTGTTCCGTACGGATCCGGTCTCGTATGTTGCAAACTATACTCATCGCGGCCAAATATTCGGTATACTCTTCCGGTTGATTCTTAAAGACCAAAGTGATTTCCATCTCTTGCAACATCCGGATTAACTCCATCCTCATCAAGCGGGATTCCGTGTTCGCTTCCGGCGCTTTCCGGCTCAAGGCATCAGCTACGGAATTAACCTTCCCGGGGTGGTAGTTCAAGGTGAAATCATAGTCGCACAAGAACTCCAACCACCGCCGCTGTCTCAAGTTTAACTCCTTTTGGGTGTGAACGTACTTCAGATTTTTGTGATCCGAGTAGATCTCGCAGTGGACGCCGTATAAATAATGCCTCCACATCTTCAAGGCGAATACCACCGCTCCCAACTCTAGATCATGCACCGGGTAGCTGGTTTCATGCTTCTTCAACTGTCTTGAAGCATAAGCGATCACATGCCCATTCTGCATCAACACAGCTCCCATCCCTTGATACGACGCATCCGTGTAGACTTGAAAGCCCTCCTTCCCAGATGGAAGAGCTAGGATGGGTGCAGTCGTCAATCTGTCTTTCAGCTCCTGGAATGCAGCTTCGCACTGGGGTGTCCATTCAAACGGCACACCCTTCTTGGTCAGCGTGGTAAGGGGAAGGGCGATCTTCGAGAAGCCTTTCACGAACTTGCGATAGTACCCGGCAAGTCCAAGAAAACTTCGTATGTCGGCCGCTGACTTCAATGGCGACCACTCCTTCACGGCCCGCACCTTGGCCGGATCTACAGCTAGCCCCGCCCCACTAATCACATGGCCCAAGAACGCGACCTCTCAAAGCCAAAACTCACATTTGCTGAACTTGGCAAACAAAGTGTGCTCCTTTAGTTTCCTCAGCACTAAAGTTAGATGTTCGGCGTGTTCTGCTTCAGTCTTGGAGTAGACTAGGATATCATCGATGAACACGATGACAAAGATGTCCAAATAAGGGCTGAACACCTTGTTCATCAAGCTCATAAAGGCAGAAGGGGCGTTCGTGAGCCCAAACGGCATCACGGTGAATTCATACAAACCATATCTCGAACTGAACGCCGTCTTCTGAATGTCATCTTCTTGTATCCTCAGCTGATAATATCCCGAACGCAGATCTAACTTGGAGAACCAATACGATCCCACCAATTGATCAAATAATTCATCGATGCGCGGTAGTGGATAGGTGTTCCGCACCGTTAACCGGTTCAACTCTCGATAATCAATACATAACCGCAAGGTGCCATCCTTCTTTTTGACGAACAAAACGGGCGCTCCCCAAGGCGACGAGCTTGGGCGAACGAACCCTGCTTCCACCAATTCCTGAAGCTGGACTCTAAACTCTGCAAGTTCCTTCGGAGCCATTCGGTATGGAGCTCGCGAGACGGGCTTGGCACCCGGAATTAGCTTGATTTGGAAGTCCACTTCCCTATGCGGGGGTAGTCCTGGCAATTTCTCGGGAAATACCTCGGGAAATTCTCGCACCACCCGCACATCCTTGACTTCTAGTGCCAACTTCTTCAATTCGAAGCAAATTACATAGACCTCGTCCCCTTCCATATGAGATTTCATAACTTGGATTGAAGACAATAATTTACGGGGTGCGAATTTAATACCTTGGAAGATGACTTCCGAGTCTCCATGCCTCAACATAACTTGCTTCTCCGCACAATTGATCCTGGCGTGGTGCCAGTCCAACCACCTCATGCCCAGGATGAGATCGAACTCCGGGATTCTTAACACTGTCGCCGGAGTTTCAAAGAACTTTCCTCCAATAAGGGTGTCGAAGTCGCAACTTGCTGACGACGTCATCTCAGAGCCGTCCGGAAGGCGCACCCTTTGAGTAGTGCCCGTGAAGTGTTGCACTCCCTCCACGTCCTTCACGAAGTCCTCCGAGATGAACGAGTGAGACGCACCCGTGTCAAATAACGTATAGGCGGGTTTCCCGCTAACCATGACAGTGCCTAAGTTCCAAAAAGGTAATCACTATTCAAAATTGCGCTTATAATTTGTATCATAAATCTAACAAGTCATATAATATTAAAACAATTTTGCACGTACCGGTGATGACTTCCTGCGGATTTCTCTCCTGAGTCATATCCAATGCGAATACATGCTCCCGTGCATGTCCTTGATTTCTCCCTGGTGGTCCTCTTCCTCGGCCACGCATGTGCCCTCGTCCCCGTGGAGCTACTGGAGGGGGAGCAATAGGGGCACCCCCGATCAGTCGCGGGCAAACTCGTCGGACATGCCCCGGTTGATTGCACTCAAAACATATCATCTCACGTCGGCCCCCAGGTTGTTGATAATATTGCTGTTGCGGTGGTGGTGGTAAAGGTAGTGGTTGCGGAGTTGGGTACTCCACCCGATAGTTCCGGTTGACCCACCGTCCGCCTCTGTGGTTTCCCCTTCCCCTGCCATGATCATTCCGCCTTCTATTACTAGGGCCGACTTCAATTACACCTTCCGCAGGTCTCTTGCCACATCCCATGTGGTCCGCCTCCAGTCTCTTTGCCATGTCAATGATTTCTGCCAGGCTTCCATCGGCTATAAACAAAAGGGCCTGCCTCAGGGGGTCCCTTAATCCTTTGTAGAAGCGCTTCGCATAGCCTCTATCGTCCAAATCATAGGAATCAGCAAACCTAGCGAGGTGTTGGAACTCCCTCTGGTACTCCGTTACCGAATTCGATCCCTGCTTCAGCTGCAGAAATTTTTCTTCAAGTCCATCCCGAGCAGAAGAAGGGATGAAGTGCTCCAGAAAAGCCTCGGTGAACTCGTTCCAACCGATGTCCGTGTACAACCGCCCTTGGAAGATGGAGCCCATGAGGGACTTCCACCACCTTTTGGCGTGCAGTTCTAGCAGCGTCACTACCAATGTCACCGCCATGTTGTTCGGACATCTTATGCCAGCCATCAATTCCTGCACGGTATCAAGCCATTCCTCGGTGCGCACCGGCGATTCTGTCCCAAGATAGGCAGGAGGGGACAGGGCACGGAAGGTGCTCAACCAGTTGGAGCTTGGCGCTTGTTGTTGCACCGGAGCTTGCTGGGCTTTAAATGCATCCAATATGGCTGACAGCGTTTGTCCCAGTTCCGACTGCTGGAATTGTGAAGGGACGGAAGGGGTAGGAGTGCCCCCAACCGGCTCCACCTGCGCTGGGACCTATACGCAAGGTACAAACTAGGGTCAGGTTGGCTAAAACTAATGTCAAAGTTGGACAACTTAGTGTGAATTACATATGGGCACACCACTGCTTCCGCTAAGTCGGTTTGTCCCCAAACCGACTAATCGAACGGGAGTGGCCCATTGTTACCTGACTGCTGTAGGTGAAGATCGGCTTAGTCTGATACCATTTGTAACCCACAGGTCGGAGGATCGAAACCTCCCTCTGATACCATTTGTAAGACCCCCCTCCCGGAACACAACACACGGCACGAGGGGAGTCTTATGCCCGAAATAGCCGCCTTGCGGTAGCACTAACGCACGGGTTAGCCTTTACCACAAGACGCCTATTCCGCCGGCTACAATCCATATCACAACAATTATGCCAACCCAACCATAACAGAAAAGTAAAACTAAAAGCAGTTCAGTTCACAGCTAAGTTAAAGTCCAAAATAGCGGAAGATAACAAGCACAACATGCTTGTACAAATAAACAAGAGTCTAGAAATGTTTTTGCCAAACGACTACATGAAAACACTCACTACTGTCACTGACGGTGCCGATGGCACCACCACCTCAGGTCCTATCATCCGGGCCTGGCTGTCCTGCTGCATAGTCCGCTGCCGCTCTACCTGCGGGGTTTCCTCCTAAAAAGGAAGACGTAGCAACCGTTAGTCATAAGACTAAGTGGCTTCACATCCGCTCCCCCGGCGACTCCTCGGCACCGGGCGGAGAAAGGAACAAGGTACAATATGTATATATATATAAGCAAGTAAACAAACAGGTGACAGTAACTATAGTGGAGTATAAGCTACGCTACACAACTAGCAGTTCTACAAATATCAACAGTAAATGACAGTAGGTATAAGTACTCAGAATAGTAACTTAACTTATAAGAGTGCCCATACAAACTTATAAGTTAAGGATCGGCTTAACAGTAAAGTAACCCATCGTATAAGAGTGCCCATACAAACTTATACGATGAGGATCTTGTGTATGCAATGAATGACATGTTATGAATGTTATGTTATGACCGACTCATGCGCACGCACATGCAAGTTTGCTATGTCGACACAGACTTGAAGTTCCCACTTTTCGAGCAGGTAGCTAACCTCTCAGGCGTCGTCCGTCGTGGCCAGACGGCGACAGTGGAGCGGGCGTCTCCACTACTAGGTGGTATCACACTACCTATCCTAGGCCCCCGTACGCCTCAACGCTAAGGACACAACAGCGGAGCTCACATGCGTACTACGGCTCAGAAGGGGTCTTGGGTAGATGTGCACCAAGAACACAGCCCAACCTGGCCTTTAATTTCGAACCGGATGGAACCTCGGAAACGCACGAGGTGCAAGCCCAACCGTTCTCATGGCGCGGAGGAGATCTCGGGTTATGGACACCAAGTATCTAACCCTACCGCCCAAGGTCTACCCCTTGGCTCCCATCGGTGTGACGACTGGCGAACCCGTAGACCTGCCACATTCATTATCTCAACACCGCGACACGATGAATCGTCGCACATCACATGCCCCAAAACAACTCACTCGATGCTACCCGTAGGGAGTCTACCACTCTAAGCATCGGTTGTTAATAAACCCCTTGGGCCCGGATTACGGTTACAAAATACTCCTCACATTGTGTTCATCATATTCACGCCCTTCTATTCACTGACTTCACCTCAATACTTCGCATAATTAATATGTTCAACATCAAACTATATAAATAAATTCAATACCAATCTCAATTCTTAATTACTAGCCTTCCCATCCAATCCATTTCCCTAACATTGCATGGTTATTCCTTATTGCACGACCAAATGAGTAACCATACTAAATTATAGTAACAACAACATTATAGAAATATGGGAGCAAGATAACAAATGAATAAATCACAATCATTGCAAGAGGGCTAGCATTATAATTTAACAAGTGCAATAACATAGGGTAATCCGATACTAAAACTGGGATTCCCGGAGCTACAGGAATCCGATCACAATGCACAACCCCTCGTTGGAAAGGTATTCGCGAGGGCTACGACTTTCGGGTTGAGTCGATCACCCAGATCTGGTCGCAACATACCAGAAATTCAACTCGAATGCGTACAGGAAAACAGTTTCCTGTACAGGAATTTTCCGAACGCAGCGGACTCGAACCAGCTTTCCCGTGGCTACAGGTATCGCATGGAAACGAGCAACCACTCGTTGGAAAGGTAATTTCGAGGGCTACGACTTTCGTGTTGAGTCGTTCACCCAGATTTGGCCGGAACACCTCCGAAATTGGCCACGAAGGTCGCAGCGTGCAGAAATCAGATTTCTGCACGCATCTTAAGGCGAGATGAACGGCATCCGTTCATCTTCTTCCTTGCAACGGCCTCGCATAAACTTCTCCAGAAATCACCCAACCTTATTTCTCCTTTCAAAGCCAAACCCTCAACGAAAACCCCTCTCATCTCCTCTTTGAATGATGAGAAGGTTGAGGGAGACTAAACCTAGAAAACCTAGGTATGGCTTTAACCTAAGAACTCTCCTCCTCACATCAAGACTCTATGGAGTCGATGTCTCTCCTATCATAACTATAGATCTAGCACCAAGGGAGAGGGGAGGAAGCTCACCTCGAGTCCAGCGGTACCACCATGGCCGGCCATGAGCCTCGCACTCCTTCGCGGCGGCATTGTTTTTCCCTTGACGATGGCGGCGCTTTGATCCCTCCAAAGATGGCTCCGGCAAGCTTTTCCTCCTCCTCCAGCCAAGAACTCTCTCAGGAATTTCGGGGCAGAAGAAAGGAGGATGAATGCTAGGGTTTCCAACTTTTTCCTTTTTATACATCGCAGACACGGGTAGGCACACGGCCGTGTTCCTACCCGTGTTCAGGTGACACGGCCGTGTGGCATGCCGTGTCTAAGGCCGTGTTCCTCCCAGATCCACTTTCTGCCGGGTCAGGGTTGCGGCACACGGGTAGGGACACGGCCGTGTCCCGACCCGTGTCCTTGGCACACGGCTAGGGACACGCCCGTGTCCCAACCCGTGTCCTTGGCACACGGCTAGGGACACGCCCGTGTCCCAAAGCCGTGTACCTCTCTGACTGGTAAGCCTATTTTTATGAGGCACACGGGTATGGACACGGCCGTGTCCATACCCGTGTCAGCCAGAAAGGCCATTTTGCCTTGTTTTCCTCATTTCCCGTACGTCCGCACCTGCTCCCCCACATCCCCCATTGGGTTCACCACAGCCCCCTTGACTCAAATACGCAAACAAGGGGCCTAGCGCGAATTGGGACGTTACAACCTGTAGCAAGCTCGTCCTGGAGCAAGGCTCGGCCTGGAGTAAGGCTCGCCTTGGAGTGGAGATCGGCCACCGACGCGGCCACATGCAGTAAGATCGGCCCGGAGCTCCTCTCCCGGCCCCGCCGCCAAGCATGCGTCAAGGGTAACGAAGTTTCTACTTGGGCAGGTGAAGCCCTTAATTTTCATATTTGCATGGAAGTACCTCTCCACCGACGAGTGGGGGAAGGATGCTCTCCGATGGGTTGACATGTGCGTCCCCGCCTTTAATTGCATTAGTGCCCGGAAGTGTGAGTACGGGTTTAGGCATGCTGTGTGAAGCCCATCCGGACATGTGAGCCGGATTGGTGATGTTCTGGGGTTCCCGGAGAAAACTCCGAGGAAGTTGTTTATTAGCCGCTTGCAGGAAATACGCACCATAGCCCCAATAAAAGGGGGTGCTCGCATTATGTTTGGCCCGATTATGTTAGCCGACCGATGCCTAGTTGGCCGCTGCTTGTCGGGACGTTGGCGTACAGGTGCTGCAGTATCAAGTGGGGAATAGCGGGCTTAAGCCCAAGCTCGTGCCGGCCCTCGAAGGCCTAGTTTGTTTATATTGTCGGCCTGCGTGCCGATGTATGGAATTTATATTCCTGTATTTATTTAAATGCCTGTGATGCTCTGTGAATATTTTTTATCCTTTTAATCTTAGGCGGGCGGTATGCCCGCGAATCGCTCGCCCCGTGGGAGCCCCGAGGTATAGTTGCCGGGAAGCCCCTAATGGCCTATTGACAGCCTTTTAGGATAACGTAGTTACGTTGTTAGCGGCCCAATTGGGGCTGCGTGGAGTAGGGCTGCTGGGCGGTTTTACGCCATTAAAAAGGCGGGCAGGGAACAGTTTTTATAGACCCAGGGAGACACCTCTAGTTAAGGAGTGGATCTTGAGTTCCTCCTTAGATGTTCCGGCCGGCTAAGAGAGCCCACCGAAGGTGTCTTAGCTCAGCCCCTGGTGTGGGAGGGGAAGAGTTTTATAGTCTTTCGGGTATGCGGTGGGACCTCCACGCTAAGGCCTTGGGTCTGTCCCTTGTGTTTCTAGCCTTGAGCCTAGATAGTTCACTTGAGTGTAGTAGGTGTGCGGCCACCCCTTCCCCAAGGGTCGAACTCCACAGAGACCGATTTTTCGGTTTCAACATTTTGGTGCGGTGAGCGTGGAGAGTGGCCAGCACGGAAAATCTCAGGTGAATGTCATGGCTTTAGAAGTGGAACCAAGAGACGACCAGGGTCATGCGCGGACATTCTGTATGTATGGTCCTCTTACTCGGAGTTGTCCCCTCCCATAGCTGTTGTTGGGATCTCATAGTATTATGAGTAGGATTGCACCTATTTGATATATGTCCCCACTTATTGCATCAACGAGAAACCTGAAGGTTATTATCTTCAAGATCAAGTGAGAGAGCAGCTGAGAGGTATCTGGAGCCGGGGTGACCTGAAAGGGTTCCCTCCCAAACGGTAATATATTACCTCTTCCTTGTGATTCAGTAGCAGTCGAGTTTTCTCTTTATTGCCAATTCACCTCGAGCTTCTGAGGGCTTCAAGGGTTAGCCTCGCGATCGACTCCGGAAGCCAAACGTCCAACCCGTTCCTTTTAAATAGCCTAGTTAGGACGATGGGACGGTGCCGCGGGACTTTAAGCGCTATTGTAAGACCGAGCCTCTGCACTGACGGCCGAGATTAGCTCCCCCCTTGCACGTCGGCCTATGTCATCCCGATCGCACCTCTCCTCCGACTAGAGGAATTATCAGGAACGAGCCTAGACGCTAACCTCCCAGATTTGATAGAGGGCCGATCTCTCCAAGCAATCGCAAGTGAAAGCCTTTTTTTGTTGAGAAAACAGGATAACATGTAAAGGGGCAGGTTTTGGCCCAAGGGAAGATGTTGGCCTCGAGTGCGTCCTAGAGGACCCTCGCAGGAACATTACCCGTCGCCCGTGCACTAGCTCTCATCATCGAGTGACACGGCAGAAAGCGATCTTTGTCTTTAGATCGGGATACGAGCCGTCGACCTGTTCCTTCTAAATAGCCCAGTTCGGATGATGAGACGATGCCTCGGGACTTTAAGCGCTCTTGTAAGACCGAGCCTCTGCACTGACGGCCGAGATCAGCTCCCCCTTGCACGCCGGCCTATGTCCCCCCGATTGCATCTCTCTTCCGATTGGAGGAATTATTAGGAACAGGCTCAGAAGCCAACTTCCCGATTTGACGACTTCCAGATCGCCTCTCTTATAAAAGAACGCGCCCTCCATTTGTAAAAGCATCGGTGCAATTAACTCTCCAACACCTCTTAAGTAAGCAGGATGTCTCCACCTCGAGCAAAGTCAAGTCCTCGAGTAGTAGTGCATTTCCCTATCACCAACAACTAGGCTGAGTATGAGGCGGTTATAGCGAGACTGTGCCTGGCCTGAGAACTTGGGGTACATGATGTGGAGGTTCTTACCGACTCCTTGGTGGTGTCCTCCCAGATTAACGTGGAGTTTGAAGTGAGGGAGTCTACCCTCCAGTTATACTCGGCAAATGTTCTAAGTCTTCTCGCTCTGGGGTTAGGTCTCGATTCTCCCGCTGTCAGGCTCCCACTAAGCTGGCAGGGCAAGGGTCTCGATGGACGTCGTTATGACCCTGGGGCTGATCCCAGAGGATGTTCAACACCCGCCCTCAGGCTCCCATCTAGCTGACTGGCCTGGTGGTAGCACCCGGGATAGGAAAATGTTCTAAGTCTTCTCGCTCTGGGGTTAGGTCTCGATTCTCCCGCTGTCAGGCTCCCACCAAACTGGAAGGGCAGGGGTCTTGATGGACGTCGTTATGACCCTGGGGCTGAGCCCGAAGGATGTTCAACACCCTCCCTCAGGCTCCCATCTAGCTGACTGGCCTTGTGGTAGCACCAGGAGAGGCAAATGTTCCAAGTCTTCTCGCTCTGAGGTTAGGTCTCGATTCTTCCGCTGTCAGGCTCCCACTAAGTTGGCAGGGCAGGGGTCTCGATAGACGTCGTTATGACCCTGTGGCTGAGCCCGAAGGATGTTAAACACCCGCCCTCAGGCTCCCATCTAGCTGACTGGCCTGGTGGTAGCACCCGGGAGAGCAAATGTTCCAAGTCTTCTCGCTCCGGGGTTAGGTCTCGATTCTTCCGCTGTCAGGCTCCCACTAAGCTGGCAGGGCAGGGGTCTCGATAGACATCATTATGACCCTGGGGCTGAGCCCGGAGGATGTTCAACACTCGCCCTCAGGCTCCCATCTAGCTGACTGGCCTGGTGGTAGTACCCGAGAGAGGCAAACGTTCCAAGTCTTCTCGCTCTGGGGTTAGGTCTCGATTCTTCCGCTGTCAGGATCCCACTAAGCTGGCAGGGCAGGGGTCTTGATGGACATCGTTATGACCCTGGGGCTGAGCCCGGAGGATGTTCAACACCCGCCCTCAGGCTCCCATCTAGTTGACTGGCCTGGTGGTAGCACCCGGGAGAGGCAAACGTTCCAAGTCTTCTCGCTCTGGGGTTAGGTCTCGATTCTCCCGCTGTCAGGCTACCACCAAGCTGGTAGGGCAAGGGTCTTGATGGACGTCGTTATGACCCTGGGGCTGAGCCCGGAGGATGTTCAACACCCGCTCCCAGGTTTTCACCTAGCTGGCTGAACCGACGGTATCACCCGGGAGCCCGGACGATTCTCTGTGGACATCGTTATTACCCTTGACATCGTTATGATATTTGGAGTGACAATGCTCCCGCCGCAATCTATGTGGATGATCGAAGTATTCGTTTACCAGACCCCGAGTGGATCCCGCTGTCAGGCTCTCACCTAGCTGGCAGGGCTGGATATCACTCGGTGTTTGGGAAGAATTTGGGTATTTTGCAGGACCCCGAGTGATTCTCGGCCCCGGGTAGACCCGCTGTCTGGCTCCTACTAGCGGGCAGGTCCGTAGGCTCGCCTGGTGGGTAAGGGACCCCGAGTACTTCTCGGCCCCGGATAGACTCGCTGTCAGGCTTTCACTAGCTGGCAGGGCTGTAGGCACACCTGGGGGGGGGGGGGAAAGGGAGACAGTTTGAGGTTTGGGAAGAGTTTGGATATTTTGTAGGACCCCGAGTGATGCTCGGCCCCGGGTAGACCTGCTACATGCCTCCTACTAGCTGGCAGGTCCGTAGGCTCGCCTGGGGGTTAAGGGACCCCGAGTGATGCTCGGCCCCGGGTAGACTCGCTGTCAGGCTCTCACTAGCTGGCAGGGCTGTAGGCACACCTGGTGGGCAAGGGAGAGAGCTTGAGAAGAGTTGATTTTTTTGTTATGTTGCAGTGTATTAAATATTGCGTGTATCGTTGATGATGAGCCTAGGAGGAAAGACACGTGCTAGTGATATTCGTGCTAGAGCCTCTGGCGGGACTATGTGAAAAGTAAGCCCTGGGATGGAGCTCTCTTTATACCCAAATGGAGAATTCTCACAAATTTTTTCTTTAGGTCGGCTCCCACTCGCCGGATACGTTGGGTTGGATGATTCTTTCCAAGCTTGTACCAACCTCGAAAAGAGCGGGGATTGTGCACAACCCCGTAGCCGGGCGAGTGGGATCCTCCCCAAATGTCAGCCTAGGGACGAGCTTTGAGCGGCGACTTGGCGTCCCTGTTCGAGGGCGTGCGGGTGCTCGCGCGTGCGTGCGGACATTTTGGTGTGTGTAGGCCTTTTAAATATATATATTATATATAATATATGTATATATATATATATATATATATATATATATATATATATATAAGATATCTATATGGAGAGAGGCAGGAAAAAAAGGGCAGCGGCAGCAACATTCCCCTCCCCCCCCCCCGATCTAGGGTTCGGCCTGGAGCAAGCCAGCCGCCGCCTGATAACTTCCCAAAAGAAGTTATCTAGCCGCGTTTTCTGACTTATTACTCGGCATTTTCGACATGATTAAACCCAAAAAGCTATAGAAATGGTAGTAATTGTTTGATTATCTAATTCAAGGCTAATTTGGTCTCTTTTCATTGTATGTTTACTAGTGGTGCAAGAGGAATAAGCTCATGGACGAAAATCTGCCAAAACATGAAAATCTGGAAAAAGGTTGCAACGCACAAAAAAATAAATGGTTGCAACACCTTTCTTTCTGATTGGCAATGCAAGTAGGCACAGCGCGGGTGTTGCAACACCCCAAAAAATGGGTGTTGCAACAACTCCTGGGCGGTTTTCAGATTTTGAAATTCGAATTTTGCCACCTTTTCAAATATGGAAGGAGGCATCCCTTGGCATATGGGGAGACGTTTTTAAAGGGAATTGCAAGGACGAAAAAGGGAGTGTTGGACGAAAAAGAGAGAGGGGCTTTTGGAGGAGAAGATCCATCTTGGGAGACAAACCCTAGGCAAGAAGAAGAAGAAGACTACTCCGGATCGTCAAGAGCAACGGATTTTGCACTTCCGAGAGAATTATTTCCTGAAACTTTTGAATTTTCTGAACCATGTCTAGTAAGATCCATCTAATTTGGTTTCATCTCTCCGCCATGAACTAATTTCTTAGATCTTGTGTGTTGTGAGTACCTTACTTGTTGTGATGACTTGATGCAAGGTTTTGACTTTGATTGTTTGATTTTCTATCTTTATTGGAATTGTGTTCTCTATTTGTGGATGTTTTGAGTAAGTATTCATCTTCTAGTTAGCATGGCGAGATTCGAGAGAGGAGTTATGCTAGTCTAGGGTTGAATCCTTTATATTACGTGGCGAGATTCGAGAGAGGAGTCGCGTATTTCTTTAGTCAAAATTCTATCTTTTTACTGCACTGCGAGATTCGAGAGAGGAGCGGTGTAAGTGTAACCTAATTTTTAATATAACTTTGAGAGAGAAAGAGATTTCCTCTTGAGTTAGCGTAGTGGATTTGTGCGCTTTTCGTTACTTTCTTTCCACCCAAGTTAGAGATAACTGAGGGAATTTGGGTGACCGGATCTCGGAAATCGAGAGATAAAGAGATCCGCTTTTAAATCCTTGCAAGATAGAAGTCAAATAACTCATGAAAGCTTTTTCTATAAAAGATCATCGCAATAGGTAAGGGAAACCAACATGCAAGATTGCTCCCCTAAAACTTGGATAACAATATTTTCTTATCCGCGCATTTTAGTTTTTGTCTCAAGAGTATTTCTTTAAATAAATCTAGAAATTCACCTTAATTATCGACTTGAATTTAGAGAACGGGAAGAGCTAGTAATTGTGATCACTAAGTCAATCACCTCCTCGAGGGAACGATCACTTCTCACTTTATATTACTTGATTCGGCACGTGCACTTGCGTAAATATACATCTATTTCGGGCGTATCAAGTTTTTGGCGCCGTTGCCGGGGAGGTGCTTCTGAGTTAGTGTTAATTATTTTCATAATATTAGTGAATCCCTAGTATTTAGAGATCAAGTCTTTGTTTGTTTGTTTGATAATTTGTTTGAATCAAGTTTATTTGAAAATCTGTGCAGTGTATGTCCAGGTATAGGCAAGTAGAATTATTGCCTTTGAATTCTGAAATCGAGCGCTCCTGTAGACAAAATAGAAGAGAAGCTAGAAACGTGAATATTATTCATCCTGCGATGGATAATCCTGCACCAAATAATGCTAATAATGCTAATAATAATGATGGTCAGGTGGATCAAAATGGCCAACCTGCGGCACCACGTATGACTTGTCACGAGTATAATACACCTCTAAGGGGAGGTGTGCACTTCAGCATTGCTCGACCAGCAATTGCTGCTAATAATTTTAAAATGGACCCACTAATTATGCAACAAGTGCAAAATAATAAGTTTGGGGGTCTAGGTCATGAAGATGCAAATTCTCACTTACGAACTTTCTTAGCAATTTGCGATATGTTTAAGTTCAACGGAGCATCAGAAGATGCAATAATGTTAAGATTGTTTCCATTTTCTTTAGAAGGGAGAGCGAAGAATTGGTTAGACTCTTTGCCTAACGATTCTATCACGACATGGGAGCAGTTGGTGGAAAAATTCTTACATAAATACTTTCCTCCTTCGAAGACTGCAAAGCTAATAAGAGATATAACCACATTCACACAGGGAAACGGAGAGACACTGTACGATGCTTGGGAGCGTTTTAAGGAGCTACTGAGAAAGTGTCCCCACCATAGGTTAGCCCTACATCAACAAGTTTCCACCTTCTATAATGGATTGCAAACTGCAACCATGATCTTAGTAGACGGGGCTGCTGGAGGATCGTTACTTAAGAAATATCCCGAGGACGCGTATGCAATCCTCGAAGATCTCACTGCAAATAACTATCAAGCCTATGAGCGTCAAGGGAACAACAACACGGTTGGTATCCACCAAGTGGACCAAATCACTTCCTTGGCCGCTCAAATGGCATCACAATTCAACCTAATTAATAAGAGATTAGATTCATTATCACAGCCTTCATCTAGTGCTCCATTGACGGTGGAGCAATTAAATCAAATTTCTGAAGAGGCAAATTATGTCGGAGGAGCACAAAGGCAAATTCCACCCGGATTTGCCAATCATTATCACCCCGAGTGGCGGAATCATCCAAACTTCTCCTGGAAAAATAATCAAGGGATGACTCAACCACAAGGGTTTAATCAAAATATAAATCCCCTACCTATAAATAACAACTCTCAACCTCAACAATTAAATCAAAGGAAAATGACTGACGAATTCATCTTAGGCATGTTCCAAAAGTATGACTCGAAAATGGTAGGAATAGAATCATCGTTAAGATCACTAGAGACGACTATGGGACAACTTGCTAATTCATTAAGTCAAAGACTCATTGGAACTCTACCTTCTGATACCACACTAAATCCAACAAAAGAAAATCATAATAATCAATGCAAAGCAATTGCCTTACGGAGTGGTGTAGAGATTCCAAGTGGGGAGGGGTTGCTTGAGAAAGCTAGCGAAGAAGAGGCAAGTAAGATGCCAGGTGAGTCGAGCACATTAGAGAAGGAGGTGGGAGAGAAGCAAAAGGAGAAATTAAATCAAAAGAAAGACGTAATCTACCCACCACCCCCATTTCCATCTAGACTAGCTAAATCCAAACTTGACATACAATTCCAGAAGTTTATGGATATTTTCAAAAAGCTAACTATAAACATCCCATTTGCCGAGGCCCTTGAGCAAATGCCGAGTTATGCTAAGTTTATGAAAGATATCTTGGCAAAGAAGAGAAAATTTGTTGATAAAGAGATAGTGGCGTTGACTGAGGAGTGTAGTGCTATATTGCAGAACAAGCTGCCACCCAAGCTTAAGGATCCCGGTAGTTTCACAATTCCTTGTTCTATTGGAGTGAAGTTTGTTGGGAGAGCGTTATGTGACCTTGGAGCGAGCATCAACCTGATGCCATTATCTATCTACAAGAAGTTGGGTCTAGGGGAGATTACACCTACATCTCTTACTCTACAGTTGGCCGATAGGTCTCTTGCATTTCCTAAGGGAATTGTAGAAGACGTGTTGGTTAAAGTGGAGAAATTTATTTTCCCCGCTGATTTTGTAATTCTTGATATGGATGAGGACAAGGATGTCCCCATCATTCTTGGTAGACCATTCTTGGCCACCGGAAGGACACTCATTGATGTTCAGAAGGGTGAGCTTACGATGAGAGTTAATGATGAGAATGTGACATTCAACATTCTCAAAGCCATGAAATTTCCGGATGATAACGAGGAATATTTCTCTATTACGGAGGTGAGTGCACCTAAACGGATGATGCATAATGAAAATAATTGGGAGCACAAAGTTCTTAGTGCTTTAACAAATGAAGAAATAGAAGAGGATCCAGATTCGAAGGAAACTGATGAAACGTTATGTACTTTTGAGCATTTACCAAATGCTAACGCGTTTGAGTTAATAAGCAGGTCAAGCGAGTCAGAAATCATGAAGCCCTCTATTGTAGAGCCACCTATGCTTGAATTGAAACCGCTGCCCGAAAACCTAAAGTATGTTTTTCTAGGTGAAGATAACACATTACCGGTTATTATTGATGCATCATTAGTAAAGGAGCATGAAGATAAATTGATTGCGGTTCTGTGTGAGAACAAGAGAGCATTAGGCTGGACCATTGCTGACATTAGAGGGATAAGCCCTTCAATTTGCATGCATAAAATCCTTCTAGAGGAAGAGTCAAAAGAGTCCATAGAACCCCAACGAAGACTTAGCCCACCCATGAGAGAAGTGGTCAAGAAGGAGATAATCAAATGGCTGGATGCAGGTATTATATATCCTATCTCCGATAGTCGGTGGGTAAGTCCTGTTCAGTGTGTGCCAAAGAAGGGGGGTATTACGGTAGTTAGAAATGAGAGTAACGAGTTGATTCCCACTAGAACGGTAACTGGCTGGAGGATTTGTATGGATTACCGGAAGTTGAATAAAGCGACTAGGAAAGATCATTTCCCACTCCCATTCCTTGATCAGGTTCTTGATAGGCTAGCAGGAAATGAGTATTTCTGTTTCCTAGATGGTTACTCGGGGTATAATCAAATCATGGTAGCTCCCGAGGATCAGGAGAAGACAACCTTCACCTGTCCTTTTGGAACATTTGCATTTAGGAAAATGCCCTTTGGATTATGTAACGCTCCTGCCACATTTCAGCGCTGCATGATCGCTATCTTTACTGAACTAATTGATGAGGGGATCGAGATTTTTATGGATGATTTTTCAGTGTTTGGGAGATCATTTGATGAATGTTTAGAAGTGCTAAAGAAAGTTTTGAACAAATGCATTCAAGCCAACTTAATTTTAAACTGGGAAAAATGTCATTTCATGGTCAAAGAAGGGATTGTTCTGGGACACAAGGTGTCCAAGAAGGGTTTGGAAGTAGACCGAGCGAAGACTGAGGTTATAGAAAAATTGCCCCCACCAACTAATGTTAAGGGAGTGCGTAGTTTTCTGGGTCATGCAGGCTTTTACCGTCGTTTCATTAAAGATTTTTCTAAAGTCTCCAAGCCGCTAAGCCAGCTGTTAGAGAAAGATTCTCAATTTAATTTGGACGAGGAGTGTTTAGCCGCCTTTCGTACATTAAAGCAAAGTCTAGTTTCTTCACCGATTATTATTGCACCTGATTGGTCTCTACCATTCACCATTATGTGTGACGCAAGCAATTTTGCTGTGGGCGCGGTCTTAGGACAAGTGCGCGACAAGGTCTTCCACACAATCTACTATGCTAGCAAGACACTGATCGACGCACAAATAAACTACACCACTACCGAGAAGGAACTATTAGCAGTTGTTTTTGCTTTTGACAAATTCCGCTCCTATTTAATATTGTCTAAGGTGATAGTTTATAGGACCATGTAGCTATACGATTTTTGATAGAGAAAAAGGATGCTAAACCTAGATTAATTAGGTGGGTACTCCTCTTGCAGGAGTTTGATTTGGAGATTAAAGATCGTAAGGGGGCGGAGAATCCTGTAGCAGACCACCTATCACGTCTAGAGTCTGAGTATGGGAAGCATGTAAACATTGAGATTAGGGAGAATTTTCCTGATGAGAGTCTGTTGGCAGTATCGGAGGGGAATACCCCATGGTATGCTGACATCGTAAATTTCATTGTGAGTAACATTTTGCCATCAGATTTAGATTATCAGCAGAAGAAAAGATTTCTTCATCAGGCCAAGTTTTATCTTTGGGATGCCCCCTATGTATTTAGGATATGCGCTGACCAAGCCATTCGTAGGTGCATACCTGAGATGGAAGTTCGTGATATCTTAGAAAAGTGCCATGCATCTCCTTACGGAGGGCACTTTATGGGAGAACGAACTGCTATGAAGGTACTAGAGGCTGGTTTTTATTGGCCAACGCTATTTAAGGATGCTCATTTGTTTGTCAAGGCATGTGATAGATGCCAGAAGACAGGCAATATTCATCGGGGGGCAAGTATGCCTATGACCAATATTCTGGAAGTAGAGGTATTTGACGTTTGGGGCATAGATTTTATGGGGCCGTTTGTGAATTATGGAGGAAATTTCTACATATTATTGGCAGTAGACTATGTGTCAAAATGGGTAGAGGCCATTGCCCCACAAAAAAACGATGCTAAGGTCGTACTCAAGTTTATAAAAGCAAATATATTTACAAGATTCGGCACGCCTCGGGTGATAATTAGTGATGGGGGCTCCCATTTTTCTAATACACAATTTAAATTACTTTTAAAAAAATATGGTGTAACACATAAAATGGCCCTAGCATATCACCCGCAAACCAATGGATTAGCCGAAGTCTCCAATAGAGAGATTAAGTCCATCTTAGAGAAGACAGTGAGTACAACCAGGAAAGATTGGGCATTTAAATTAAATGACGCGTTATGGGCTTATAGGACCGCTTACAAAACGCCCATAGGTGTGACTCCCTTTAGGATGGTGTATGGAAAGGGCTGTCATTTACCGGTAGAATTGGAGCATAGAGCTTTTTGGGCGATCAAGCGACTTAACTTTGACTTTCAAGAAGCGGGTAAAAGAAGGCTTCTGCACTTGAATGAGTTAGAAGAACTTAGATTTAATGCTTATGAGAACACGAAACTGTATAAAGACCGGATAAAAAAATGGCACGATTTGAGACTGAAGAAGAGAGAATTTAGAAGCGGACAACTTGTGCTTTTGTATAATTCACGTCTTCGATTATTTCCAGGAAAGCTGAAATCGAGATGGTCTGGACCATTCCGAGTTGTTGAGGTGTTCCCATATGGTGTAGTAACAATATGTAATGAGAAGGACGGTTCAACTTTCAAGGTGAATGGACAGCGACTAAAAATCTATTATGAGGGTGGTGACCAGCGCGATGCGATGGTCATAAAATTTCATTGAAGAGAACGGGAAGAGCCGTCTTGCCGAGACGATTAACTTAGGCACTAGGTGGGAGGCAACCCATCGCTTTATGTTTAGTTTATTGTTTGAATTTAGTAGTTTTTCTTCTTGTTTTCTTTGGTTTTGATTAGGAGAGTAGTGGTGGAGGAATGAATTCAGTTACTGATGGACAAATTGGTAGGAGCAGTGGTGGTAGTTGCAGCGCTGAAAAAGTTAATTTGACGCAACGTCCAGATTTCTGTCCCGAGAGTTAAACCACGCGGGTGTTGCAACAACCGAAAAAAAAAATGGTTGCAACACCTTTCTTTCTGGTTGGTCTGGAGAGTTAGAACCGCGCGGGTGTTGCAACAACCGAAAAAAAATGATTGCAACAACTTTGTTTCGGCCAGTACCGAGGATTAGGCGGTCAACCCGGCGCTGAACCGGCTGGCGGGGTCGATTCAGAGTGTGCCACGTGGCCCCGGTTCACTTGAACCGGGCTTCTTCTTCATTATACATGCTCATCTATAAAAAAAAGGAAGGGAATCGAATCGACGCCGAATCCTGCCCTAATTCGCGAAAACGGAGGCGTCGACGGCGGCATCGGCGAGTTCTGCGGGGCGTAGACGGCAGCGTGAGTGGCGGCGAAACTGCTAGGAGTTGAGTCTCAGCGAGCCCATCCCCATTTCGCGATCTGTCGATGGGTGCAACTTCGCCGGATCCTTTTCTACCGCAGCGTCTCTAGCACGATTAGGTAATGTCCGAACACACCTAACATTATTCTTATTTTTGTTCGCATCTCCATGCCTGCGTCTCGAATGTGTGAGGGTGAGGAGTTCCTGACCTTGCTAAACCTATAATGTAGAAATGTCATCCAAAAGAAAAGGGAAATCGATAGCGAAGAAATCGTCACGGTTTGTTAACGAAGCGGCCGCATATAGATTTGAGAATCTAAAGACATTACCAGTGATTTATGAAAGGGGATTCCTGATGGAGAAGCGAGCGTGGAGCCTTCCCTACGTGCTCCAAATGCATGAGTTGCACTGGGAGACGTTCTGCCATCACCGGTCGGAGGCCATTCTATCCTGGGTATACGAATTTTACGCAAACGCTAAGCAAATGGAGGATGAGGTAGTGACGGTATGAGGGAGGGCGATCAACATATCTTCCAATGTAATCAATGAGCTGTACGGAGTAGGTGTTGATGAAGAATTGGAGAGTCTGAACTATCAAATTACATCGGACGAACTGGCAGCTGCGATCGGCAATTCACCAGATCTGGAATGGTCAAATAGGTCGACGAAGGCGCTGAAATCCACATCCCTGTCCAGAGAAGCTAAGGTGTGGCTCCTTTTCATAAATGCTACCGTTATGCCTACCCGCCACCTGAACAATGTCACTTTGGACAGAGCAGAGCTGATATATCACATTTTGAAGGGGCATAGGATTAATGTGGGAGAGATAATCAACAACCATTTGAAGATGAAAATCCGGGAGGACAAGGCCAAGCTGCTATGGTTCCCAATCTTGATCACGGAGCTTTGTAGGCAGGCAGGGGTAGCCTGCGGTGCCGAGGATTTGCTAACCCAAGTGCGGAGGCCGATAACTGGACAGGTTGTGAAGGTGAATATTAAAGTAGGGACTGAGATGGACAGCGGTTTTAAGACACCTCACGAAAGAGTAGGAAGTCGATATTCAGCGTCATCGGCCAGAAAGCTGGAGAAAGTAGCAGTGCCATCCGGGGAAGGGGTCACGTTGCATGAAGCTATGGAAAGTATTGAGTACATAAAGGTATACTTGAGATGCCAGCACTGCTACTTCAGTTCTCGACTGGATATTATGGAGAGGAAGATTGATTGTCTCTTGAAGAGAGCAAAGTTGCAGGTGGATGAAGAGCCGTTTCGATATCAGTGGCAGTTCAACGACAAGGGAGAGTTGCTAGCGGCTGATGGAAGCACTCTCGACCCAACCGAATTAGATGAAGAAGACGAGGAACAGGAGGAAGAAAGGAATCAGGAAAAAGAGGTGGAGCCAGAAGGCGAGGAGGATCAAGAAATGGATGAACCTGAAGAAGACGATGAGGAGGGATCTGATTAGATCCTTTTTGACTTATTTGTTTTTGGATGACTGTACTAATGGTTGATGGACACTATTTTATTTCTGTTTTGCTCTGGATGACCGTATTTTGAGCTATTTTGTTTGATTGCATGGTGAATGGACACATGATATTATATTTTGGACATATTTTGGACATGATATGATGCTTTGCTCACATGATTTAATATGATCTTGCGTCTATATTTGGACTCATTAAGTGCTAGATATTTTGGAAAGCCTAAATATAATATACCTTATTACTCTGTTTTTATGTTCAAATTGATATAACATGATTTAGGCTATTGCTATAATTAACAGTGATGACATGAATATGAAGGCAATTAAGCTATTTTGGTTCATTGTTGTTGCTAATTCATGTAGTTACGAACTTTATTAGATTGCCTCCATGTTTTGTTCTCTTCTGTCATAGCCAGGATAAAAGTTGAGCAGGTAAAGATCATCGGAGCACATGGGGAGCACATTAAAGAAACTCCAGAGACTCAGAGGACATCATTTCCTTATCAGGGGAGTTTTTACTGTTTCAATATCACTTTTGTTTAATTCATGCAAATGCTGAGTAGTATAGAAAGAATATTATTTTTCATATAGCACATTAACCTTGCTAGGGCCTAGCAAGCCTTTAAGTGTGGGGGTGTTGGCTAACATCGCCTCTGCAATTGTGGTGGTAGATAATTTGATCACTCGTACTTGTAATATCTCGTATATTGACAATAACTTAGTGATAAGTTATTCTTGAAGTTCAATGATAATTAATTGGTACGGCTAGGGAATCCTAGGAGTTCAGATTTTGAATTTGAAATTAGCAAGATTTTTTTTGATAAAGCACTCTAAGGCATTTCATTCATGCACATCCTTCTCCAGTTTTCATTTACTTCTCTGAAAACTTTTGATGTTGATTTCTAAAATTAGGAAATGGGGTGAGCAAGAACTAAGTAATAATGTGAGTCAAGATAATGTTTTAGTAGCTAGACCATTTTGAACTTTCATGAGATTTTTTGATTGGTTCTGTATCATTTTGCTACCCACTACTGAATGACCAAATTCCCTATATTTCCCTAGTTTTATCTTAATCCACTAGCCATTTATGGGTGTTTCAATTCAACTATAAAAAAAAGAGAAAAATTGTGAGTTGCCATAGTGATATGCGGCCTAAGTATGTACACGCCTATCTAGAATGATCCCAACTGTGACCATAAAAAAAAGGAAATAATCAAAACTTTTGTCATAGTGATATGTGGCCTGGGTAGGCAATTACATACTTAGAATGATCCCAACTATAGGCACAATATGTTTACATATTCAAGGCTTAAGGATTGAACCTCGTAATATGGTGACGGATTGAGATTATTAACTAGAGAATTACCATGCCACTATTTAAGCCTATTCATGAATTGCCAACCAAGCCAATGCTAAACCTATGCTCTCGTATGCTGCTAATTCGTGTCAAGGCTAGCGTAATGACTTAGCTTATTCTTACCCTTTTGAATTATTGAGGATTTTCAATGAAAAAGTACGGGGGAGTAAATAATCTGGAAGAAGGCGCACACACTACACAAAATTCTTTAGTATGCTTTATCTTTTATCAAGCTAATGGATTTGTGATGTTTGAACTTTTAATAATCAAGCTTATCAGTTGAGTAAAGCGAACTTCTTGAGTATCTTGGACTAATGTTGGTCAAGATAGGATTGTTCTGATTTGGAGAGTGATAATTATCGAATACCCATTTGAAATAATTATTTCTCTTTGCTCGGGACTAGCAAAGGTTCAAGTGTGGGGGTGTGATAACTTCCCAAAAGAAGTTATCTAGCCGCGTTTTCTGACTTATTACTCGGCATTTTCGACATGATTAAACCCAAAAAGCTATAGAAATGGTAGTAATTGTTTGATTATCTAATTCAAGGCTAATTTGGTCTCTTTTCATTGTATGTTTACTAGTGGTGCAAGAGGAATAAGCTCATGGACGAAAATCTGCCAAAACATGAAAATCTGGAAAAAGGTTGCAACGCACGAAAAAATAAATGGTTGCAACACCTTTCTTTCTGATTGGCAATGCAAGTAGGCACAGCGCGGGTGTTGCAACACCCCAAAAAATGGGTGTTGCAACAACTCCTGGGCGGTTTTCAGATTTTGAAATTCGAATTTTGCCACCTTTTCAAATATGGAAGGAGGCATCCCTTGGCATATGGGGAGACGTTTTTAAAGGGAATTGCAAGGACGAAAAAGGGAGTTCTGGACGAAAAAGAGAGAGGGGCTTTTGGAGGAGAAGATCCATCTTGGGAGACAAACCCTAGGCAAGAAGAAGAAGAAGACTACTCCGGATCGTCAAGAGCAACGGATTTTGCACTTCCGAGAGAATTATTTCCTGAAACTTTTGAATTTTCTGAACCATGTCTAGTAAGATCCATCTAATTTGGTTTCATCTCTCCGCCATGAACTAATTTCTTAGATCTTGTGTGTTGTGAGTACCTTACTTGTTGTGATGACTTGATGCAAGGTTTTGACTTAATGATTGTTTGATTTTCTATCTTTATTGGAATTGTGTTCTCTATTTGTGGATGTTTTGAGTAAGTATTCATCTTCTAGTTAGCATGGCGAGATTCGAGAGAGGAGTTATGCTAGTCTAGGGTTGAATCCTTTATATTACGTGGCGAGATTCGAGAGAGGAGTCACGTATTTCTTTAGTCAAAATTCCATCTTTTTACTGCACTGCGAGATTCGAGAGAGGAGCGGTGTAAGTGTAACCTAATTTTTAATATAACTTTGAGAGAGAAAGAGATTTCCTCTTGAGTTAGCGTAGTGGATTTGTGCGCTTTTCGTTACTTTCTTTCCACCCAAGTTAGAGATAACTGAGGGAATTTGGGTGACCGGATCTCGGAAATCGAGAGATAAAGAGATCCGCTTTTAAATCCTTGCAAGATAGAAGTCAAATAACTCATGAAAGCTTTTTCTATAAAAGATCATCGCAATAGGTAAGGGAAACCAACATGCAAGATTGCTCCCCTAAAACTTGGATAACAATATTTTCTTATCCGCGCATTTTAGTTTTTGTCTCAAGAGTATTTCTTTAAATAAATCTAGAAATTCACCTTAATTATCGACTTGAATTTAGAGAACGGGAAGAGCTAGTAATTGTGATCACTAGGTCAATCACCTCCTCGAGGGAACGATCACTTCTCACTTTATATTACTTGATTCGGCACGTGCACTTGCGTAAATATACATCTATTTCGGGCGTATCACCGCCCCTCCCCTTTCCCTCTCCTCCGGCCGCCTGCAGCACCCCCGAAGCCGCCCCACTTCCTCTCTCCCGGCCTGGAGCAACCCGTCGCTTCCCCTCTCTTCCTCTCGGCCAGGATCAGCAACCAACCGGCCGCCCCTCTCTCTCTCTTGCCGCCTGCAGCACCCCCGATGCCGGCCCTGCCTCCCCTCTTCCTCTCTTCCTCGGCCGCCTGGCACAAGTCCCGGCCACCTGAGGGGAAGCTCGGCCTGGAGGAGCAGCTGGCCCCTCTTGCCTCTTTCCCGTCGACCTGGAGCAAGCCGAGCCCCGACCTCCATCCCCCCTGCTTCTCTCTCGGCCTGGAGCAACCCACCCGACGTCGCCACCCTCTTCCCTCTCTCCCGTCGGCCAGGAGCAAGCCTAGCCCCGGCCCCCTCTTCCCTCTCTCCGTCCAGGCTGCCGCAAGGAGGAGCAGGCCGAGCTCCTCCTTTCTCTTCCAAGCCCGGCCCCATCTTGCTTCCTCTGTCCAGGCCGCCGGCTAGGAGGAGCACAGTCTGGCCCCATTTTGTCCAGGCCGTCGGCTAGGAAGGGCCAGCCCGAGATCCTCCCCCTTTTCCCTATCCAGGTCGGCCATCTTCCCGTTGCCACCGACCGCAAGCGTCTTGGCGTGGAGATTGGCCACCGCCACCTGTAGCAAGCTCGGCCTGGAGCAAGGCTCGGCCTGGAGTAAGGCTCGCCTTGGAGTGGAGATCGGCCACCGACGCGGCTGCATGCAGTAAGATCGGCCCGGAGCTCCTCTCCCGGCCCCGCCGCCAAGCACGCGTCAAGGGTAACGAAGTTTTTACTCAGGCAGGTGAAGCCCTTAATTTTCATATTTGCATGGAAGCACCTCTCCACCGACGAGTGGGGGAAGGATGCTCTCCGACGGGTTGACATGTGCGTCCCCGCCTTTAATTGCATTAGTGTCCGGAAGTGTGAGTACGGGTTTAGGCATGCTGTGTGAAGCCCATCCGGACATGTGAGCCGGATTGGTGATGTTCTGGGGTTTCCGGAGAAGACTCCGAGAAAGTTGTTTATTAGCCACTTGCAGGAAATGCGCATCATAGCCCCAATAAAAGGGGGTGCGCGCATTATATTTTGCCCGCTTATGTTAGCCGACCGATGCCTAGTTGGCCGCTGCTCGTCGGGACGTTGGCGTACATGTGCTGCAGTATCAAGTGGGGAATAGCGGGCTTAAGCCCAAGCTCGTGTCGGCCCTCGAAGGCCTAGTTTGTTTATATTGTCGGCCTGCGTGCCGATGTATGGAATTCATATTCCTGTATTTATTTAAATGCTTGTGATGCTCTGTGAATGTTTTTTATCCTTTTCATCTTAGGTGGGTGGTATGCTCGCGAATCGCTCGCCCCGTGAGAGCCCCGAGGTATAGTTGTCAGGATGCCCCTAATGGCCTATTGACAGCCTTTTAGGACAACGTAGTTACGTTGTTAGCGGCCCAATTGGGGCTGCGTGGAGAAGGGCTGCTGGGCGGTTTTACGCCATTAAAAAGGCGGGCGGGGAACAGTTTTTATAGACTCAGGGAGACACCTCTAGATAAGGAGTGGATCTTGAGATCCTCCTTAGAAGTTCCGGCCGGCCAAGAGAGCCCGCCGAAGGTGTCTTAGCTCAGCCCCTGGTGTGGGAGGGGAAGAGTTTGATAGTCTTCCGGGTATGCGCTGGGACCTCCACGCTGAGGCCTTGGGTCTGTCCCTTGTGTTCCTAGCCTTGAGCCTAGATAGTTCACTTGAGTGTAATAGGTGTGCGGTCACCCCTTCCCCAAGGGTCGAACTCCACAGAGACCGATTTTTCGGTTTCAACACTTCCATTCCCCATTTTCGCGATTTTTTTATGGACAGGCGGGGGCATTTCCGGAATGGCCAAACTTCAGTCCGATTCAATCGGACTGGAGTGAGGCCCGACCGGGGGGGGATGAGAGAACGGGGAAAGGAAGAAAAAAGGAAGGGAGGGAGAGATGTGGTCATGTGGGTTTTATTCGGCGGCATCCAAATTAGAAAAAGACCCAACATGAATGTATACACTTTCTCCATTACATCTATGTGATTTTCTGCAACGGACACCTCTTCATATCATTAATACAATACAAAAACAAATCACCAAGTCAAATAGCATGTATTTTGCTAACTATTAAAAAATTTAATACTTACGTATATATATAAATCAGCGTACATTTTTAGTGTAAACTGAAATTATACATATATATATATACATACATATACATATACATATACATGTATACAGAGTAATAATAGATAGAGAACTTGTTCTCTGAAACCTTACATAGAAAACTAACAAATTGACCCTCAAATGTTTGTTATTTCAAAAAGTGATCAACATGAAAGTTGTAGATATTGATGAGATCTACAACTTTCATGTTGATCACCTTTTGAAATAACTCCGTTTAAACCCCCGATTTGAGCCCCGAAAAAAAGTCAACATAAGTCACGTCGGCCATTTGTACGGACAAATTAAGTTCGGCGTGACTTTTTTCGGGACCTACATAGGGGGCCTAGAGGGAGTTATTTCAAAAAGTGATCAACATTAAAGTTGTAGATCTCATCGATATCTACAACTTTCATGTTGATAACTTTTTGAAATAACAAATATTTGGGGATTAATTTGCTGGTTTTCTCTGTAAGGTTTCAGAGAACTGGTTCTCTCTATAATTACTCTATGTATACATATACATATACATATATATGTATACATAGAGAAATTATAGAGAGAGAACCGGTTCTCTGAAACCTTATATAAAAAACCAGCAAATTGACCCCAAAATATTTGTTATTTCAAAAAGTCATCAACATGAAAGTTGTAGATATCGATGATATCTACAATTTTCATGTTGGTCACTTTTTGAAATAATACCGTCTAGGCCCCCTATTTGAGCCCCGAAAAATATCACGCCGAACTTAATTTGTCCGTACAGATGTTCGGCGTGACGTATTTTGACTTTTTTCGGGGCTCAAATCGGGGGCCTATACGGTGTTATTTCAAAAAGTGATCAACATGAAAGTTGTATATCTCATCGATATCTACAACTTTCATGTTGATCACTTTTTGAAATAATAAGCATTTGGGGGTCGATTTCTTGGTTTTCTATATAAGGTTCAGAGAACCAGTTCTTCGGCGTGGTTTAACCCCTGAAGAAGCCTCGCCTCGGGTGTCCGGGTGGGGGGGGGGGGGGGCATGGCTTAGCCTATGTTCCTCCCTAGACCTCTTCTAGTCATGCTTTTACCGTTGTGTCATCGGGGTGGAATTACCTCTTTCCCCTCAGTATGGATGTTTTCTATTGGCCCATGACCTATTTGTCATAGGGGCATTTCTGACCTTTTGGTCTCCAGGTTTGGGAAATCTATAAATAGACCCTTGAGGGTGCCTTGGAGGGCATGATTTTCTTATCCACTTAAATCCCCTTGCTTTTTTCCTCCAAGACACCTAGCTCAAGCATTGGCTAGGGATGGGGAGACCTTAAAGATCTTTCGGGTGTGAGGTGAGACCTCCACGCTAGAGCCGAGGGTCTGTTCCTAGCTTCTTGAGCCTTTGGCCTGTGATGTTCTTCTGAGTGCAGTAGGTGTGAGGACACCCCTTGCTTGGTACCTCGAACTCCACAGAGGTAAATTTTTGGCTTCAACACTTTTGGTGTGGTGAGCGTGTAGAGTGACCAACACAAAAAATCTCGAGAGAGTGTCATGGCTAGAGATCATGGAGGTAGTGATGATCTTGGCGAGCTATCCAACCCATCACCCTTCGTAGGAAGGGAGGAGTTCATGACATCTATCCAAGGCATCATGGAGATGCTGCGAAGTATTGCCCCTCGGGCTGACAGCTCAACTCTCACCCCCCAGGGACTGGCTCCCAGGGGTCTCGGCGAGCTGACTCATAGTGGTCTCGGTGAGCTGCCTCCTAGGGGAATAGGCGAGATGACCCCAGCAGGGGGAGAAGGAAGTGCACCAGGGAGACGACCTAGGAAGGAAAAAATGGGAGAGGGGGTTGAGCGATACCTCCTCGACCGGGAGCTATTCCCCAGCCCGACGAGTGCTAGCCCTCCAGGCAAGCAGGTCGCGCGAGTAGAGGTTGCGAGAACACCACTCAGGGGGTCACCCTTCAGCAAGCTGATCATCTCAGCTCCTGTTCCCAAGGGGTTCAGAGAGCCTGACATGGATTATTATACCGGGAAGGATGATCCCGTCCAGCACCTGCAGTAGTTTGAGGATGTCGTCTCCATCGGGCTAATGACGGGTGCCTTCAAGTATCACCTCTTCACGATCATGTTGAAGGACAAGGCAAGAGACTGGTTTCATCAACTCCCAGCGAGGTCCATCTACGGGTTCGAGGACTTGAGCCGGAGCTTTCAGCTTCGCTTCTCCACCTCCAAGAAGAGGAAGAAGAGTCCTGAGTCCATCTTCCTAATAAGACAAAGGGTCGAGGAGTCGCTGGCCCACTACGTTGACAGGTTCCAAGAAGAGATCCTGGATATCCAGGAGATGTCAGGGTATGCCCTCTAGAAGGCATTCACAGTGGGGTTGTACGAGGGATTCTTCAAGATGAGCCTGACCCGAAAGGCCCCCCTTTCCTTCGAAGAGCTGATGGAAAGGGCGGTAGAGGAGATAACCACGAAGGCGACCAACCCGACATTTGTTAAGAAGTTGGAAAAGCTAACGGAGGCGGAGCTGAAGGAGCAAGGCGACTCGAGGCAGCAGGAGGGAAGACAGAGAGAGGAGCAGAGAGCTCAGGGGTTCCAGGGACAGGAAGGCCTGGAGCTAGGTTGGAGGCAGCAGGGAGGACCTTCCCAGGGTCCATGAAGAGCTCTCATCCAGGGTGGAGGGAACTCTCACAAGGGCCAAGGGAGAGTCAACTTCCAGAGGCTGGCCCCAAGACAGCTCCTACCCTTACCACAGTAAGCCTTGGCAATAGGCGGAGGAGGAAGAGGAAACAGGAGAGATCGTCGAGCCCGACGAAGGAGGGGAGGATGAGCATTGATGTACTGTGACTTCCACTAGTTGGAGGGTCATGTCACAGCTACCTGCCCCGAGTTCTTAGAAGTGAGGGGGGCGAGAGCTCCAGCCCAGCAGCAGCCGCCAGAGAGGATTGAAGTTCTGCCCCAAGGAGGGGGAGGGGATGACGCATGTGAGGATCAGGTCGATGTGGGAACCCGAGGGACCTTGTGAGTGGCCCACGATGGAGTGGAGATCAAGCCCAGGCCCTCTGAAGAAGCCTCACCTTGGTGGATCTTGTCTTTTTTCTTATTTTGTAACAAGCTCTACCCCTGACCAGATGAGTCAGGGGATCATGTAACCCATATTTTCCCCGTTTGAGGATATTGGATTTGGTAAGGTTTGATTGAGATGCCCAGTCCCACCCCCCGAGAGGATCTCCTTATGCCAGGCTCTCACTAGCTGGATGGGTCAAAGGTACCTCGGGGAGGATAAGTCCTTTTTTCTCCGAGACGGTCCCGCTGTACAGGCTCCCACTAGATGGCAGAGCCAGAGTATCTCTCATGGATGCCCTATTCTCTTTGCTCCGAGACGGTCCCGCTGTCCAGACTCTCACTAGTTGGCAAGGCCGGAGTACCTCTCGTGGATGCCCTATCTTTTTTTCTTCGAGAAGGTCCCGCTGTCCAAGCTTTCACTTGTTGGCAGGGCCAGAGTACCTCTCGTGGATGCCCAGTTCTCTTTGCTCCGAGACGGTCCCGCTGTCCAGGCTTCCACTACCTGACAGGGTCGGTGTACCTCTCGTAGATGCCCTGTTCTCTTTGCTCCGAGAAGGTCCCGCTTTCTAGGCTCCCACTAGCTGGCAGGGCCGGAGTACCTCTTATGGATGCCCTGTTTTCTTTGCTCCGAGATGGTCCCGCTGTCCAGGATCCCACTAGCTAGTAGGGCCGAAGTACCTCTCGTAGACGCCCTGTTCTCTTTGCTCCGAGATGGTCCCGCAGTCCAGGCTTTCACTAGCTGGCAGGGCCAGAGTACCTCTCGTGGACGCCCTGCTCTCTTTGCTCCGAGAGGGTCCCGCTGTCCAAGATCTCACTAGCTTGTAGGGCCGGAGTACCTCTCATAGATGCCCTGTTCTCTTTGCTCCAAGACGGTCCCGCTGTCCAGGCTCTCACTAGCTGACAGGGTCGGAGTACCTCTTGTGGACGCCCTGTTCTCTATGCTCCGAGACGGTCCTGCTATTCAGGCTCTCACTAGCTGGCAGGGCCGGAGTACCTCTTGTGGACGCCCTGTTCTCTTTGCTCCGAGACGATCCCACTGTCCAGGATCTCACTAGTTGGCAAGGCCAGAGTACCTCTCGTGGACGTCCTGTTCTCTTTGCTCTGAGATGGTCCCGCTGTCCAGGCTCTCACTAGCTGGCGGGGCCGGAGTACCTCTCATGGATGCCCAGTTCTCTTTGCTCCGAGACGGTCCCGCTGTCCAGGCTCTCACTATTTAGCAGAGCCGGAGTACCTCTCGTGGATGCTCTATCCTCTTTGCTCCGAGACGGTCCCACTGTCCAGGCTCTCACTAGCTGGCAGGGCCGGAGTACCCCTCGGGGAGGCCAAGTGTTTTTCACCCCGAGGTCGTCTTGTCACCCAGGGTCCCATTAGCTGGCATGACAGGTTGACCCCTCGGGGAGGCCAAGTGTTTTTCACCCCGAGGTCTTCTTGTCACCCAGGCTCCCGTTAGCTAGCATGACAGGTTGACCCCTCGGGGAGGCCAAGTGTTTTTCACCCCGAGGTCGTCTCAAAACCTAGGCTCCCATCAGCTGGCATGACTGGTTTACCCCTCAGAAAGGCCAGATGTTTTTCACCCCGAGGTCGTCTCGTCACCCAGGCTCCCATTAGCTGGCGTGAGAGGTTGACCCCTTAGGGAGGCCAAGTATTTTCGGCTCCAAGAGGGCTACTCAGCGAATACGTTGGGTTGGATGTTTCTTTCCGAGTGTGGAACTCGCTCGAAAAGAGCGGGGATTGTGTATAATCCCGTATTCGCAGAGTAGGGTCCCCCCGGCAGGCGTAGGCCCGGCTATGTGTTTTTAAGCTTTTGAGAAGTTTTACACTCGTAGTGCCCAATATAGGCCTAGCCCTTGTAATATACTAGTTGGGGGAAAAATCTGCTTCCCCCTGTCCCCTTTTAGGAGGCGGGTGCAACAAGTTGGCCGATACCCGCCCCGGCTTGCTAAGTGCGAGGTGGGATCAGCAGGACCGGCTGGAGGCCAGGGGCCCGCCCCCTGCACCCTATTTCTAAGCGGGGCGAGACAGGCCTGCGACCAGGGTCTCGCCTTGGGCAGCTAGCCCGTGGAGAGAGACCGGTCTGCGGCCAGGGCCTTGCCCCTAGGGCGATACCTGTCTGCGACCAGGGCCTCGCCCTAGGCAGCTAGCCTGCGGGGCGAGACCGGCCTGCGGCCAGGGCCTCGCCCCAGGTGGCTAGCCTGTGGGCAAGACCGGTATGCGGATAGGGCCTCGCCCCGGGGGTGAGACCGGCCTGCGGCCAGGGCCTCTCCGCGGGGGCGAGACCGGCCTGCGGCCAGGGCCTCGCCCCGTGGGCGAGACCGGCCTGCGGTCGGGGGCTCACCCCAGGCGGTTCGCCCGTGGGGCGAGACCGGCCTGCGGGCCCCGGCCGGCTAGCCCGTGGGGCGAGACCGGCCTGCGACAAGAGTCTCTCCCCGAGGGAGAGACCAGCTTGTGGCTAAGGCCTCGCCCCGGGCGGCTAGCCTGTGGGGCGAGACCGGCCTGAGGCCGGGGCCTCTCCCCGGGCGGCTAGCCCGTGGGGAGAAACCGGCAAGCGGGCAGAGTCTCGCCCCGGGAGCGAGACCGGCCTGCAGCTAAGGCCTCGCCCTAGACGGCTAGCCCGGGGGGGGGGGGGGGGCGAGATCGGCCCCCGGCCGGGGTCTCCCCCCATCCCCCCTAGTTCTTCGGCGTGGTTTAACCCCTAAAGAAGCCTCGCCTCGGGTGTCCGGCGGGGGGGGGGGGGGGGGGGGGGGGGGTGGGGGGGGGGGGTTGGGGGGGGGGGGGGGGGGTGGGGTGTATGGCTTAGACTTCGTTCCTCCCTAGACATCTTCTAGTCATGCTTTTACCACCGTTGTGCCCTCGGGGTGGAATTACCTCTTTTCCCCCAGTGTGGATGTTTTCTATTAGCCCATGACCTATTTGTCATAGGGCCATTTCTGACCTTTTGGCCCCCAGGTTTGGGAAATCTATAAATAGACCATTGAGGGTGCCTTGGAGGGCATGGTTTTCTTAGCCACTTAAATACCCTTGCTTTTTCCCTCCAAGACACCTAGCTCAAGCATTAGCTATGGAGGGGGAGACCTCAAAGGTCTTCCGGGTGTGTGGTGGGACCTCCACGTTAGAGCCGAGGGTCTGTTCCTGTGAAAGTAGCGAACAAATGACTAAAAACAAGCCGGAAACTTGAATAATTAAAAGTTTTATTATCTAAAAAGGTATCATTTACAAAGGTATGACCTCCCTTTTATAGAATGTAGGAGAGTAGAGAGAGTACAAACTAACAATGTGGGACTAAAGCTATACAAAATCTGAGCGGCTAGAAAAGAAGACCGAACAAGCCGCGCGGTTAGATAATGGGCTAATCGCTCGGCAATACCAGATGCAAGAGAGGAGCCGCAGTAGAAGACCACAAGGCTGCCCGATTTCCAAGCCACCAGAGATAAACCGCCAGACCGCCGGACTACAAACAACAACAGCCTTAATATCAAACTGCTGGAGAGTAACCGCTAGACTGCGCAATCTACAACTCGCCAGGCTTAGATCGTCATACCGTCCGGTCTCATACTTCAACACTCCCCCTCAAGCTGGAGCGTAGATATCAATCATGCCCAGCTTGTCACAAATGTGGAAGAAGGAAGTAGAAACCGACTTGGTTAAGATATCCGCCAACTCTTTGTCGGAGGTGACGAACGGAGTGCAAATCTGTCTCTTCAAGACCTCTTCCCGGATGAAATGGCAGTCGACTTCTATATGTTTCGTTCTCTCATGGAATACCAGATTTTTGGATATATATATAGCGGCCTTGTTATCACAGAACATAGGAAGAGGATAGTCGTAGACCTCTCCTAAGTCAAGCATGAGAGCCCGTAACCATTTTAACTCACATGTGGTTGACGCCATACTCCGATATTCGGCTTCTACACTGGACCTTGAGACAACAGACTGCTTCTTGCTCTTCTAGCTCACAAGATTACCTCCAACAAATGTGCAAAAACCTGATGTAGATTTACGGTCACCTTTATCATCCGCATAGCTTGAGTCTGAGTAGGCTTCAACTCTCAGATGACCATGCTTCTGAAAAAGTAGCCCTTTTCCCGGTGCTACTTTGACATACTCTAATATCTTCAAGGCAGATTGAAGATGACATTCTCTGGGAGCTTGCATGAACTGACTAACCTTGCCTATAGCATAGACAATGTCGGGTCTGGTCACCGTGAGATAAATGAGTTTTCCCACCAGACGTCTATACCTCGTGGCATCAGATATAAGAGGTGAGTCATCTGTCCATGTTTTGTCTTATCCAGTAGCCATGGGATACCGGGCTGATTTGGCACAAGTTAATCCTGCCTCTTGTAGAAGATCAAAAGTATACTTCCGTTGGGAGAGAACCAATGAGTCGGGCTTCCGAGAGATTTCTATCTCCAAAAAATATTTCGGGGAGCCCATATCCTTCGTAACAAGGTGTTGACGGAGGTGTTTCTTTGTCAAGTCCACCCCAGCTTGTTCATCACCGGTAAGAAGAATATCATCCACATACACCGCCAAAACCACAAGGCCCGATGCAGTTTTGCGAATAAACAATGAGTGATCGACCGAACTTCTTGTAAAGCCGATGGCAGCCACAATGCCACTGAACTTGTCGAACCATGCCCGAGGGCTCTGTTTTAGGCCATAGATAGCCTTCTTCAACTGGCATACTCTTGTCTCCCCCTAAGCAACATACCCAAGAGGTTGTTCCATGTAGACATCCTCCTGAAGATCCCCATAGAGAAATGCATTCTTAATATCAAGCTGGGAAATAGCTCAATCCCTGTTGATGGCCACAGCGAGAAGAACCCGGATGGTGCTAAGGCGAGCAACTGGGGAGAAAGTATCAAAGTAGTCAACCCCATAAGTCTGATTAAAGCCTTTGGCCACCAGCCGGGCCTTGTAGCGCTCCACAGTGCCGTCTGGGCGAAACTTCACAACAAACACCCAGCGACAGCCAACCACATCAGTACCCACCGGTGGAGGAACAAGGGTCCAGGTGCCCCTTTCAGTAAGAGTGGTGATTTCCTCATCCATGACAGATTTCCAATGAGGAATAACAAGAGCCTCCTGGTAGGTGTGGGGAGTGGTAGTAGCCGAGATAGCCAAAGCAAAACACCTGCGAGAAGGGGTAAGCCGATCATAGTAAACAACGGCCGCAAGCGGGTGTTTAGTACACGCCCGCACCTCTTTGCGAAGAGCAATGGGAATATTCAGGTCGACTTGTGCCTTAGGGACCGGAGCGTCCGTGGCGGAGAAAGCTCGCCCGGGACTAGAGAGAGACGACTACGGAGAAGAGGGAGGGGGTATAATGGAGAGAGGATGAGACGTAGGAGACGAAGGAGGAGATAATGTAGGAGGGGAGACGTCGATATGCGTGGAAGGAACACAGAGTGATGGTGGAGAGTCAGAGAAACCAGGAGGAAGCGGAGATTGAGAAGAGAAATAGGATGCATTCTCGAAGAAGGTGACGTCCGTGGAGACAAACTGTTTGCGTAGAATGGGGTCAAAGCAACAATAACCTTTTTGAGTGGTCGAGTACCCCAAAAGACACATTTTTTGGAACGGGGAGAAAGCTTGTCACGGGTAGCGAACGGAGCATGCACAAAAGCCATACACCCAAAGATACGGAGAGGGAGAGGAAAGGGTTCCTTGCCCGGGTAAAGAATGGAGAAGGGGATCTTGCCATGGAGAACCGTAGAGGGAATGCGATTGATGAGATAGCAGGCGAGGAGAACAGCATAGCCCCAGTAGGAGCGAGACACCTGCATCTGCGTCATGAGAGTGCGAGCGATATCGAGGAGATGACGGTTTTTGCGTTCCTCCACCCCATTTTGCTGGGAGGTGTAAACACAGCTGGTCTGATGAATAAGACCATTTTGCATACAAAAAGAGGAAAACTCATGACTGAGATACTCTTTAGCAATATCAAAGCGAAGGACTTTAATAGAAATAACAAACTGAGTTTTAATCATATAATAAAAGGATTGCCATACAAAAAAGAGTTCAGAGCGATCTTTTAATCGATACACCCAGGTACATCTAGAGAAATCATCAATAAAAGTTACAAAGTAAGAACTACCCCGACCAACGGTGAGAGTAGGAGCAGGACCCAAACATCAGAATGAATGAGATCAAATGGGCGAGAGGAACCGCGACCTTGCTTCGGCAGGAAGGAGGAGCGGTGATGTTTGCCAAGCTGACACGCATCACAGTTGTGAGAAGTAGCGAACAAAAGACTAAAGTAGCGAACAAACGACTAGAAAACAAGCCGGAACTTTGAATAATTGAAATTTTATTATCCAAAAAGATATCATTTACAAAGGTATGGCCTCTCTTTTATAGAATGTAGGAGAGAGGATAGAATACAAACTAACAATGTGGGACTAAAGCTATACATCAGATCCGGGCGGCTAGAACAACAGACCGGAACAGGCCGCACGGTTAGACAATGTTCTAACTGCTCGGCAATACCAGAAGCAAGAGAGAGATGCGGTAGGAGACCGCTAGACCGCCCGGTTTCCAAGCCGCCGGAGATAAACCGTCAGACCGCCGGACACCACACAACAACAGTCTGGATATCAACCCGCCGGACACAAACCGCCAGACCGCCCGGTCTACAACCCGCCAGGCTCAAACCGCCAGACCGCCCGGTCTCATACTTCGACACTCCCCCTCAAGCTGGAGCATAGATATCAATCATGCCCAGGTTGTCACAGATATGGAAGAAGGAAGTAGAAACCGGCTTGGTGAAGATAGCTGTCAACTCTTTGTCAGAGGTAACGAACAGAGTGCAAATCTGTCTCTTCAAGACCTCTTCTCGGATGAAACGGCAGTCGACCTCTATATGTTTCGTTCTCTCATGGAAGACCGGATTTTTGGATATGTATATAGCGGCCTTGTTGTCACGGAACATAGGCAGAGGATAGTCGTAGACCTCTCCTAGGTCAAGCATGAGAGCCCGCAACCATTTTAACTCACACGTGGTTGACGCCATACTCTAGTATTCAGCTTCTGCACTGGACCTTGAGACAACAGACTGCTTCTTGCTCTTCCAGCTCACAAGATTACCTCCAACAAATGTGCAAAAACCCGATGTAGATTTACGGTCACCTTTATCATCCGCATAGCTTGAGTCTGAGTAGGCTTCAACTCTCAGATGACCATGCTTCTGAAAGAGTAACCTTTTTCCTGGTGCTGCTTTGACATACTCTAGTATCTTCAAGGCAGACTGAAGATGACATTCCCTGGGAGCTTGCATGAACTTACTGACCTTGCCTACAACATAGGCGATGTCGGGTCTGGTCACCGTGAGATAAATGAGTTTGCCCACCAGACGTCTATACATCGTGGCATCGAATATAAGAGGTGAGTCATCTGTCCATGTTTTGTCCTCTCCAGTGGCCATGGGATACCAGGCCGGTTTGGCACCGGTCAATCTTGCCTCTTATAGAAGATCAAGAGCATACTTCCGTTGGGAGAGAACTAATGAGTAGGGCTTCCGAGAGATTTCTATCCTCAAAAAATATTTCGGGGAGCCCATATCCTTTGTGACTAGGTGTTGACGGAGGTGTTTCTTTGTCAAGTCCACCCAAGCCTGATCATCGCCGATAAGAAGAATATCATCCACATACACCGTCAAAACCACAAGGCCCGATACGGTTTTGCGAATAAACAATGAGTGATCGGCTGAACTCCTTGTAAAGCCAATGGCAGCCACAATGCCACTAAACTTGTCGAACCATGCCCGAGGGCTCTGTTTTAGGCCGTAGATGGCCTTCTTCAACTGGCATACTCGTGTCTCCCCCTGAGCAACATACCCAGGAGGTTGCTCCATATAGACGTCCTCCTGAAGATCCCCATACAGAAAAGCATTCTTGACATCAAGCTGGGAAATAGCCCACTCCCTGTTGACGGCCACAGAAAGAAGAACCCGGATGGTGCTGAGGCGAGCAACCGGGGAGAAAGTATCAAAATAGTCAACTCCATAAGTCTGAGTAAAGCCTTTGGCCACCAGTCGGGCTTTGTAACGATCCACAGTACCGTCTGGGCGAAACTTCACAACGAACACCCAGCGGCAGCCAACCACATCAGTACCTACCGGTGGAGGAACAAGGGTCCAGGTACCCCTTTCAGTAAGAGTGGCGATTTCCTCATCCATGACAGATTTCCAATGAGGAATAACAAGAGCCTCCTGGTAAGTGCGGAGAGTGGTAGTAGCCGAGATAGCCAAAGCAAAGCACCTGCGAGAGGGAGTAAGCCGATCATAGGAAACAACAGCCGCAAGCGGGTGTTGGGTACACGCCCGCACCCCTTTGCGAAGGGCAATGGAAAGATCCAGGTCGTCTTGTGCCTCAGGGACCGAAGCGTCCGTGGCGGAGAAAGCTGGTCCGGGACTAGAGAGAGACGGGTGCAGAGAAGAAGGAGGGGAGATAATAGGGAGAGGAGGAGACGGAGGAGGAGATGATATAGGAGGGGAGACGTCGATATGCGTGGAAGGATCACAGAGAGATGGTGGAGAGTCAGAGACTGCAGGAGGAAGCGGGGATGGAGAAGAAAAGTAGGATGCATTTTCGAAGAAGGTGACGTCCGCGGAAACAAACTATTTGCGCAGAACGGGGTCAAAGCAACAATAGCCTTTTTGAGTGGTCGAGTATCCCAAAAAGACACATTTTGTGGAACGGGGGGAAAGCTTATCACGGGTAGCAGACGGAGCATGCACAAAAGTCGTACACCCAAAGATACAGAGAGGAAGAGGAAAGGGTTCCTTGCCCGGGTAGAGAATGGAGAAGGGAGTCTTGTCGTGAAGGATCGAAGAGGGAATGCGATTGATGAGATAGCAGGCAAGAAGAACAGCATAGCCCCAGTAGGAGCGAGGTACCTGCATCTGCGTCATTAGAGTGCGAGCGATATCGAGGAGATGACGGTTTTTACGCTCCGCCACCCCATTTTGCTGGGAGGTGTAAACACAGCTGGTCTGATGAATAAGACCATGTTACATACAAAAAGACAAAAACTCATGACTGAGGTATTCTTTAGCATTATCAGAGCGCAGTACTTTAATAGAAATATCAAACTGAGTTTTAATCATATTATAAAAAGATTGCTAGATAGATAAGAGTTCAGAGCGATCTTTTAAAAGATACACCTAGGTACATCTAGAGAAATCATCAATAAAAGTTACGAAATAAGAACTACCCCGACCAACGGTGAGAGTAGGAGCAGGACCCCAGACATCAGAATGAATGAGATCAAAAGGGCGGGAGGAACCACGGCCTTGCTTCGGCGGGAAGGAGGAGCGGTGATGTTTGCCAAGCTGACACGCATCACAGTTGAGCGGAGGACTGGTCTGAGGTAAGTGGGGAAGAAGCTGATGAAGAATCCGAGGAGGAGGCCGGATGTCCAAGGCAAAGATGCCATTGAAGCAGATCAGTAGACGAGGAAGAGAAGGCGGACAGAGCGGAAACATTGTCGAGGAAGTAGAGACCGCCGCTCTCAGTCCGAGTAGCAATCGTCCGTTGGGTCCTCGGGTCCTGAAAACAACAAGAAGTAGGAGTAAATAAGACAGAACACTGAAGTTGCTTGCATAAAGTAGTAATTGAGAGCAAATTGCAAGGGAACTTCGGGACATAGAGAGTGTCCGCTAAGCAAAGCGACGGGGTGACTTGAACCATGCCCGTTCCGTGAACCGGGGAAGGCGAACCATCCGCAACAAGAACCGGGGGTAACCGATCATGCGTCTCTAGGAGAGAGAAGCAATGAGGGTTTCCGGTCATGTGATTTGTAGCACCAGAGTCAATCAGTCATTTACCTTGGGTAACGACGTGTGCACTACCTGAGGTCGTGGCCACAGAAGCAGATGGCCGAGAGGAGGCGGAGGTTGAGGAAGAAGTATCACCGGAGGGACGAAGATGAGGATGTTTCTGCCAGCAGCGGTCAACAGAGTGGCCGGTACGACCACAGTGAGAGCAGAGGAATCTTGACGGACCACGCGTACCAGAGTGGATGCGACCACTATTGCCACCCCGCTGAACTTGGTGAGCATAGGAGTCCTGTGGAGGAGGGGAGGACAACAGAGGACGGTGGAGCAGTGAAGTAACAACAGCGATGCGAGCCGCGGTGGCATTCGAGGTGGGAGACTCGGCTTCGCCCAAGATCTGCTGGCGGATTATATCAAAAGACTCAGGGAGTCGTAGAAGATAACAAACAACCAGGAGTTCCTGGAAGTGTTTGTGCTGCTCGGCCAAGTCCGCGGAGAAAGGGCGATTTTGGAGGATTTCAGCGCCAAGAGCCTGAACTTGCTGATAAGCCGCAGCAGGAGACATGGAAGGGCGAGCGAAGAGATCCGCGTAGAGAGTATAAATGCGGGATGTCTGGGCCCCCTTCGAGTAGAGAGCAGCAAGGTGAAGCCACGCGGTCTTGACTGTCTCATCATGGCGTATGACAGGTAGACATTCATCGGAGAGGCTGTTAGCCAATTACGTTCGGACAAGCGCATCACTGGCATCCCAGTCATCAAATTCAGCAGAGTCTAGAGGAGGAGGGTCATCGGTGAGGTGATGACGTTTGCGCTGAGAGCGAAGAAGAAAGGTGAAAGAAACGCTCCAATCCGGATAGTTGGAGCCAACAAGTTTAAAAACCGTGCCAAGGTTGCCAGAGGGAGTAGGAAGCGGCGTCGGAGTAGCGATGGGAGTGGTGGTAGTGGAGGTTTCAGAAAGGACCATAGGAGAAATCTGTGAGAAGCCGCGCGGTTAGAATACAAGCCGCGCGGATAGGAAGAAGAAGAGCTGCGGTGGTCACGATGACAGACACCAGCGGCCAGAGAAGCCACGACCAAGCCGCAGATCCAAGCAGGGAAAGAAGTCGAGCGGCTAGAAGATAGACCGCGCGAACAGAAGGGATGAACGAACAAGGCAAAAAAGGCAGCAGGTCGCGGCGAGCAAAGATACAGGTCGCTTCGACTGAAAGGCAGAAAAAGACAGTCGCGCGGACAGGGCACAAGCAGGCGGAAGAGACAAACCGCGAGAACAGGTCGCGAGAGGAAGGGGAAAGTCGCGCGGACAGGGCGCAAGCAAGCGGAAGAGAAACCGCGAGAACAGGTCGCGAGAGAAAAAGAGGCAAGCCGCGCGGACAGGGCGCACAGAATCAGGAGGATAAGATCGAGTGCTCTGATACCATGTGAGAAGTAGCGAACAAAAGACTAAAGTAGCAAACAAACGACTAGAAAACAAGCCGGAACTTTGAATAATTGAAATTTTATTATCCAAAAAGATATCATTTACAAAGGTATGGCCTCCCTTTTATAGAATGGAGGAGAGAGGATAAAATACAAACTAACAATGTGGGACTAAAGCTATACATCAGATCCGGGCGGCTAGAACAACAGACCGGAACAGGCCGCGCGGTTAGACAATGTTCTAACCGCTTGGCAATTCCAGAAGCAAGAGAGAGATGCGGTAGGAGACCGCTAGACTGCCCGGTTTCCAAGCCGCCGGAGATAAACCGTCAGACCGCCGGACACCACACAGCAACAGTCTGGATATCAACCCGTCGGACACAAACCGCCAGACCGCCCGATCTACAACCCGCCAGGCTCAAACCGCCAGACCGTCCGGTCTCATACTTCGACAACAGTTGAGCGGAAGACTTGTCTGAGGTAAGTGGGGCAGAAGCTGACGAAGAATCCGAGGAGGAGGATGTCCAAGGCGAAGATTCCATTGAAGTAGATCAGAATAAGAGGAAGAGAAGGCGGACAAAGCGGAAATATTGTCGAGGAAGTAGAGGCCGCCGCTCTCAGTCCCAGTAGCAATCGTCCGTTGGGTCCTCGGGTCCTGAAAACAACAAAAAGTAGGAGTGAATAAGACAGAACACTGAAGTTGCTTGCATAAAGTAGTAACAGATAATAAATTGCAAGGGAACTTCGGGACATAGAGGGTGTCCGCTAAGCGAAGCGACGGGGTGACTTGAACCATGCCCGTCCCATGAACCGGGGAAGGTGAACCATCCGCAACAAGAACCGAGGGTAACCGATCATGTGTTTCTAAGAGAGAAAAGCATTGAGGATTGCCGGTTATGTGATTTGTAGCACCAAAGTAAATCAACCATTTACCTTGGGTAACGACATGAGCACTACCTGAGGTCATGGCCACAGAGGCAGATGACCGAGAGGAGGCAGAGGTGGAGGAAGAAGTATCACCCGAGGGACGAAGATGAGGATGTTTCTGCCAGCAGCGGTCAACAGAGTGGCCGGTACGACCACAGTGAGAGCAGAGGAACCTTGACGAACCGCGCGCGCCTGACTGGCTGCGGCCACTAGTGCCAACCCACTGAGCTTGGTGAGCATAGGAGTCCTGTGGAGGAGGGGAGGACAACAGAGGACGCTGGAGCAGCGAAGTAACAACGGCGATGCGAGCCGCGGTGGCATCCAAAGTGGGAGACTCTGCTTCACCCAAGATCTGCTGGCGGATCATATCAAAAGACTCAGGGAGTCGCAGAAGATAACAAACAACCAGGAGTTCCTGGAAGTGTTTGTACTGCTCGGCCAAGTCCGCGGAGAAGGGGCGATTCTGGAGGATCTCGGCGCCAAGGGCCTGAACCTGCTGATAAGCCGCAGCAGGAGACATGGAAGGACGAGCGAAGAGGTCCGCATAGAGAGTATAAATGTGGGACGTCTGGGACCCCTTCGAGTAGAGAGCAGCAAGGTGAAGCCATGCGGCCCTGACCGTCTCATCATGGCGTATGACAGGAAGGACTTCATCAGAAAGGTTGTTAGCCAGCCAAGTGTGGACAAGCGCATCACTGGCATCCCAGTCATCAAATTGAGCAGAGTCTGGAGGAGGAGGGTCATCGGTGAGGTGATGGCGTTAGCGCTGAGAGCGAAGGAGAAAGGTAAAAGAAACGCTCCAATTCGGATAGTTGGAACCAACTAATTTAGAAACCGTGTCAAGGTTTCCGGAAGGAGTAGGAGGCGGAGCCGGATTGGCGACAGGAGTGGTGGCAGTTGAGGTCTCAGAAAGAGCCATAGGAGAAAACAACGGGAAGCCGTGCAGTTAGGAAACACGCCGCGCGGTTAGGGAGAAGGAGAGCTGCAGCGGTCACGATGTCAGACACCAGCGGCCAGAAAAGCCACGACCAAGCCGCAGAACTAAGCAGAGGGAAAGAAGTCGAGCGGCTAGAAGGCAGCCAGGGCGAACAGAAGAAAGGACCAAACAAGGCGAACAGGTCGCGGCTACAGGTCGCGGCAACACAGCACAGGAAAGAAAGAGATCGCGCACACAAAGGGCAACGATAAGGAGAGAAAGAAGCCGCGCGAACAGGGCGCAAGCAGGCGGAACAAGCCGCGAGGACAGGTCGCGAGAAGAAAAAGCAAGCCGCGCGGATAGGTCGCGCGGTCAGAGAGGGTGCACAGAATCAGGAAGAGAAGATCGAGTCCTCTGATACCATGTGAAAGTAGCGAACAAATGACTAAAAACAAGCCGGAAACTTGAATAATTGAAAGTTTTATTATCCAAAAAGGTATCATTTACAAAGGTATGACCTCACTTTTATAGAATGAAGGAGAGTAGAGAGAGTACAAACTAACAATGTGGGACTAAAGCTATACAAAAACTGAGCGGCTAGAAAAGAAGACCGAACAAGCCGCGCGGTTAGACAATGGGCTAACCGCTCGGCAATACCAGATGCAAGAGAGGAGCCGCGGTAGGAGACCGCAAGACCACCCGGCTTCCAAGCCACCGGAGATAAACCGCCAGACCGCCGGACTACAAACAGCAACAGCCTGGATATCAAACCGCTGGAGAGTAACTGCTAGACCACGCGGTCTACAACCCGCCAGGCTTAGATCGCCAGACCGTCCGGTCTCATACTTCAACAGTTCCTAGCTTCTTGAGCCTTTGTCCTGTGGCGTTTTCCTGAGTGTAGTAGGTGTGAGGTCACCCCTTTCTTGGGACCCCGAACTCCACAGAGGTCAATTTTTGGCTTCAATAATAAGTCTTACAAAGACCTATCTTCGGATTAATATTTCTGAGTAACATGATTGGGGCTCCAATTTTTAACTTTAACTTATGAGGAGGTAAGTTACCCGGAGTCAATGAATTTAGAAATTCAGGTTGATACAAATTTCCTATGTCCTCAACGACATAATCATAGGAGTAGTATATAATTTCTTCTCTCGGGAATTCCAGAAGAGTGATATTGTTCAACATGTTCACATGCTCATTTAGGCTTCGTTTGGGGGGACCCACCTTATGACACGGTCGGGCACGTGCCCGATCGTGTTTTTCGTGTATTATCGCCTAGGATTTATTTTGTTTGGGCATTCTCTGCGCGCGACGTTGTGACCGGTTCTCCTCCTGATTTCTCGCGCCTGGCGGTGTTGATGACGATGAGACCGATGAGGGAGGCGACTGTGGCGAAGGGAGACGACGCCAACGAGGGGATTCCTGATTCCCCTTCCAGCTTTCCTCATTTTCTCAGCGTGAGGCTCTCGTTTCTCCTTCAGATTTCTGGCGGTGTCTGGGCGACTCTTGATGTTCTTCCTACTTCCTAGTTCCCTCTATTGCTTCACCTTCGTTCAGGTATGAATGTGCTTTTTTTGTAATGTTTTCTCCATATTTCTTTTTCTATTTTACTACACTTCTTCTGCCCATTGCCTGCAATTGTGTGATCCAAAACATCTGTAATTGCAAGCACGAGCAAGACCTAGTGTGAGATTGAGTTAAATGGAGGGAAAAATTGTAGAATGTGCTTCTTTTTTTGCTGTCATAAATCTAGATACTATCCTCTTTGCTCTCATACAAGATATGAAAAGCCTCCTACTGCCAACCAAAAATGTCAATTCTAGACTTCAGCCAGTGAGGGGGAAAGAAGTAGTACTGGTAAAGAACTTAATTGCTAAGGCAAATAGTCTGAAATAGAGGAGCAACACTATTGATGTAGATACTTTTCCATGGTTCTTCTTGGATCTTTTTTTCATGGATATTTCTTCTGCCCTGTCGTGTTTGTTTTGTATAAGTTTTTGAATGTCCAATCCTCTAGTTTTTTTTTATGATTAGATCATGCTGGAAAAAGTATCCACATTTTAAAATTTCCAAGAAGTTGATAGAGTTGCAATTAAGGAATAACTAACCTGAGAATAGTGCAGATCAAGCCTTTCACCTTTAAGAAAACTCAAAAATTTGCTGAGTTTGCAGTGTATGTTTGATACTTTACTAGAATATAGAACCCCCAATTATTGAGAACAAAAGTTTTGCTGCCATTATAGATGAATTAATGTGTTAGTGATCGTTTTGAGAAAAGTATAGCGGTGGGCAATCAAATTGTTGATCTGGACTGGAAAATTAGTATAGTCTTAGGCTGCGTTTGACGCGGCTTATCGCGACTTATTTGTTTCGGTGAGGTTGGACAAAAATGTCATTTTCATAACAAAAATTGTATACCTCAAACTAGTTTCTTTTTTGTAACATTTGTGATACCAAACATACATTTTGTGACAATGATGCTTTTGTCCAACTTCACCGGAGCAAATAAGTTATGATAAGCTGCACCAAACGCAGCCTTAGTAACTGGATATAATCACTTGTTTAGTGACACGCGACATATGTAATTTTTGTTAGGCCATGATTCCGAGAACATTATTCATGATTCAAAAATTCAGAATAATATCCCTCTTCTAGAGCAGTGGCGGATCCAGAAAATTAATAATGAGGGTGCACAAAATTATAATAGGGTTGCGCAAAAATTGATAATAGGGGTGCGCAAAAGTTGATAATAGGGGTGCATAAATTTTTTTTGAAAGCGTCATTGGGATCTACAAATTTTAACATGGGAGACAGAACATCAACTTCCTTCAAAAAAAATTAAACGTTTCAATCTTATCAGAGCCGTTTCTCCCTCATCTGGCCACCGTTTTTGACGTATAAGTAGTCAAAATTCATTGCCTCGACGAGAGGAATCCAAATACACTGACTATTTTGAAAAAATATGAGGGTGCCAGTGTCCCTCGGGCCCCCCCTCTGAATCCGCCACTATTCTAGAGTAGATTTAGGCTCCGTTGGGGGGACTTATTTTCACCGGTCAAGAGGTCGCGACCGCATGAACCCGACCTTAATTTAAGGTTGGGTTCATGCGGTCGCGACCGCTTGACCCGTGAAAATAAGTCCCCACAAACGGAGCCTTAATTTAAATTTTCAAGATAGAGAAATTTTTGAAGATAATTTTTAACAATGAAATATATGCTAAAAAATTTTGTGCATAGGCGACACTCAAATCCTAATTCCGTCACTGGATGCGCTCTTCTGTTGTTGTGGCACTGACGGGTTGTGCAAAGCAATACTTTGGGCTGCGACTCACCTTTGAAGACCAACAAAATATTCTTGGCCTTGCAACATCATCAACAATTCATTGAACCTTCATGTGCTCTTAGAATCACACCTAAGCAAAATGAGAGTTTAGGCTGCTGAATTTGCAATAAAATTTTAAGAAATTACATCTCTTACAAATAACACCCTGGTGTAACCTTCGAAATAGCCCACTGCTTCTCATAGTACACTTTTTCTACTTTAATTGGCTAACATGATTGCAAAAATTTATGCACCACCATTGACCAGTCGTGCTCTCTAAATTTTAGGGAGTGCGACATTTAATGGCTGCTAGTATATCAACACTCGCGCACATATCTCGGCTCGGCGCGAGTGCTGAAGCACTCGCAGTAGTTGGAAGTGCTGCACTACACAAGGCAGTGCAGCGAACTGCTGACTTCCTATTTCTTCTTTGATGATGCAAGCGCTGACATAATATTTTGTTTTAATTAAAAGGAAGAAAATATTATATTCGATCAAAAATTGACAAATTTTAAATTTTGTTGTGCGTTTATATTTAAATAATTGCGCGATGTGCAATTTTTAAAATTTTAAATATTCTTCCGCGTATAAAAAGTTACAATTTTTAAATATTCCGGTGCCGCCGCGTGAGGCCGCACAACTGGTGCGGCCGCGCCGCCACAGGCCGTGCGGTCAGTGTTGTCGAACAGTTGTGCGCGCAAACAATCAATATAGAATGAAAATAATGTGACGACTGACGACGATTTTTTAATGTTGATAGTGATGAAATTCATTTTATAGCATTACTGGGGTGCGGATAGCCCACTCCCCCCATGATCCCCACACTTTAGAGGAGATCATGAGGGAACCATCGCGCTCGCGATCCGCACACACCGGGATCCCACTCCCCCTCGCAGGTTGGGGCCGCCCAAAGAGGTTGGCACCTCTCTCCCTCCGCCGGCCGGCCGGCTCATGCCGGCTCGGTTTTCGGTCGTCTAAGAGGCCGCACCTCTCGGCCGCGCACCCACGGCCGAGAGGCGCGTCAGTGCCGCCGGCCAACCTGGTCGGCGGAAGCTCTCCCTCCTGCGGCCTCTGCAGGAGGCGCATATCACGGCCAGCGGCGCTCGGCCCTCCGGCTGGGCGCATTCGACTGGCTGCGCCCCCTCACACCGGTCCCGGCTTGCCGAGCCTTGCAACCGGCAAGTGCCGGTCTCGTGGTCGGCACCCGGTGCAGGCGCCGTGCCCGGCATGCCCCCCGAGTACGTTCGGTCAGCCCCCTCCGCCTTCGGCCGACCGGTCGCACGCCAGGCCGGTGCCCCGCCGGTGGCCCGCCACCATCGCCGGGAGAAGGTGGTCGGCCGCCTCTATCACCCTCCTTGGGCGTCATCCCGACCGCCTCCCTCGACTGTCGTCTCTCTTTACCCTCTGATCGGCCCCGCCACGATCGCAACCGTCCGTTGTGTGGGTAACCACCGGCGTAACAACCGTTTGTAATGAGAGAGCCATGTTTTTAGTGGGGGTCTACATTTAGTAAAATTTAATATGCAGAAAATACGCGCTCGAAACTATGCGAATCATGGTCTACGTTTAGTAATTTTGGTGGTTACGGCGTGCGGATAGCTACATAACTGTCGTAACTACCGTCTGGAGGTTATAAAAATATCATCAGATCTGCTCATTTCTCACATTTCTCCTTCATGCTTTCTTCTTCCTCAGGCCAGGACTCTGCCAGAATTTTCCTGCGTGTCACCGCTCCTCCACCAGAATTCTCCTACGAGCCGCCGCTCCTCCACCAGAATTTTCCTACGAGCCATCACCACTCCATCAGAGATTACGAATGCGCCACCAAAGGGGCAAAAGTACAAGACACAAAATGCAGGAGATATTCCTCAGCATTAGAACTCTCATCCTCGTGCACATTAATTGCGCCAAGCGCGCGCTTTGCGCACCCTGCACCCATTATGCACACCACTCCTAACCCACAATGCACCCCTTACACGTTCCACCCTTTGTACCTCCTATGCATTTTGACATGTACACGCCACCATGACAAAGCCCTCCGATCGGGAGCTTGTCAACCTTCCGCACCACTGCCGCATCGGTCACCTTGGCCATGATCGCAACAAATTTTCGCGCACATATTCTAGCCTTCAGGTGATAGTCCCCGCCCTCCATTTTCTTCGGCTCTAGACTGCGGGGACTTAAGGATAATCACCCGATAGTTGGGAGAGCCGAGCAAGGCGTAACCACCACGATCCAGCCAGCCTGTGATCTCTTTACCGCGCAGCCGCCCGAGCCGGCGGCCCTACGACCGCCCATCTCCGACCGCCCGAACTATGCAGCCTCTTCGCCACCCAGCCCACCGCCCGCGTGCGTTGGGCTGTCATCCTCGCCGCTTGGGACGGGCGACCCCTTGGCCATCCAAGCCCTTGCAGACACCCCACAGGGGGGGGGGAAGCAGCCTAGATCGGGCGGCCAAGCCGCCCTATCTGGGCTGCCTCCTGTTAGCCAAGGGCGGGAGACAGTAGGGCCACCCGCCCCCTCACCAGTCCTCCGCAAGGGGGTGGGGCCACCCAGATCGGTCGGGTTGCCTAGGGCGGGCAACAACGTGGCCGCCCACCCCCTCGCCGATGCCCCCCATGAGGGGCGCAACTGCCCAAAATGGGTGTCCCTTTGGCCGCCTAGTTTGGGAGACTTTCATGCTCCCAAGTCGTGTGGCTTGCTCGCCTCCCATGCTTTGTCGGGGCCGCTTGCCCTGGTCGTCGACCTCGCACAGCCTCCGTTCTCTCCGGACCGCCCCTCCCCTCATCGGGTGGGCAGTTAAGCTTTTCGCTGGACTCAAAACCATCCGTGGGCATTGTTGTCTTTTTCATAAAAATGATAATCCACGTGCTCCAATCCAGACGTTCTTTTTCGTCCATCTGGAGGTTACTGGGTAAAATTATCGGGTTGCTTCTCTTAAATTCTATAAATATACCCCCTGGCCCTCATTTATCGGGTTGCGAGGCCGACGGCCCCTCCCCTCACCGGGTGGACGGTTAAGCTTTCCGTTGGACTCAAAACTGTCTGTGGGCATTATTGTCTTTTTCATAAAATTGGTAATCCACGTGCTCCAATCCAGACGTTCTTATTCGTCCATCTGGAGGTTACTGGGTAAAATTATCGGGTTGCTTCTCTTAAATTCTATAAATATACCCCCTGGCCCTCATTTATCGGGTTGCGAGGCCGACGGCCCCTCCCCTCACCGGGTGGACGGTTAAGCTTTCCGTTGGACTCAAAACTGTCTGTGGGCATTATTGTCTTTTTCATAAAATTGGTAATCCACGTGCTCCAATCCAGACGTTCTTATTCGTCCATCTGGTGGTTACTGGGTAAAGTTATCGGATTGCTCCTCTTAAATTCTATAAATATACCCCCTGGCCCACATTTATTTCCATTCTCTCCTCCTCCGGAGAATTTCTCAAACGAATTTCTCTCCTCCTTCGAGGAATTCCTCCCAAGAATTTCCCCCTCCTTCACTTCTCCTCTTGTGCTCGCCGCTCGCTCTCATGCGAGCCGCTACCTTGTGCGCTTTGGCGTGCGCCACTCCCTTGCACGCTTCCGCGCGCGCCGCTCCACTTCTCCTCCCGCATTCGCCGTTGCCTTGCACGCTCCCATCCATGTCGCTTCCTTGCGCACACGGCTTTCTTGCGTTCTCCCGCGCGCGTGGCTTCCTTGTGCGCCCTCGTGCACGCCGCTTTCTTGCGCTCTCCCGTGCGCGTCGCTTCCAAGTGCTCCTTCGTGCGCTCTGCTCATAGTGCGCCCTCGTGCGCACCGATCCAAACACGCCCTCGCGCGCTCCGCTCCAAGTGCGCTCATGTGCGCTCCGTTCCAAGTGTGCCCTCGTGCGCTCCACTAGGAGTTCACTCTCCCGCGCCCCGCTCAGAGTGCGCCCCAGCACGTTCTGCTCCAAGCGTGCGTTCCATTCGCCCTGCCCTCAAGACAACTTCCAAGAGTGCGCTTCGCATCGAAACGACGCCGACAGTTCACAAGCCTTATCTCATAGCACACAGCCCCTCAAAGCTAATTCCAGCACCTACATCGCGCATAGCGCCTGCCAATTGACAACAATCCCCCAGACAACAACAAGTTAATCGCTCCAATCCCCTCTGAAAGCAGCAGGAGGAAAGTCGCAGAGATTAAGGCATGCAGAACACGACACACAAGCCTCCGAGCAGCGTCGAAGTTTTCAGGACGCTCAAAAGCGCGACACTCCGCACTATAGAAAACAAAAAAAAATTAGCTCCGGGAGTGGTTGTCTGTCACCATTCGAGCACGTCTCATTCTTTAAAAAGTTATAACGAGGAGCGGCCTATCTCCCTCGCTTTCTCTTCATGAAAATATTGTACAACAACCAACTGATAATAGAAGTTTGGTCGGCACAGCTTCGACCACGTGATTTTTCACCCTTTTTCGAGGTTTTTCACGTTAAAAAATTGTCTTGTCAGCTTTCTATTTTTTGTGATTGCCTGCGCGCTTGACCGCTCTACGAGCTAAGACGGTTCAATTAGTCCAGTCTATCAAGAGTCTTGAGTGAGCCACAACAAAAGCTAAAGTTTAAAAACAATGAAGAGAGTTCCTCTTCATTTGAAGTGAAATGCATAATATTCATTTCACGATTCAGATTTATTTTTTGCTGATCGGATGAGTTCACTATTTCAATTCTTTTATATTTTTCTTTTAATCAAAAAATTCTTCACCATAAAATCGAGTGAAATACATCCATATCATAAAATGAATACTATTAATTCATTTTCCCAAAGGGAGAAAACGTGGATCTCGGGATGCACTGGAAGAAAGGAATGGAGCATAGCACTACAAGAAAAAGTCAATATTCAATACAAATTAGGAAAACTCCAACCTAATTCAATAGCAAACCTAACTACAGCCAAATGCTTCTCATTTTTCAACCTAATAATCCACAGGTGCCGCTAGCAATAAGAACCCGTCGCTGAACTTCGAACGTGAATGGAGCTCGAATAGGACGGTTCTGTCGCAGGACTCAGAGCAATTGAACACCCATTCGTGCACGTACTTTGATGTGAGTTTCTGCTCCGCCACAACCTTATTCTTCCTACGGAGGCAGCTGCACGCATCGACGATGGCCCTTGGGGCCCTGGCTCCGTAGCGGCAAGGAGTCAAGTTGAGTCTTCCTCGTCGGGGATAGCTCCCACAAAAACACAGCACACCACTGCGCGCCGGCGTTTTCCTTCTGGAGAGACGTTCTCATACGGCGGGGAAGATTGATACGGGTGCGGCCTGCGTCGCAAGATGGCGAGGAAGAGTGATACTTGTGCGTCCTGCGTCGCAAGACGGCAAGGAAGAGGCGGGGTTTGCTACGGGCGTGCGCTTAAAGCTTCAGATATTTGAGTTTTTTGTTTTGTAGATTGTTCTTTTGGCGTGTCAACTCAATTGCCTAATTTGATGTGATTTTAATATTGCTGTTTATTAAATTACTGTATAAAGTACAGCTCAGTCCTGCACTGTGAAAGTCATCGTCGTCTCTACTCTCTAAAGCCGCCCGGGAAATGAGTTCCAGGTTCTGCACCAATTTCTCCGTCCTTTCCCGTATTCTCTGCTTCAACTAACCACAACCGCACTCCGCCGCCCTTGCTTCACAACCCGACCTCATGAGCTCCCCCACCCCGTCCGACCTTCCCATGCGCAAAGCTCTCGACCCTGAGTCCGGCGAGCTCGACCCTGAGTCCGGCGAGCTCGACCTTGAGTCCGGCGAGCTCGACCCTGACGACACTCTAAACAACTACGACGATCCGCAAGACTGGAAGCGGATCAGCAAAGTCGTGCAGACGGTGGGCCTCGGCGGCGTCGGCGTGTCAGTGACGCTGATAGTGAACGCGCCGCCGTCGGCGGCAACACACGTGGCGCTGCACACGGCTTACCTTTCGGTGGTTGGGCTGGGGCTGTTCACGGGGATGGGACTCTCCTTCTTCTCCATCTTAATGAAGGGGAGCCCGTCGGTGGGGTGGGTGCAGATGAGGCTCATGTTTTTCACTCTCTTCTTCATGGCCATCGCCTGCCTCCTCCGGCTCCACCTCGCTCTTCCGCTCGCCGACGTTATGTTCGGTGCGATTTCGGTCCTGGTTGTCGTGGGTATTATGGTAATTTATCTCAGTGTTGGTAGGAGAGGTGCAGACTCCGGCGCCGGAGGAAGCAGGCGATAGCAGGCATCATATATTTATATATATATATATATATAGGAAAACGTTGTTATGCGAACAGTTCATCGTGCGAACTGTGCGCACTCGGGAAATCGGCCGCCGCCGCCACCGGCCGCCGGGGGTTCGTCGCTAGGAGCACTAGCTTCTTCGTTTTTATGCTGAAATGGAAGCTAGATGCCAGGTTAATAAGGGAATTTCATCCATGGAGGGGGGAATTCCGTACTCATAATACTCGTTTTATTGTATTATGCCTTCTTGTGATTTGTATGTTAAACACTGCAAGCTTCTTCCTGCAAGCCAATAAATTATATATGTTTTACTTGTAGAGTCTATTATAATATATTGCTGCTGTGAAATTAAGAATTTCAATTTAGCCTTCAAAATTATATATATTGACCGGTGTGCATAGCCATAGATACGATTGGGGGTTGGGGGGGATACAGAGAGAGAAGGAGAGAGAGAGAGGGAAGGAGAACTGGAGAGAGAGAGAGAGAGGGAATATACGGTGACCGTGTTATAACTGATATCTTAACTTCACGTTTGCTACAGTGTGCTTGCTACAGTAGGAGCCCGTTACATTCGATCTTCCGGTTTTGCCCCCTGGTGTTCGTCGCGTTCTTTTTTTTTAAAAAAAAAATTGATTTCAGCGCTGCCGGCAAGGAGGGCTTACCTGACCCCACCGATGGAGTCGCCTGACTCCGGCGACCCCGGAGGCGGGGTCCGGTAAGCCCCCCACCGGCCCCGCCCACGACGGTGCCTCCATCGTGAAAGCACAGCTTGCGGACGCCTGCGACGGTGCTCGGCGACGCTGACGCAAAGCACTGCGGGAAGCCTGAGGGCGGGGAATCACGGCGGAAAGATTGCGGACGGGGCGAAAGTGCTCGGATAAAAGCGGAGCAGAGGCGGTGGGTTGTGGCGCGGGTTGCGGGCGAGGCGGTGCCGGTGGTGGCGGCGCTGGGTTGCCGGTGTCGGTCTTCTCTTCCGCAACCTAGATATAAGTGATAAAAACGGAGCAGAGGCGGTGCCGGCGCTGGGTTGTGGCGCGGGATGCAGGCGAGGCGGTGGCGGCGCTGGGTTGCGGGTGGCGGCGCTGGAATTCAATTTTAATTTTACTTTATCGCAACCTAGATCTAAGTATATTATTTTTACTCTTATTATTTTTTATATTATTCTTATTATATTATTATTACTATTATTATTATTATTATTATTATTATTATTATTAGTTTATTACTATTATTATTAAGCCACCTTCGGCTGCATCCAGGCGGGCTACGCCCGCCTCAACACGGACTTTGCCCGTGGAAGATGCTCTAGGCGGCCTTCGACCACATAGAAGCGTGCTTTGCCCGCTTCCACGCAATTCACCAGTTCGACGCCGCAACCGCTACTCGCAGCCTCCCGGATCGCGTATGATAGACACACAAACACACGAGCATCTTCGCATGGGCTACGCACGTGCTCGATGCTCTCAAGCAATCTTCGGCCACATCAGGAGAGCTTTCGCCCGCCTGCGCACGGGCTTCGTCCGTGCTTGATGCTTCAAGTGGTCTTCGACCGCATAGAAGCGGGCTCCGCCCGCTTCCACGCAATCCAACAGCTCGGCGCCACACCCATCACTCGCGGCCCCCCGAAGCAAAATCAAAACAATCATAGGGTTCCAGGGGGCCGCGAGTGACATGTGCGACGCCGAGCTGTTGGATTGTGTGGAAGCGGGCGGAGCTCGCTTCTATGCGGACGAAGATCACGAAGATCACGTGCGCAGGCGGGCAAAGTCCGGCTGATGCTACCGAAGGCCGCCCGAGAGTATCGAGCATGAGAATAGTCCGTGCAAAGATGCTCGCATATAGCATATATATATATATATATATATATATATATATATCTATACTATATAATAAAGAAGTATCGTGGTCTCTCGATAGTAATGAATTTATAATTCATGGAACGTCCGATATGAATGCATTATTCAGCAGCCGTCTGATCAAATATCCGATCTGGACGATCATGAAATCTCAGCCGTCCGATCATCGGATCAATCATGGCCGTCCGTTACTTTTTTATAGGTCTCCTAAACCTACCACTAGGGTGTCCTAAACCTATGTGAAATTACGATTTTATCCCTATAAATCTTAAAAATTGGGGAGAGGAGCCAGCTATTAAAATTAAATTTTAATTTAAATGCAGTTGTCTGGTTTTGATCCCAGGACCTCAAGGACAGCAAGAACAACTCAAACCAATGAGCCAAGTAAGCAATTATGCTAACATTTCAAATAATTTATACTTATAATGTTATAATTTATGTATTTTTATAAAAGAAATTTATATAAATATATGTATAATATAATTCATTATTATGTATAAGTATACTATCTTTTTCTTAAATTATCGTTATGGGTCGACGAAGTAATCCCGAGCGCCAGACGAATTAATTTATTTTTTTATTAATTTTAAAAAGGAGGTGGTTCGGTACTTTTGCGAAGCCCACCGCGTGGCGGCCGAAGCCCGCCGTTGTTGGCCGGGTACTGTGGCGCGTAGCCATCGGGCCGGAGGCCCGTGCCTGTCACTCGTGTATATATATATATATATATAGATAGATAGATAGATAGATATATAGACACACACAAGTGACAGGCATGGGCCTCCGGCCCGAGGTATTCGGCGGGGGAGTGGCATTTGTCGTGGGGGAGACATTAGTCGTGGGGGCGACATTGATCGTGGGCGGCGACATTGATCGTAGGCGGCGATATTGATCGTGGGCGGCGATATTAATCGTGGGCGGCAACATTGATTAACCCCATGTTTATGACTGCCACCACCGTGCCAAACAGAGCCTTTATTAAATGTAGAGTAACTTCAAATCTCAAAAAAAATGTAGGAGAAATAAGTTGCACACTTTTAACAACTCATTTATAGGATTGAAGGGAAGCGACTTTGAGACTGACCTAGATACTTCTTCTCCTTCAATGGCCTTTGACAAAAAACTCTGAATGAGAGGAGAATTCTTGCTAATGTGCTCTGCATCAGTGAGCTGCAAAAAATAGCAAAAGATAATTGTATTCTCAAATCCTTACAGAGGATGAAGGAAGAGTAAGGAAGATGAAATCTCGTTAGCCGATTCGACATTTATCAAAGGGGCAGAAATTGCAAAAATATCTATTATATATAATGGAAAAATAATATTCTGATGTTGATGGAAATTTTTATATTAGATGATTAAACAAAGATAAAAATAAAGTCTCTGTGCAATTTTAAGGACAAATGCTTATGAGGGTTCAATTCCTCTTAGGCTCCGTTTGGGGGGGATTAGATCGGTACATGCCGCCGTAACCGCTTGATCGGTGAAAATAAGTCCCTGCAAACAGAGCCTTAGTCATAACTGACCTTGCTTGCTAACTTTAAATATTGGGGTGAGGCAGAGCAGGCAAACTAAAACAACACAAAAGAGATGAAACAAAGTGATCTCAGATTGTTTTACATCCCCTATTGTTTACCACAAGTGATCTCAGATGTTGTTGGCAAAGCAGAGGAAGCATGAGAGCAACATTTAAACTATGAATGCTAGCTTCAAGAAAATGACACCCAGGCAAATTAATATAAATTAATTATATTTAATTTGCATTCATTTGATTAAAGTTCCCGATAGCTTGGTAAAAAACTATACATACATAAAAACTTCATAAAATGAAATCATTCTTTAAATTGAAAATTGATGGAATAATTTAAGAACATACACAAACATATGACTGATGTTGGTGCTCCTGTATTAGAAGAAACTGGATCTCTTTTTCCGATCAAATCATGCTAGAACTGAATGAAAAGGTGTACAAACAACAGAGAAAACCTTCCAATTTGATAGTATGCATCCAAATAGCATGTTTTCAATCAGTTGGCTTTAGTATTAGCAGTATACAGGTGCGTGTACAATACTGGCAGTCATGTCGCATAAAAATATGAATGATACATTGATACCTGAGCTGAAGAAATATAACAAGACTTTCCTGTTTGTCTTCCATCCACTCACATAAGAAATTCTAGCCTATGCACGGGCTCTCTGAAGCCTTCGGGGATAGGGGAGGCAAGGATCTCGTCACAGAAGGGGCTCCTCCCTCCCTGGCGGTGACAAGGATCATCCTCGCTGGAGATATCATACTCGCTCCACTGGCGAGTATCACAGTATCTCGCCGGAGACATAGGATCCCGAAAGCGGACCCCTTGGCTGCCCGCCGGATGATGTCGCGACTGCATCGGTCGCTCCTCTCTTGCCCAAGCGGGCTCCTTCCCAGCTCGCCTCGGTGGCGCTTCCTCATCCAGCGGTGTCACGCGACGGGGGGAGGTCACCGTGACGTCGGGGCGGTGAGAAAACCCGGCGAGGATGGTCTTCTCAATCTTCTTCGCGAACTCCTAAAACGCAGCAATTGTCACAAACTCGTCACCTCGCGCGAGATCACCAACTCCCGCCGAGTTGCCGACCAACTCTCCATGCTCGCCATCATTGGTCATCTTACTAAACCACCAAACTATCCTCCTTGGCTGCGATCCACGCTCACCGCACCAAGTGTTGAAGCCAGGAAAATCCCAACCTCAGAATTCGGATCAAAGCCGCATAAGGTTACCGGTTCAGAGGTAAGACCAGACGACTACGATGACTAGGATGAAGAACTAGAGGAAACAGGACCCCAGATGTTGCGGCAGGAAGGACCCACCACGTACCCGGATGCTCGAAAGGAGCAGCCCCTTCTCAACCAAGAATGGCCGAACTAGATACGAGGGAGACTAGCTGATGACTTAGTCGCAAGGTCGCGACCTGGTCTTCTAAGGAAAAGGAATCCAAAGGCTCGACTAGTATCTGAAAAGGTGAACTCGCGAGTATCCTGCAGAGGATCTCAAGTGCCTTTCCTCGTACCCCTGGGGTCCTATTTATAGTGAAAACCAAGGAGAGGGGGTCATATTTATACCACACCCCCTGACGACTAGGCGACTTCATAGGGGAACTCGCGCGGGCTGGGCGAGTATCTTGCCTAGTCGTCTACCTGGCGAGTATGCGAGGGGAGCTCGCCATACTCGCCCTGGCCTTCTGCGGTCTTGCGCACTGACTGTGACTTCTGTCTTGACTGGTTGATCTTGACTTCTGCTGACCTGGCTGTGGTGGGCCTCATCCTCGACGAATACGGGTTGTACAAATGCATCAACACAAGAGCGGAAAAGGCGACTTGAGCATAAATCAAAAGGTTTAAATAAGATAAGTGGGTTACTAACCCCACAGAAAAACTGCAAAACCACATAAGACAGTATCATAAGAGTAAGGGGAACGATTAGCTGGACACAAAGCAGCCATAAGGAGAAAAAAAATTGCACTAAGTGTGAAAATGATTCTTATTGGAGTCCAAGTTATATATATATAGTTTTGCAATAACATTTATTAGTTGGAAGGGTGAATCATCGACGCCGGACGTAAAACGGTACTGAGACAATGGCTATCTTTCCAACACAAATCATCAGACCAACACAACCAAATAAACATGACACTGAGGTGGTGTAACTTTATCCACTGCCAACCAAAAGTCCAAATAATAAAGTCGTCAGGCATGATGATTCACACAGATACTAAGGTGGTGGTCTTTTATCCACTACCAACCCAAGTTCCAACAATAAATCCAAATATAATAATAAATGGGAATAAAAGACCCAAGACTTAGTATTGGATGGTCACAGTGACGCAAGGAAAGAAAATCCAGAAATTTCCAAGGGTATACTCGACAAATCTACTCGCGAGTTCGGCATGTGCTTGTGTCTTTGAACTTGCTTTGGTGGAGCAGTTTGGTGGAAACCACGGAGTTTGTCGGTTAGTGCAGACTGGTTTTCGAGTCCACCAATTTGTGCGGATTGATACCGTATCCGTTGGTGTTGTGTTCGCACTAGGGATTACTGGAGGTGTGGACTTGGTCATTTGAACCTAGTGATGTTCAGCCCGTGAGTTCGCGTGATTTGCGTGGACTGCTTCTCTATCCGTCGAGTTCGGCGGCTTGTTAGCATGGTGCTCTAGTTGCAAACTCAGAGTGTGTGGATTGGACTAGTGTCCACAGGATGTGGATACCAGTGTTTTATCCGTAGTGTCCGCAGCTGTGGCAGACTGATCTTGGTATGGTCTTGTGGTGATCAAGGCGGACATGCTTTCTATCCGGCCTTGGTGGCGTGACCAAGGCAGACTAGCTATCTGGCCTAGTCGGGGCGACAAAGTGGACTAGTTTCGTGTTCGCGCATTGTGTGGATACGCTTTGTGCCAACTGCAAGATGGGGTGGTGATCCTATTGGTTAGAGCGGTGACCACACTCCTCTCCGCGCCTATAAATAGGACTCCCTATCATATCATTATCATCGAACGTGAACAGTAAGTGAGCTCGGGTTGATTGTTGCGGGCATGTTTTTGTATCCGCGTGGTTTGAGAAGTTAACCGGTTTTGTTGTTGTAGATTGTGTGGCTAGCGTTGAGAAGCTAATGACTTGGTTCTTAATTGCGTCAGGGATCAGTGCGGATAGTTGTGGATACAATCAACGGTTAGCAGTAGGTTGCGGCTTGCGACCAGACGATCTTCTCATTGACATTCTTTCCCAGTTCAATAAGGTTGTCTGTTTCTGGAGGTCTATCTGTTCAGTTTGGCAGTAACTGTTCGCGGATTCTGCCGGCTAGGCGACCCCACGGTTAGGCAGCTTGCAGATTGTAGACCGAGTTCTTCAGCTTGGAATAATGGTGTGTCCGCACGGTTAAGTTACGGTCTGACGACTTAGCGGTCTCAGCAGACTCCTTGTTCAGTTTGGTAGAGTCGGTGGTTACAGATTCTGTTCGCGCGACTAGCTTTTGTCTTGTATGTTTTTGCTTCCATCGGATACATCGGCGATTCATTTTTCACCATGTATGTCTCGCATTGTAAAGAAAATTGATAGTACAAGATTTGCTTGTTCTTTCATTTGCATCTGCTTTATTTGACTTGGTTTGGTTGAGTGTTTTTGCGTCTGGTTTCTCGTTTTTCGCATTTCACAAATTTTTACATGGTATCAGAGGAAACAGTGGTTTGAGCAGTGATCAACCATCAAAGTTGTTTTTTTTTTGTTTTTAGGAGTTAGTTAAACCAATGGTTGTACAATGAAAGGAGGATTCGTAAGGGTCTTAGAATTGAGCTCTTAACATCGACCAACTTCAAGAAGTGAAGGTCATGTATGAAGAGCTACCTTCTAGGCGTGGACCTTTGGGAGGTCATCTGTGGAGACGAAAGGCAAGAAGTGACAACTGTCGCTGGCAACACTAAAGCGGTGATAGCTTGGAGGAAGACAAATGATAAGACGGAGTTTACTCTTAAGAGGGCTTTGTCACCGGAACTCTTTGTCCACATCATAGGATGTCGGTCAGATGCTGAGATTTGGACTTCCCTTGATGGGTTGTTCAATAAGAAGAATGTAGCGCGACTACAATTTCTGGAGTATGAGTTGGCGAGAGCCACTCAGGGTGAATTACCCATCTCTACGTTCTTTCTGAAGATAAAAAAATTGTGTGCTAAAATCTCGGCATTGGACACTGATGAAGCGAAGCTGAAGATGTACATAATTTGTGGATTGCGGAAGGAATATGTCTTCGTTACTTCTGTTCAAGGCTGGGACAATCAGCCGTCATTGTTTGAACTGGAGAACCTACTGCCTGCAATACTTCTATTTCCACCAAACTGCTTCACCAAAGCAAGTCCAAGAGCACAAGTATATGCTTAGCGAATGACAATTTAACCTCAATGTTTGATAGATGATTCTTTAACGAATGACATTTTAACCCATATGTTTAAAACCGCCACCGCCCTACCAAACGGAGCCTAAATGTATACGTAAAATTCTTGTACTCTAAGAACATTATGCATTGCACTAGTAAGTGTATAGTGTCTTCATTTCCAAAAGCCAATCTTCACTGCTCTAAGCTTCAGAACATATTCTAAAATATTCAAACATATATATCACCATGTCAGATTGACAGATGACCTCATGGTGCCCGAGATTTTAGGCTTTGGGCTGCACCGGTGGGTGTCGTGTCATGAAGGGTTTGACTCCACCATCTTACCCTTCTCTGCAAAGCTATGCCCTATTTGTTAGAGAAATTATTATAATTAAGTGTAATGTATTTTTAGTAGTAATCTAGAAGCTTCTTGTTGTGGTTATTGGCAGCTCATATATCCCGCAGCCTCTTGTTTTCTCTACACTATTCTAGATACTCCTCTACTATATAAATATGTTGTACTCTCCACTCTTGAGCAGTAATGAAATTAAAAATTTCCCTCTTACATTCCCTTCCTTGCATTTTTGTGATTGTGAATTGCCATCTCATTACATTATAATATTCTTCATATTCTGGTATCAGAGCCAGGTTCCGCTTGCCATCAACTATCTGAATCAACATCAAGTGTTGATCCTTCTTGATCTCATCACATGGCATCCTCCTCTATTTCCCCACAAGCATTTTCTTACACCCAATCTGGCATCCCAATCTTTGAAGGCGAAGCATACAATTTCTGGAGCAAACAAATGAAGGTGTTCTTCCTATCCCAGGAACTATGGGATCTTGTCCAAAATGGACCTGCCCAACCACCTGAAGACAATGCTGATGCTGCACAACTTAAAGCATATCCGAAAAATATAAAAAGAGATGCAAAAGCATCTCTGGCTCTCCAGCAAGGAGTAGGGAGGTCCATCCTTCCCTTAATCATTGATGCTGAAACCTCCAAAGACGCATGGGAAATACTAAAAATAGAATTTAGGGGAGATGAGAGAGTTATCTCTATGAAGCTCACGGTTCTTTGGAAGGAATTCGATACTGCCAGCATGAAAGAAGGAGAAACTATACACTCTTTTTTCTCACGGATCACTTCCATAGCAAACCAACTCAAAACCTATGGAGAAGAGTTACCAGAGAGGAGAATAGTGCTGAAGTTAATCAGCAGCCTTACTACAAGGTATGAGCATGTTGTAGCGGCAATACAAAAGGCAAGAGATATATCCAAGCTAACTGTTGCAGATCTAATGGGATCATTGCAAGGACACAAGGAGAGAATGAAGAAAAAAGAGAGCCGTAACTAGAGCAAGCCTTTCACAGTAAGTTACCTCTTACATCCGATAAGAAACCACATTGGAAAGGGAAAAACAAATATGAGAAAAATGATTCTTATGGAGGAGAAGAAATATGAAAGTAAAACCCCAAATTTGTTTTGCAAATTGTGCAATAAGAAAACTCATAACACAAAGGATTGTTTCTCAAAATGCACAAGATGCAAAACTCAAAATCACCTCAAAAAAGATTGTTGGTTTAAGAACACCAAACCCAAAGAAGAAGCCAATGTTGGAGGACAAGATACAGAAACCCTTTTCTATACTTGTGCTCCTACTAAAGAAACAAAGGAAGAAATATGACTTCTAGATAGTGGTTGCTCTAATCACATGACAAATAATAAAAATGCTTTCACACAACTAGATGAAAAGTAAAAATCAGAGGTGACAATGGGTAATGGTGAGATATCCAACATAGAAGGAAAATGCTCAGTACTTGTAAAGCTTAAAAATGAAGAAATAAGAGTTATCCATGATGTTCATTATGTACCTGGACTCACACAGAACCTGCTAAGTGGTTGGCAGCTGTTGTGTAAAGGATATAAGGTGCATTTTGACAATAATTAATGTAGGATTATAAACAAACAAAACAATCAGCTCATAACAACTGCTAAAATGACTCAAAATAAAATTTTTCCTCTCACCATAAGTCAAGTTGTAGTTTCTGAAGCCCTACCTCATCAAGCCCAATCTGCAAAAATAGCTGATGAGCTATCTTTTTGGCACGCAAGATTTGGGCACATTAACCATAAAAGCCTCAAAGACCTACATAATCTGGTGGTGGGCATGCCAAAGATACAAGGAGAAAAAGAGTTTTGTGAAACTTGTACACTTAACAAGATTCACAAACTACCATATCCACAACAAACTCAATGGAGAGCCTCAGAAAAGCTGGAGCTTATTCATGCAGAGATTTGGGGACCAACAAAGACACCAACCTGGATGGATAAAAGGTACTTCCTGCTATTTAAAGATGACAAAACAAGAATGACTTGGATTTATTTTCTCAATCAAAAGTCAGAATCTCTTCACTACTTCAAACAATTTAAAACCTACATTGAAAAGCAAACTGGACTAGAGGTTAAGGGATTAAGAACTGACAGATGGGGATAATTCACCAGTCATGAATTCATCAAGATCTGTGAAGATCATGGAATAAAGAGACAGTTAACAGCCCCAAAAATCCACAGCAAAATGGTGTTATGGAAAAAAAGAATAGAACTATAGTTGAAATGGGAAACAACATGTTGCAATACAAACAAATGCCAAAAGAATTTTGGGGGGAAGCAATGAATACTGCTGTTTACATAATAAATAGATCACCAACCAAAGCTCTTCCAAACTCTACTCCTTTTGAAGCATGGTACAACAGAAAGCCTTCTGTTAACCATATAAAGATTTTTGACAGCATAGCATACTGCTTGCTACCAAATGAAAACAGAAACAAATTAGAAAAGAAGTGTGAGAAGCTAATATTGGTTGGATACAGCCATGAATCAGAGGCATACAGGCTATTCAATCCTTCAACAAAGAAGCTAATCATCAATAGAGATGTACTATTAAATGAAGATGAAACTTGGAGCTGGGAAGTCAACAAGGATCAGAATCAAATTCAGCCAATTCCTGAGGAGGTTGAGGAGGAAGCTACTCTTGCAGATGAGCCTACTCCTGCAGATGAGCCTACTCCTGCAGATGTGCCTTCTCCACCTTCCAGTCCTCAAGGATCTCATTCTTCTCAAGCATCTGAGGAAGGAAGTGATTCATCATCTCCAAAGAGGTATCGTTCTATCACTGATATCTACAATTCACCAAATGTAGCCTTTGCATGTAGAGAACCAACAACCTATAAAGAAGCTGCAAAAGACCCAAATTGGATCACTGCAATGAATAAAGAAATGCAGGTGATTCATAAAAATAAAACTTGGGTATTAACCTCAAAACCTCCAAATAAGGAGATTATTGGGCTAAAATGGGTCTACAAAATAAAATTAAATGAGAAGGGACAAGTACAGAAATACAAAGCAAGATTAGTGGCCAAATGTTACAAACAGAAACCCGGCCAATATTATCTTGAAACCTTTTCCCCAGTAGCAAGGATGGAAACCATCCGTTTGCTCCTTGCTGTTGCAGTCTTGTATGGATTACAGGTCCACCAATTGGATGTAATTTCAATATTTCTGAATGGAGAATTAGAGGAAGATTTCTATGTATATCAACCAGAAGGATATGAGCGAGAGGGGAAGAAGAAAAAGTATGTAAAGTGCTTAAATCCCTCTATGGACTTAAGCAATCCCCATGTGCCTGAAATGCAAAAATAAACAGCTACCTGATAAATAAACACTTCATCAGAAGTCCCAATGATCCAGTTCTCTATATTTACAGAGAAGGAGATAATTTCTTGCTTATAGGCATTTATGTGGACGACATCCTAATCACGGGATCAACAACAAAACTCATTCTGGAATTCAAAAAAACGATGAAGCAAGATTTTGAGATGACTGACTTAGGTGTAATGAAATATTTCCTAGGATTACAGATAATACAAAATTCAGGAAATATTTTCATACACCAAAATAAGTACAGCAATGATATGCTAGAAAGATTTGGAATGAAGGAGTGCAAGCCATGTTAGACTCCCATCTCAACAGGAGAAAAATTATCAGAAAATGAAGAAGATGAAGAAGCAGAAGGAGAACTTTACCGAAGCATCGTTGGTTCCCTGATGTTCCTCACCAATACCCGCCCAGACATCGAGTATGTTGTAAGCTTGGCATCTAGGTTCATGAGCAATCCAAGATCCACCCACATGAAGGCCGTCAAGCGGATACTGAGGTACCTTCAAGGAACCAAAGATTTCGGCCTATTCTATTCCAGAAGAGAAGGAGAAGAAGCAAAGAAATTAACCGGCTATTCCGATAGTGATTGGGCCGGTAGCACTTCAGATCAAAAGAGCACCGATGGTTTCCTTTTCAAACTCGGAGAAAATACCATCACTTGGAGCTCACGGAAGCAGAAATGCATAGCGCTCTCCTCCGCAGAAGCAGAGTACGTCGCCCTAGGAGAAGCAGCTAAAGAGGCAATATGGCTTAGAAGACTATAAGAAGAAATAAACAGAAAAAAGGAAGAAGAAACAGAGATCAAGGTTGTACAACCCCGTATCCCGCGAGTGGTCGACAGGGGTTGAACCGGCCGGCTCAGATCGACTTGGACCCAGCTTGCCGAGCCCGAGCTCGGCAATAGTCGAGCTAAGCTCGGCGATGGCCGAACGAAGCCCGACATGCCGAGACCGAGCTCGGGTGCGGAAACAGGGCTCGACGATAGTCGAGCCAAGCTCGACGATCTCCATGCCGAGTCCGAGCTCGGCGATCGTCGTGCCGAGCCCGAGTTCGGCAATAGTCTCGCCGAGCCCAGCGCTAGCCGAGCACAGTCCGCCGAGTCCGTGCCCGCCTAGGCCCAGGGCGAGGCGAGTCGGACCCCTTGCCGAGCGAGTCCCCCCTCAGGTCCAGCTCGCATCTTGGCCATGGCACACTTTTACTGTGTGGCCCCTTTTGGTTTGCCTATAGTCCTCGAAAACGGTGAAGGTTGTATATTGGCAGGCCATCTTTTCCTATAAATAGGACCCAAGGGGTACCTCAGAAGGCACGCTTACGAATTCTCCGGTCTACTAGCGCTTTCTGAGGTACCTTAGCCCGGCATTTGGCTAAGGAGGGGAAGCGCTCTGAGATCTTCCGGGTTTGTGGTGGGACCTCCACGCCGGGCCCTTGGTCTAGTCCTTGTTTCTTCTTTTCTTTGTCGTTTTCTTGCAGGAGTGAAGTAGGTGCGCGGCCACCCCTTCCCCAAGGGTCGAACTCCACAAGAGACCGGTTTTCCGGTTTCAACATTTTGGTGCGGTGAGCGTGGAGAGTGGTCAACAGAGAAAATCTTCTGCAGGTTCGATGACCGGGGAAGAAGGACAAGGATCAGGCAGGGGCAACTCGCCACCCCCTCCCCCACCCCCGGCGGCGAGCATGCCGGCGGAGCTTAGGGAGGAAATCCTCGGGCTCGTCAGAACCGCTCTCGGCATGCGAGCTGAGAGTGCGACGCCGGCTGTCCCGGTGGTCGCCGTTCCCGCACTCGGAGACGACGCGCCGCTCAGGCGACCAGGGAAGGAGCCCGCCGAGAGGGGCGAGCGCGAGTTCCAGGGGCGAGTTCTATTCCCCGGCTCGGCCGCCGAGTACCACTTCGGCGAGACGGCAGGGAGGGAGTTCCCGACTCGCCCGGCTGAGGGGGGGAGCCCTTTCAGCGAGTTCGTTTCTTCAGCCCCCGTTCCCGAGGGGTTTCGCGAGCCGGAGATGACTTACTACTCCGGGAGAGGAGACCCGGTCCACCACATCCAGTGGTTCGAGGACATGGTCTCCATTCGACAGATGTCAGACGGCTTCAAGTGCCGACTCTTCGCCATCACCCTCAGAGAAAAGGCGAGAGAGTGGTTCCACCAACTCCCGACCGGGTCCATTTACTGCTTTGAGGATCTGCGACGGGGTTTCATGCTGAGGTTCACCACTTCAAAGAAGAGGAAGAGGGAGGCGGAGTCTTTGTTCCGCATCAAGCAGAGGGTGGGAGAGCCCCTGGGGAGCTACCTGGACAGGTTCCAAGAGGAACTGTCCCAAGTTCAGGAGATGCCAGGGCACACCATGATGGTGGCCTTCACCCTGGGTCTCCAGTCCGGGTTCTTCGCCATGGAACTGAAGAGGTCACCTCCAGTGTCTTTTGAGGCACTTCTAGAGAGGGCGGCCAGGGAAGCCGAAATGGAGGCAGCACATCCAGAGTTTGCGCGAAGGTTGGCCAAGTGGGCCGTGGAAGAGGAAAGGCCAAGGGGTGGCCGAGTTCAGGAGGAGAGGAGGGCTGAACCTCGGCAGAGGGAGCAGCCGCAGCAGCAGCCACAGCCCAGGTGGATGCGTCCGGAGCAGACCCACCGTTTGGGGTGGAGGCCCGAGTGGCAAGACCAGGCACCACGAAGGGGTTATCAGGGAGGAGATAACCGCCAGGGTGGCCGAGGACAGTACAACCCTCAGGAGGGTAGGCAGGGTCAGAGACCCCCCCTCCCCGACCAGGAGGAGGCAATGGCAATTGCCATGAGGGGAAGGAGGAGAGGACAGCCGAGGAGAAGGAGGGAGGTCAGGGTGGACCTGCCCTATTGCGACTTTCATCAGGAAGAGGGGCACCTCACGTCCACGTGTCCGGAGTTCCTCGAGATGAGAGGGAGAAGAGAGCAGCAACAGCAGCAGGAAGTTCGGATAGAGGAGATCCGGCCCCGGGAGGAGGGGGATCGGTGCGAAGACCGGGTTGATGTGGGCACCCGAGGAAGGATCGGAGCAATCCACGGGGGGGCCGGGATCGAGGCTTCCCGCAAGTCAAGCCTCCACACCATGTACCGGAGGAGCGTTGGCTCCACATCCCAATCCCCCCCTGAGGAGAAAATCACCTTCTCAAGAGAGGACTTGCCGAGCCACGAGGACCCCTTCTGCGATGCGCTGGTTATCCAGACAGCCATCGAAGATTTCACTGTCTCCCGAATCCTCGTGGACAATGGGAGTTCGGTCAACGTCATCTTCAAGAAGGCGTTCGATGCAATGAAGGTAGAGGCCAGGAGGGTGTTAGCCTCGGACGGACCTCTGTTCGGCTTCTCAGGGGAGAGGAAAGAAGTCGAGGGAGGAGTGGGACTCCATGTCACTCTAGGGGGGCAGTCACGCAACTGCAAGTTTGTTATCGTGGACGCCCCTAGCAGTTACAGCGCCATCTTCGGGAGACCCCTCATCAGCGCCTTCCGCTGCGTCCCCTCGTCCTTCCACCAGTGTCTGAAGCTCAACGTCGAGGGGGTCCAGATCCGGGTCCGAGGAGACCCCAAGGAGGCAAGGGAGTGCTACGTCTCGGCGGTAAACTCCATCTCTTGGCTGGAGGGGGCCGAGGAGATGGGACGGAGGCTGGAGGAGGAGGGGCAGGAAGCTGACGAAGAGATGGAGGTGGAGTGCCGCGCTCGGGAGGAGGTCGCGGAAGAGACTCGGGGGTCGGCCGAGGCCATGGCCGTCGAAGAGGCTGAGGAAGAGGCCCTCGCCCCCGGAGGGGGAGGTACCAGGGAATGGGAGGAACAGTCCCGCCTGGAGGCGGCGGAAGAGGTGGAGGAGATGGAGGTCCACACCATTGGAGGAAGGGTGGAGAAGGTCCGCATCAGCGGAGGTCTGACCCCGAAAGCTCAAGGCAGGATGCTGGAGTGCATCCAGAGGAACGTGGACATCTTCGCCTGGAGCGCCGCGGAGATGCCAGGGATCGACCCCGACGTGGCCTGCCACCGCCTCAACCTGGACCCGGAGGCTCCCCCCATCCAGCAGAAAAAGAGGTCCATCACAGACAAGCTCGCCGAGCCAATCAGAGAGGAAGTCGCCAAGCTCCTCGAGGCTGGCTTCATATCTGAAATCCAATACCCCGGCTGGGTCTCCAACGTTGTAATGGTTAAAAAAGGAGACGGCCGGTGGAGGATGTGTATCGACTTTTCTCTTCTTAATAAATCATGCCCGAAAGATTGTTATCCTTTGCCTCGGATCGACGCGCTGGTTGACTCAGCCGTCGGTTTCCCTGTAATGAGTTTTTTAGATGCTTTTTCAGGTTATCACCAAATCAGGATGCACCCCCCTGACGTCAAAGATGTCTCGTTCATCACGGGAGATGGGTGTTATTGTTACAAAATGATGCCCTTCGGGCTAAAGAATGCAGGGGCTACCTACCAAAAAATGATGGATAGGGTCTTCCGAGAGCAGAAGGGGAGGAACCTCGAAGTGTATGTGGATGATCTCATGGTCAAGAGCTTGGATGTCGACTCCCACATCCAGGACTTGGAAGAGACTTTCGCCACTCTCCGCAAGTTTAAGATGAGGCTGAACCCCTTGAAGTGTGTCTTCGGGGCAAGCCGGGGAAAGTTCCTAGGGCACCTTCTCACCCCCTCTGGGGTAGAACCTAACCCAGACAAGGTGAGGGCAATCCTAGAACTAAGGTCGCCGCAAAATACCAAGGAAGTACAGCAGCTGACAGGGAAGTTGGCAGGGTTGAGTAGATTCCTCTCCCGGGCCGGGGAGAGGTGTTCCTCATTCTTTAAGACCTTGAGAGGGGGTCGAAGGTTTGAATGGACCTCGGAGTGCGAGGAGGCATTCCAGGCTTTAAAGAAACAGCTGACTCAGGCCCCCCTGCTCCAAGGGCCCAAGGAGGGGGAGGACTTATTCCTATATCTAGGGGTCGGGGCTGAAGCCTTGAGTTCGGTTTTGGTTCGGGAAGAGGGGAAGAGGCAACTCCCCGTCTACTATGTGAGTCGGATACTAAAGAAGGCCGAGCTCCGCTACCCCATCCTGGAAAAACTGGCCTTCGCCTTAATCATCTCAGCCCGGAGGCTTCGGCCTTATTTCCAGGCGCACTCAATCCGAGTAGTGACTGACCACCCCCTGCGCAACATCTTCAAGGGGGTGGAGCATTCAGGTAGGTTGGCCAAATGGTCGGTGGAACTGAGCGAGTTCGACATCTCCTTCGTCCCCCGCCTCTCAATCAAAGCACAAGCTATGGCTGACTTCCTGGCAGAATATGTGGTCGAGGTGGCAGAAGAGAGACTCACTCGCCCCCTCCCCTGGAAAGTCAGGGTGGACGGTGCCTCGGGGAAGCATTCTTTAGGGGTTGGGGTCATCTTAGAAAGCCCCCAAGGGATAAAGATCGAGCAGACCGTGGTAGTGCACTTTCCTATCACCAACAACCAAGCCGAATACGAAGCTGTAATCGCAGGTCTGCGCCTGGCAAGAGACTTGGGGGTGCATGACGTGGAGGTCCTCACTGACTCCATGGTGGTGGCTTCCCAGATCAAGGGGGAGTTTGAGGCAAGGGAGCCCACCCTGCAGCTCTATTTGATGAAGGTAAGGGGAGTCATTGGGACCTTCCAGACCTTCTCAATCAAGCACGTGCCAAGAGGGGAAAACGAGCCAGTCGACCAGCTAGCAAAGCACGGTCCCCGGATGGGAGGCACCATTACGGATCTCTTCCGACCTTCCATCGAGGAGGGGGAGCTAATGGAAGTAGAACAACACCCCTCATGGATGGATCCCTTCGTCATCTTCTTGTCCACCGGAGAATACCCGGAGGGGATGGACCGAAGAGGGCTCAAGCACAAGGCGGCATACTACCTCCTACGCGAGGGACAGTTGTACCGCAAAACCCTCTCAGGGATGTTGGCCCGTTGCGTGGCCGAAAGAGAGGTGCACAAAATTTTGGAGGAAGTCCATTCCGGTGAATGTGGGAGTCATTCGGGGAGTCGGACCCTGGAAGGGAGGATCGTCAGGCAAGGGTACTTCTGGCCCACCCTCGGTCAGGATGCAGCCGAATTCGCGAAAAAATGTCATAAGTGTCAACTATATGCCCCGCTCCAGCTCCAGCCGGCTCAGAGGTTAAGAAGCATCATGGCACCGTGGCCCTTCGCCATATGGGGGTTGGACCTCGTAGGACCTTTCCCCCAGGCCAGCGGGCAGAGGAGGTTTTTGTTGGTCATGATTGATTATTTTTCTAAGTGGATGGAGGTGAAGGCTCTAGCCAAGGTGACCTCTCAGGTAGTCAGGAACTTCATCTGGGGAGAGATCATCTGCAGGCATGGGCTGCCACAAGCTATCGTCACGGACAACGGACCTCAGTTCGCCAGCGCGGAGTTCATTCGTTTCTGCGAGCAACTAGGGATTGACCTTCGGTTTGCTTCTGTCCATCACCCCAGGAGCAACGGGCAGGTGGAAGCGGCCAACAAAATCATAGTGAACCTCTTAAAAAAGAAAGTGGAGAATTTGAGGGGAAGTTGGGTGGAACAGCTTCCATCAGTCCTCTGGGCCTTGAGGACCACCCCCAATACGGCCACAGGGGAGACACCTTTCAAACTCTCTCACGGTTGCGAGGCCGTTCTACCCATCGAATTCGAGGTCCAGACGCCTCGGGTCGTCGAGGCAGGGACCGGAAGGGAAGAATGGAGGTCAGAGAATGAGGAGGAGCTTCGACTCTCCCTTGATATGGTGGAAGAACTACGCGACTTGTCCGTCATCAGGCAGGAAGAGGCCAAGCGAAGGATGGCCAAGTATTTCGACAAGCACGTCCGTGTCAAGCAGTTCGCGGAAGGGGACCTTGTCTTGAAAAAGGTGGACGCAGCAGGAAGATCAGCCGCTGTGGGAAAACTCCACCCCAATTGGGAGGGCCCCTACATTGTGCAGGAGGTCTTGAAATCGGGGGGGGGTATCGCCTCCAAGATGTAAGAGGGGACACCCTCAGCCACACTTGGAGTGGCGATGATCTGAAACGTTTCTACCCTTGAAAATATTGTAAATATCTCGGCTTTAAGAATGAAAACAAATCTCATTGTCGTGTTTTATGCTCTGTCAAGATAGTGGGGGTAAAGGGGGTCTCAGCTTAAACCCCCGAGGGGCAAAAGTTTCTAAGTCTTCTCGCTCTGGGGTTAGGTCTCGTCACTCCCCTGCCAGGCTCCCACCTAGCTGGCACGGCCGAGTCTCGATGGACATCGTTATGACCCTGGGGCTGAGCCCGGAGGATGTTCAACACCCGCCCTCAGGCTCTCACCTAGCTGACTGGCCCGGTGGTAGCACCCGAGAGAGGCAAAAGTTTCTAAGTCTTCTCGCTCTGGGGTTAGGTCTCGTCACTCCCCTGCCAGGCTCCCACCTAGCTGGCACGGCCGAGCCTCGATGGACATCGTTATGACCCTGGGGCTGAGCCCGGAGGATGTTCAACACCCGCCCTCAGGCTCTCACCTAGCTGACTGGCCCGGTGGTAGCACCCGGGAGAGGCAAAAGTTTCTAAGTCTTCTCGCTCTGGGGTTAGGTCTCGTCACTCCCCTGCCAGGCTCCCATCTAGCTGGCACGGCCGAGTCTCGATGGACATCGTTATGACCCTGGGGCTGAGCCCGGAGGATGTTCAACACCCGCCCTCAGGCTCTCACCTAGCTGACTGGCCCGGTGGTAGCACCCGGAGAGAGGCAAAAGTTTCTAAGTCTTCTCGCTCTGGGGTTAGGTCTCGTCACTCCCCTGCCAGGCTCCCACCTAGCTGGCACGGCTGAGTCTCGATGGACATCGTTATGACCCTGGGGCTGAGCCCGGAGGATGTTCAACACCCGCCCTCAGGCTCTCACCTAGCTGACTGGCCCGGTGGTAGCACCCGGGAGAGGCAAAAGTTTCTAAGTCTTCTCGCTCTGGGGTTAGGTCTCGTCACTCCCCTGCCAGGCTCCCACCTAGCTGGCACGGCCGAGCCTCGATGGACATCGTTATGACCCTGGGGCTGAGCCCGGAGGATGTTCAACACCCGCCCTCAGGCTCTCACCTAGCTGACTGGCCCGGTGGTAGCACCCGGGAGAGGCAAAAGTTTCTAAGTCTTCTCGCTCTGGGGTTAGGTCTCGTCACTCCCCTGCCAGGCTCCCACCTAGCTGGCACGGCCGAGTCTCGATGGACATCGCTATGACCCTGGGGCTGAGCCCGGAGGATGTTCAACACCCGCCCTCAGGCTCTCACCTGGCTGACTGGCCCGGTGGTAGCACCCGGGAGAGGCACAAGTTTCTAAGTCTTCTCGCTCTGGGGTTAGGTCTCGTCACTCCCCTGCCAGGCTCCCACCTAGCTGGCACGGCCGAGTCTCGATGGACATCGCTATGACCCTGGGGCTGAGCCCGGAGGATGTTCAACACCCGCCCTCAGGCTCTCACCTAGCTGACTGGCCCGGTGGTAGCACCCGGGAGAGGCACAAGTTTCTAAGTCTTCTCGCTCTGGGGTTAGGTCTCGTCACTCCCCTGCCAGGCTCCCACCTAGCTGGCACGGCCGAGTCTCGATGGACATCGCTATGACCCTGGGGCTGAGCCCGGAGGATGTTCAACACCCGCCCTCAGGCTCTCACCTAGCTGACTGGCCCGGTGGTAGCACCCGGGAGAGGCAAAAGTTTCTAAGTCTTCTCGCTCTGGGGTTAGGTCTCGTCACTCCCCTGCCAGGCTCCCACCTAGCTGGCACGGCTGAGTCTCGATGGACATCGCTATGACCCTGGGGCTGAGCCCGGAGGATGTTCAACACCCGCCCTCAGGCTCTCACCTAGCTGACTGGCCCGGTGGTAGCACCCGGGAGAGGCAAAAGTTTCTAAGTCTTCTCGCTCTGGGGTTAGGTCTCGTCACTCCCCTGCCAGGCTCCCACCTAGCTGGCACGGCTGAGTCTCGATAGACATCGCTATGACCCTGGGGCTGAGCCCGGAGGATGTTCAACACCCGCCCTCAGGCTCTCACCTAGCTGACTGGCCCGGTGGTAGCACCCGGGAGAGGCAAAAATTTCTAAGTCTTCTCGCTCCGGGGTTAGGCCTCGTCACTCCCCTGCCAGGCTCCCACCTAGCTGGCACGGCCGAGTCTTGATGGACATCGCTACGACCCTGAAGTTGAGACTGGGAGCTGGCCCGAGGAAAATACCAGGGGGGGGGGGGGCGAGCTCGCCAGTTAAGACGGCGAGCTCGGAATATCCTACCCCCCCCCCTTCTCTCTCTCTCCAGCGAGCCCGGCCTCGCTCCAGCTAACTCGGCGAAAGACACGCCCTGATGTCTAAGGCGGATGCCGGCAACATCTTGACCCAAGCGTATTTTCACTTGTCTGAATTATCAAAAAACTAAGGCGAGACATAGCAGGGGAAGGTGAGGCGCGAGTAGGATATGGCGCGAGCACGTGTCCTAGGGATTCGCCGCGAGCACCGCGGGGGCTGGTCCTAACTCAAAACATTCTACAGGCGAGGTCGCTCTACCTAGCGCGCGGGTATAACATCGCAAGTGAGCTCAAAAAGAAGATAGCAAAGTTATGCAAAAATATCTTTGATTTATCATTACAGGTTTACAAGGCCCGCCTCGGCAGGGTACAAAAAAAACAGAGAAAAGAAAACAAAGTTAACTCTCGCCCTCCCCCTCGAGTGGCGGTCCTCCTCGTCATCAGGCCGAGCATCCTTCTCCCTCACCCCCGCGAAGAGCGAGTCGAAGCTGTCTTCCTTCTCGCTGAGCGGGCTGGGCGGGAACAGGGATGGCAGGAGCTCCCGGACAGTGACTTCCTCGCAGCCTTCCGCCAAAATCCCCGTCCCCCTCATGGCTTGTAGAAGACACTCCGCAGCCTCGATGGAGTTGACTCGCAGGCGCTCCGCGACATCCGACTCGCCAAACACCCTGGGCCTCTTGAAGGGGAAGGCCGGCTCGCCGGCGTCCGGGGGAAGGAGAGCGTCGGCTTGGCGAAGGACCTCTCCCAGGAGCCCCTTATTCTTCTCCTTCAATTCCTCCACCTCCGCCCCCAGTCGGGCGGCAACAGCCTCCTGCTCCTGGGAATATGTCCTTTGCTCGACGAGCTGGGCTTCCCGCTCAGCGAGCTGAGCCCGCAACTGAGCTACCTCGTCCCGCATCGCGCTAGCGGCCTCGGCGTCCTGTAAGATTAAAAGTTCAGAACACGCGCAGGAATAATCTTAAGCAAGGTAAATAGAGGTATCCAGTGATTACCAGGCCGCCGACAGACTTCGCGAGTAGAGCGTCCGCGAGGCCGAACCGCCTTTCCGCGTCGACCGCGCTCTCCTTCGCCAGGTCGCGCTCCTGCTCGGCAGTCAGCAGGGCGTTGCTGAGCTGGAAGCCGCGGCGGACCATCATGTGATGGAGCTCGAAGGCCCGCAGGTGGGCCTGCATCCCCTCGTAGCCGAGCTGACTAGGGGTCAGCTTCTTGTACGACTCGGCGCTGTCGCGGCTGTAGAGGCCGAAGCCGAAAGCGAAGGCATGGGCGGTGGGCGGCCGGCGAGCTCCCCAGGAGGGGGCGCGAGTGGAGACGGAAACTCGGTGAGCCCCCTCGTCCCACTTCAAGATGGGCTCGCCAGCCGCATCTTTGCTCTTGCACCCCTTGCCGAAGTTGGGGTGATCCTTCGGCAGACTGGGCTCGCGGACGGTGTCCTCCCCGGTAGAATCGGAGGACGGCCCGCTCTTCTTCTTCCCCTTTCGGGGGGAGGAGGCTTCTTTCAGCGGACTCAAGGGCGGCTCGTCGGACAGAGCCTCCGGCGAGCTCATGAACTTGGCGGGAGACGAGGGAAGGTGCAGCCGTCCGCGCGAGACCACCTTCGCCCTCTTCTTCTTGGGGAGCGAAGAATCGGGGCGCGAGCTCGACCCCCCGGACTCCGAGCGCTTCTTGCCGGAGGGTTGGACTCGCGGTTGCTCCTCGCGACAAGCCAGCGCCGCCGCCCGGGCCAGCTCCAGAGGGTCTGAGAATATCCCCGGGTCGGCAAACGGCGGATGCTCCGGCAGAACCCGTTCCCCTGCAGAGAAAGACTTAGTCAAAAAAAGAGAGAGGGAAAAATTATATGAGATCCACCTTGATAAAGTTCGCGAGAGGGCTGAGCGAGATATACCTTCGCCGGGGAGAACGGGCTGAAGCAAGTCGAGGCCGCGGCGGAGGAAGGCGACCTCGAAGTCCTTGTGGAGGAAGAACTTGTGGAGGTCGGCGTCGCTACCGGACAGGGAAGGAGGACGGTATATGTCCTCGCTCTTCTGCAGGGGGCGAAAGGGGATGTTGCCGAGCTCGCCCTTGATGAAGACGAGCCGGGTCATCCAGTTGTGATTCTTGTTCGCCAGCTCGCGAACTTTGATGAAGGACCCGCCGAAGTAGGCGACCCCGTCGGGGGTAGCCTTGTAAGAGAACAACTTGCGGAACACCGCGAGGTTGAACTCAATTCGCTCCCGGCGGAGGAAGCAGGCGAACGCCACCATCATAGCAATGGCGTTGGAGTTCAGCTGCGCGGGCACCGCGCCGTAGTACTTCAGGATCTGGCGAATTTCTGGCCAGAGGGGGAGGCGCAGTCCCACCTCGAAGTGCGAGATGGGAAAGGCGAGCTCGCCCTCCGGGAAGGAGTTGATGGCTTCATGCTCGGCGGGCCTGCGAGCCTGAAAGCCGGGGGGGACGAACGCCGCCGTGAACTCGACGAGCTCCTCCTCTGTGATGTGCCCCTCGAAAAAGCAATGATCCACGAAGTGCTGGGCGCACTTAGACCGACCGTCCGCATCAGGGTTGGTCTTGACCATGGTCGCAAAGGAAAGGAAAAGCGCGAGCTCGGGAAGGCAGAGACAAAGCGAAAATTCGAAAGCAATAAAGGCGTGCCTCGGGGGTAGGTGAGAAGGTCTATTTATAGGAGAAGGTAAAGAAGGGCGAGAGGGAGGGCGAGTCGGCCGATCGGTCCGGTCTCGCCGCGCCACCTCGCCACCCTCTCCTCGCAAACCTTGCGAGCCGGCCAAGCCCCCGAAGGGGGAATTCGAAAAGACTCGCCAAAATATTGAAAAAGCGTCTACATACACAAAGTGGTTAAAAAATTGTTCCAAGATTATTACATGCAGACCATTCAGAGTAAATAAAAGGAAAAATACAAATAGGGGCGCGAGGACCATGCGAGGGCAGGGGCGAGTACCGGCCGACTGACAGAAGAGCCGTTTCATTCTCCCCGGTCTCGCCGGCCCGCCGTCGCAGGCCGCCGCGCATGAAGTTCGCGAAGCCGCCCCATGTTCCTATTTATCACCCGCAAATTCTCGTCGATTTCGTCCATCAGCACCAGGGAAGACGCCTCCTCGAACGCCAGGCTGACTCCAGCACCGTCCGCGAGACGCGAGCACTCCCACTGCAACCTGTTGTTGTCCTTCCGCAGGTCGTGGAGCTCGCGCACCAGCTTCTTGAGAACCTTCCGCTCCCGTCTTGCGCGTTCGGGGCTGCCCACCTCGGAGTCCAGGAAGGCGTCCAGGGCGCTTGGAGAAGGGAGGGGCGAGTAAGGAGGTCGATCCACGGACTCGCCGTCCTCCGTCCGCCCGGGAAATTCTGGGTGAAGAATTGAGAGACGGTCAGAAAAGCAAATATCCGCGGAACAGAAGAGCGATGCCGGAAACTTACCGCGCGAGCCTGGCTCCTCCGGGTGGGCGCGAGGAGAGAAGTGGCGCAGATCCTTGCCACGCCCCAGCAGTTCTTGAGGAGCGAGTTGGTAGCCGGGAACGGGAATAATCCCGGCGCCTCTCCCCACGACCAGGGATCCAGGGGAGGGTTGCCGGGAAGGGAGGCGACCCGGCGACGCCAGTTCTCGCGAGCCCGGCTCCTTAACCTCGGGATCCTGCAGTGGCGAGTTGACAGGAACACTTTTGGTCCGAGGGGTGGACGCTTCGCCGCTGTTCTCCCGGTCGGAAGACAATTCCACGAGGTTTTTAGTGGAGGAGCCAAGAACTGGCTGGTTGGAGGAACCGGCCCCGTTCCCCAAGGCGGCAGTAAAGTCGGCCAGGATGGGTTCGGCCCCCGGAGGAAAGGGCTTCGCCCGCTTGGCCGAGCTGAAATCGGCAAAACGGCGAGCAGGGGCTTCAAGGTTGGTCAGCCCCGCGGCCTGGGCAGCGATCTCCTCGCGGGAGCGTGCGAGTCGCTCTAAGACTTCCTTGGGGAGCGGCATCTTGTCAGAATTTGGGGAAGGGCAAAGGTCAGCCAGATGCGTAGGGGTACATATATATAGCTACCTGTGGGGCCTACCAGAAGATTCCTTTTTGCCCCTGTCGCACTCGCCGGATCCCATGGGGTTGGATGTTTCTTTCCGAGCTTGTCCCAACCTCGCAAAGAGCGGGGATTATGTACAACCCCGTATCCCGCAAGTGGTCGACAGGGGTTGAACCGGCCGGCTCAGATCGACTTGGACCCAGCTTGCCGAGCCCGAGCTCGGCAATAGTCGAGCTAAGCTCGGCGATGGCCGAACGAAGCCCGACATGCCGAGACCGAGCTCGGGTGCGGAAACAGGGCTCGACGATAGTCGAGCCAAGCTCGACGATCTCCATGCCGAGTCCGAGCTCGGCGATCGTCGTGCCGAGCCCGAGTTCGGCAATAGTCTCGCCGAGCCCAGCGCTAGCCGAGCACAGTCCGCCGAGTCCGTGCCCGCCTAGGCCCAGGGCGAGGCGAGTCGGACCCCTTGCCGAGCGAGTCCCCCCTCAGGTCCAGCTCGCATCTTGGCCATGGCACACTTTTACTGTGTGGCCCCTTTTGGTTTGCCTATAGTCCTCGAAAACGGTGAAGGTTGTATATTGGCAGGCCATCTTTTCCTATAAATAGGACCCAAGGGGTACCTCAGAAGGCACGCTTACGAATTCTCCGGTCTACTAGCGCTTTCTGAGGTACCTTAGCCCGGCATTTGGCTAAGGAGGGGAAGCGCTCTGAGATCTTCCGGGTTTGTGGTGGGACCTCCACGCCGGGCCCTTGGTCTAGTCCTTGTTTCTTCTTTTCTTTGTCGTTTTCTTGCAGGAGTGAAGTAGGTGCGCGGCCACCCCTTCCCCAAGGGTCGAACTCCACAAGAGACCGGTTTTCCGGTTTCAACAAAGGTCGACAGCACTTCCGCCATCGCTATGTGCAGAAACCCTGTGTTTCACAACAGGACGAAGCACATACAACTCAAGTACCACTTCATCCGAGAGCTCGCAGAAGAGAAACAAATTCCGCTCAGTCATTGCAACACAAAGGAGCAGATCGCCGACGGACTCACAAAGGCGCAGACGACGGAGCGATTCATTCTTTTTCGACGATGCCTCGGGGTTTTAAAAGCCAGCTAAGCAGATGATAACATCGGGACCCTGCAAGCCAGCGAATTAAAAGCACAGGATGCCCTAGATTAAGAGGGGGATATGTTAGAGAAATTATTATAATTAAGTGTGATGTATTTTTAGTAGTAATCTAGAAGCTTCCTGTTGTGGTTATTGGCAGCTCATATATCCGACAACCTCTTGTTTTCTCTACACTATTCTAGATACTCCTCTACTATATAAATATGATGTACTCTCCACTCTTGAGCAGTAATGAAAATACAAATTTTCCTCTTACATTCCCTTCCTTGCATTTTTGTGATTGTGAATTGCCATCACATTACATTACAATATTCTTCACACTATTTTGGGCAACGTATATGCTATTCTCAAATCTCACGTGTGACTGCTCCTAAGGTGAATGAGAAATAATTATTGTAATAACCTAAATCTATGGCATAAATTAAAAAAAATGCAAGGTACTTTTAGGTGGCGTTTGATTAGGCTGATGGGTTGCGGTGCGGGTGACAAAAAAACACAGTTTAGGTCAAAAGCAGCGTTAGGTTCGGCTGACCCTCAAAACTGTGTTTTTTAACGATCCATGTTTCCTTTACGCGCCATCCGCAATTCTGCGATTTCTCGCGACACCCACACCCATCCTCTTCCTCGCAAAACCCTCCCGTCCTCTTCCTCCGCGATTCGAGTGCGATGTGATTAGCTGCTTGCTCCCGTTCACTCCTTCCCGATTCAGATTTCTGGAGGCATGGCTAGTTCTGAGATTTATAGTTCAGATCAACAGGAAATTTCAGATCCGGCTCTGATAATCCTCTTCCTCGTCTTTCCTCTTCTGCGTAGTTCTGAAGACTTTTAGTTCAGATCAACAGAAAATAACCCTTTTTTTTGTTCTTCAAATTTCAACAGGAAATAAGCCTTACTCACGCATGGGGGAGCGGCTACTTCCTACTTCCTTGGGAGAGAAGATAGGCTAGGTTTTAAATAAATATAATATAAAACAAATCGGGTCGGATCCGAGGATCCAAACCAAAAATACAGCATTTAGAAAATTAAATTATGACGGTATATTTAAGTAATTGTTATGGACAAACCTAATTTAAATAGGTGCAAATCAATTTTGTAAATAAAATATTAAATAATTATTAAGTTGTATGACGTAAAAAAAAGATAGACGCTAACCCTTCACGCATCACGTCTCCACCCTCTTGCCTCATGTACTCGCAGAAAATCCTAGACGCTGCTCAGCCAAACTCCTCGCCTCCCGTTTCCTGCTCCGTTTATCGCCTACGAGTTTCGATTCACAGTAATAGGTGAGCCAAGAGGTAATATAAAGTGGTACTTAAAATCTTATAATTTCTAATATTTAATACTATTGCAGGTCACAAAATAATTGACATTACAGTCAAAGAAGTTTCTCAAATACTATGTCGGGGCCAGTCGGGCCAAGAGGCACTATAAATTAGACACACACATAAGAATTTCATAAACATATATATTTTAAATCGTTTACATTTTTTATTGATTTATTGCAGATGCAACAACTTTTAATCTAAAGATTCTGACTCGAAGAGCTAGGATTTAGATTACGACTTAAAATTTGTTGCTCTATGCCACAATTTGTAATCATGAATGTGAATGACTGAAAAACTTTTGATGCAAACGTTTGGTTAATATTTCATTAAAGATTTTTGAGTATTTTTTTGGCTTTATACGTAATAATTTGGACTGCATATATAAATTTTTTTGATATGCAAATAAAATTGAATTGTACCTATTCAAAATAGATTCCACCAATCCTAAATACTAAATAGATTTGCACACAACAATTACATATATTTAATACTAACAATTAAGAAATGATATACATCCAGTTCACCAAGTTGTTTTATGGTTCGAACAAGTTGTTCCAAGATTCAGATGGTTGAGTAGTTTACGCGTCATTTTCTTCGCAAAAAAGTCATCTAGAGATGATAGGATAGTGGCGGGATCCGGTGACAAAAATTAAAAAAAAAAGTGTACATACGAGCGACTGACATGGGCTTGCACGACATTACTTCAACCACGACATTATCGCAACACAACGCCGCTCCCGCCGCTCGCAAACCCACGAGTGTTATGATCCGTCCATCGCTCGTTTTTGTCGTATGAACAGGAATTTGCGAGCACCACAGAGAACACTTTTTTTGGTAGAAGATTTTTTTTATATGAGAATATATTTTTAAAAATAAAATAAAATAAGTGATATATTTAAAATATATAAAAATTTTGTAATAAAGTGAGATAAACCGGAAAGTTGAGTGTTTCACCAAAGAATGTTTTTAACTTTTAATATAATGAGTGATAGGCGCGGTGCTCCGTCTCGCCGGCTAACCACAATTGTACCCAGCAATGATAGTACCCTATGCATTATTTTTTAATTTTTTTTGAAAATGTCATCTTTATTCATATATTATTAATCTTTTATCATAATTTTTTTAAATTAAATTAATTTGTTTTCACCATTTTTTTTCAAATATTCTTTAATAAAGGTGATATGTCTAATAATAGCCTATCATAATAGGTATAAGAGCTCAAATAAAAACTTTTTCAATTTTATAATTTTTGATCATTACTTTTAATTTGAGAATAGGGCGGTAATTACTTAAATGGAGATTGTATTTTTTATGAGGGCCAAGCTAAATTTATAAGGAAAACCGGTGGCAATTAGCCGGACCTTCATCACCCCCGCTATTTTAGTGGGGGATCATGTGAAAACCGCCCCGCGCGCGATCGGCGCACCAGATCTCCCGCACGATCACGTAGTTGCTTGTCGATCAAAAGAACGTCGTCGACGACAAAATTTCACGCCACTCAATACTTCTCAAGGCAAGATCTTTCAAGTTATTTGCGATCATCCAGCCTTGCGAAGGCCGTAGCCGCTCGCCCTAAATCGGGGAGACCTCGAGATATTGTGAATATCACCGAGGACCTGGTCACAATACTGAGGAATCCAATCTCCTAATTAAGAGAGGAAAATCAAATGATTACTTGTCTGGGGAAGATTGATCAGTTCCTACTGAAAAAGGAAGAGCAAGCCCACCATCCAGGCCTAAAGAGTACTATTACCCTAACCATCGGGGAGCCTTCAGCCAAAGTGAATCAAGTCTTGGTAAACAAGGGGATCATAGTGAATATGTTATTTATGTTAGCACTGCTTCGACTTAAGCTGACAAGCGGAAACCTCGAGCTCAGGTCAACTTGTGTGTGCATCCCAGGAAGCGCTCCCGTTTCGGTCTTAGGCACCGTCACTCTTCCGGTCACTTTGAGTGAAGATCCCCTACAAGCAACCTAGGATGCATAGTTTGTCATCATTCAAGCATATTCTGACTATTCCGCAATGCTTTAACAATATCTTCTGGATGTTTATCAAGCTCGCACATGCCTTCATTTCTCAAACTAAAGCATCTAAGAAAGAGTTTGGAGTCAAACAAAAACACTCTACCACGCTCCGGCTACGCAGCTTTACCTAGACTTGATTGACCTAGTGGTCAAAAATAATTTTCTAAAAATTCAGCAAAATATGTCTGTATAAACATTAGTTTACATTTCATTTTTATACAATGTTTTTGTTTGCTCTTAACTTTGTCACAATAGGAACGCTCGAAGCTCATCCGTCCAACTATCAACAGTCAATATCACGATAGTCCTTATTTGCCCCGGATCGAAGGTAAGCCCTTCTCCCCCGAGATAAGGACACGACATTGGGGTCATGCCCCAATGACCTCTCACTGCATCGGATCGAAGGTGCGCGCTTCTCCCCCGCGGTAGGTCAGGGTGGCGTGATGGTGAAATTTCAAAGCACTAAACTAACAATACAATATGATAAGCAGTTTAAGATTGGAATTGATAAAGTGCAATAAAATTTCACGGAATAAAAACCGCAAGTGCACGGTGTACAATTGTAATACCTATGCAAGTACGAGTTGATCCACAGAGAAGTTCAATTTTTCTTTAATCCAAACGAACTATAAATAAAATGTTGGATTGATTTGTCTTTAAACAAAACAAGATCTTAATTTAAGAAAAATAATGTTGAAGAATATGTTCCGGGTGCAATTTTAATTAAAATATTTAATATATGATTTTAGGAGTAATAATTCATTGCATCATGAAAATATATTCTAAGTTATGATTCACAATTTTTTTTTTTTTTTATAATTCATCAACTTATTTTGTTTATTACTATCCACATATCACATCAAGATTGCTTAAGCATGTAATATATGCGCGCAATATAGACAAAAATTAGATGATCAAAATCGATAGAGAACGCCACGAATGAGTCCAAAAATTTGCTTAAATCACTAAGAATATTTTGTATGCAATCACGCTATATAGCATCGAACTTTCGGAAGAATGCAACATGCGCATTAGGCTACACAAAATATCAAATATTCACATTAAAATTTCCAGATACAAGTCCTATGATTGAGTAATGAGTAATAAAACAATCATATAATTAAATAAGTAATCATATTGCATCCAAAACAAGATGAGACTACTCACGCATGATTTGTTTTACAAAAAATATATGAAAGATCATCGTATGAGATAATTAGAGCAAGGGAATAATTTTATAGATCCAACAACGAAGACTTACAAACTTGCGCGGAGCGCATGAAGAATTAATGAAGCACGACGCTATCAAGACGAAGCAGAAAACCAGAAGACGAAGCAGAAAATCCGAAGACGAAGAAGAAATATCTGATATCGAAGCATGCCATCTCCTCGACATCTGTCTTTATTTATTGCAAACATTAAAGAGCACTTAATTGATGTAAACCGTCATTAGCTTATATATAAGCTAATGATGCCCTCTTTCGTATTAAGACAATTCTAACATTTTACAGTCATTGTTCTTCCTCTGTTCTTCCTTCAATCCCGCCTTGCCTCCTTTTGATTACTAATAGTGGTATCAGAGCTAGGGGAGGCTTAGAAGGTACTCGAGAGTCATTTGCTCTCTACCTAAACTCATGGCATCATCATCTATCAATACACCAGGTTTCATCAACGCCGTCATCCCCGTCTTCTTCGGGGAGCTCTACGAATACTGGAGTGAAAAAATGCAGACATTTCTCATCTCTCAGGATCTCTGGGACATCACATCTCAAGGAGCCCAGCCAGATCCAAAAACAAAAGTAGCAGCAGGTACAATACCAACAATCTCAAAGGAAGATAGAATGCATGACTGTCGTGCCCTACACCTGATACAGCAAGTTGTAGCAACAAGTATTTACCCCAGAATCATGGGCTCAAAAACATCTCATGAAGCATGGAGCAGGCTCCAAAGTGAATACCAGGGAAGTAAAAAGGTAATAAAAATAACGCTTCAAACTTTTAGAAGAAATTTTGATGCTTTAGTCATGAGAGAAGGGCAGAAAATACAAGAGTATTTTACTAAAACCATGGTGATAGGTAACCAAATAAGGAATCTAGGGGGAGCGATGGATGAGCAGCAAGTAGTAGAAAAGGTGCTCAGATCTTTCCCCGATCCTACATCCACATAGTCTCAGCCATATTAGAGGCTCAAGACCTTGAAACACTCACCATCACAGAGCTTATGGGATCACTTCAATCCCATGAAGACCTAATGATGGGTGATGGATCCACACTGGATCAAGTGTTCTTCACAAAGGTCAATATAAAGAAGAATGAAGAGAAGAAGCGAAGTGATCACTGGAGGAATAAACCAAAACCAAACCAACAACAAGGAAATCACAACAAGCCTTTTCCTATGCCAGGAAAATACTCATCTGGCTCTTCACCTTTTCACCCAAACTATCCTCCCAGCCACAAATCAAATCGACAGCCTCATCAGCATCAACCTAACTCTAATCACAATCAATCCCTCCATACCCAACATTGCATTATTTGCAAGAAAACTAATCATGAATCCAAGGATTGTCACTGAAGGTGCACCCAATGTAGATTACCCAATCATTCTGCCCAAAACTGCTGGTGGCAGAAACCTAAAGAAGAAGAAGCCAAGTTTACCCTTGATAACACACATCAGTATGCCCTCACTTGCACCACATCACACACCAAAGAATCACACAGCTCATGGTGTATTGATAGTGGGTGCTTCTGCCACATGGTGAACCACAGGAACTGGTTTGTTTCCCTAGATGAATCCTACAAATCCAGTGTAACATTAGACAATGGAAATATTGAAGAAATTATAGGAAAAGGTGTAATCACAGTCTTGGATGCTTAGGGAAAAAGAAGACTCATCCACAACGTCTATCTTTGCCCCGCCCTCACACAGAATCTCCTAAGCATAGGACAGTTCCTGAAGGAAAAATATCCCATCACTTTTGATCACAATCAAGCCATATGCCACATTTTTGAACCACACCAAATTAAGCTCACCTTTCATCTCTACCACTTTGAATACCAACAATCTTTTCATCACCTATCTAAGCCCACACATTCCACAAGCACTTATCTGCAGTCAAACATCACCTCTTGATCTTCTATAACACCACAGATTGGGCCATATGAAATTTGCCTACATCAAAACCATATTAGACCTTAATCTTGTTGAAGGTCTACCATCCATACCCATTCATCATCACCACTGTGATTCCTGTGCTTATGGGAAATCACACAGGCAGCCTTTCCCAAACCATGCTCGTATGGTAGCTTCCTCTCCACTTGAGCTTCTTCACATAGACCTTTGGGGGCCTGTCCGCTCAAGCTCACTAGGTGGCAAACAATACTATATGCTTATAGTAGACGATCACTCCAGATATATGTGGATATCCTTCCTTGACCACAAGTCTGACGCCCTTTCCCATTTCAAAACTTTTTCTGCCACCATTGAGAATCGACTAGAGACCAGAATAAAGGCCCTAGGAAGTGATAGGGGGAGAGTTCCTGTCGGCTGAATTCACCCATTTCTGTAATACAAAGGGAATAAGAAGAGAAATCACCTCACCTGGTTCTCCCCGGCAAAATGGGGTAGTAGAAAGAATGAATTGGACTATTGTTGAGATGGGAAGAACAATGCTGTTACACAAAAACTGCCCAAGAACTCTCTGGGCCGAAGCCACATCCACAACTGTATTTATCCTCAACAGGGCTCCCACCAAAGCTCTTTTGAATACTACACCTTATGAAGTACTGTTTCATTGCCGACCAAAGATATCCCACCTCAGGACCTTTGGGGCTCCAACCTATGCTCACAAATTCACAGAGAAGAAAGACAAGCTTGTAGCAATAAGCATTCAGTATGTGTTAGTTGTCTATAGTGAAGAAAGCAAGGCCTATCGGCTGCTAGAACCTCATACCAGCAAGATCGCGATCTCCAGAGACGTCACCTTCCATGAAGAAGGCCAATGGACTTGGGCCTCAGTTGAAGGCTCCTCTTCTTCAGCAGTGCCGGTTGAGCTGGAACCTCTCAGACCCATCCTTGCAACTACTGACCTTACTGTACCAAATTAGGCTCATCCAGAGCATCTTCTCTCTAATGACGACCCCTCGTCATCATCGACCAGGAAGATGAGGTCTCTTCATGACATCTACCAGCAGACAAAAATTGCCAGGTACGCATCCTCTCCCTCAAACTTCAATGAAGCCTCACAAAAGAAAGAATGGAAAATTGCAATGGAAGAAGAAATGGAGGTGTTGAAGCCGAGAAATTCTCAACCTCAGAAATCGGACTAGGCAACCTGAAGTTACTGGTCGACCAGTCGGGAAGATGACCTCTGGTCAGGAAACAGGAACGAATTGCGCAAACAAGACCCCAGGTTGCTACGGCGGGAAGGTCCCACCACGTACCCAGTTGCTTAGGAGAAGCAACCCCTTCTCAACCAGATTGGCCGAGCTAGGTACGAAGGAGGCGAGCTGAGCAATAACGAGTCAAGGGCAGTTGCTGGAACTCGCGAGGGCTCAGGCCGAGAATTGCTTGTCCTCTCCTTCGTACCCCTGGGGTCCTATTTATAGGGAAAACCAAAGAAAAGGGGGGGGTCTTACTTATACCCCCACCCTGGCGAGTTGGCGATTTCCCCGGGGAGCTCGCCTTGAAGAGGCGAGCATCTGGCCATAGTCGCCACCTGGCGAGTTGGCCTGGGGAGCTCGCCATACTCGCCCGAACCTTCCGCGGCCCGGGGTGCTGGTCTGGATCCCCACCTTGTCTTGTTGACTTTGACTTTTGATGACCTGGCGGTGGTAGGGCCCTCCCTCGTCGAATATGGGTTGTACACAATCCCTGCTCTTTTTGGGCGACGTAGGAGCCCGGAAAGAATCATCCAACGCTTATTCGGCGAGGACCTCTGCCGAGTATCTGGACAGCTCGCATCGTCGCCTGCTGGTAGAGTAGTCTATAAATAGGGGGGGCTTCGTTTTTGAGACGGTCCTTGGAGCTCGCCGAAGATGTCGGACACCGAACAGCTGTTGAAGGACAGTCTCGCCGCCCTGTCGGGCCTCCTCGGTATAGCCAGGCCGAAAAGACCGCGCGAGGATGATCCCACTGCCTTGCCCCCGCCGAAGAAGAAGAAGGCGAAAAAGGTCAAGCTGCCCGCCACTACGGTGGTCGGCTCGCCTCCACTGGCGCACCAGGTCGCCGCGGCGACTGACAATCCCGTAGTGTCGTCCAACACCCAGAGGGTGTTGAACGACCTAGGGCTCGACGACCTCCCTGGGTCGACCCGGGGTAGCCCGCTGGAGAACCCGGGGGTGACCGAGGAGCTCGCGGGCGTGAAGGAGTCCGCGGCGTCTCAGGCCGAGGTCGTCACCTTGACAGGTCGCTACCTCGAACTCTTCCCTGCTGGGTTGTCGCCGCCACTTTGCTGACTTCTTTCCTTATGCAGATTCTCCGATAGTCGCGGATGCGGCACTTGATGTCGTCCCCCTCAGCTCGGCGCCCTTACTCGCTCTGGCTGCCGACAGGCCGTTCAAGATCGCTCGCACGGTCAGGATAGGCCTCAGCTCGGGGAAGGCGTCTGGGGCGGCGTTGGTGAAGGACCCCCCGCCTGTGAGTAAGGAGCTGCCGGCGAAGGCCACTCCTGCCGAGTCATCTGGGCCGGTGCGCGAGGTTCCTCCGGCGAGTACGGCGGCCGGTGTTGTTGCGAGCGGCGGGAAGATACCCCCGGTGAGCGCTCCATTGTCGCCGCCGCCGCCCGCGGTCGCCACTCCTGGCCAGACGCCGAGCACCGGCTTGCCCCCTCCGCCGCCTCTGTCTGCCCTGCCGAAGGACCATCCGCGACCTCCTCCGCCTCCTGCGCCGAGGGCTCCGCACCACTCTGCGAGCTCATCTCAAGCTCCGCCGCTGGTGAAGAAGCCGGAGAGGCCGCGGCCACCCTACTTTCCTCCGCGGGTTGGAGACCCTGACTACGTCGGCCAAGGGTCTGGAGGGCGCGGGCAGGGCAGGCCTGCCGATCTTCCGAGTAGCTCTTCGGGGAGGCGAGATACCTCTGGGCGACCTCCTTCGCCGCGCCGATCCCGATCTCCTCGCCGTGGTGAGCCTCCTACTACTTGACTACCGCTCTGCTTTTTCTGACCTGATGACCCATCTTCCTGCCTTGTCAGATCGCCCGGCGACCTCTGGGGCGGCTTTCATCGACGCTCTCGGGCTGTCCGGGAGCGAGTATCGCCAGGCCGCCATTCGCGCCCACATGGAGCTGGAGAGCAAGTTCGACCAGCTCGCAATCTGCGATCCTCACCGACGCATCTCGGCTCTGGAGGCGAGGATGGCCAAGGTCGAAGGGCTCCAGGCGACCTTGGAGAACTATGAAGCTCGCTTCCACGTGGTTAAGGAGAATGACTGCCAGCTGCAGTTGAACAACCACCGCCTGCAGCTGGTGCTTGACGAGCTGGCCGGCATCCGGGCGAGCATGGGGTCTGCTGGGCGCCTGGCGAGGATGGAGGAGCAGCTCCGGCTTGGCGATGATGCGACAGCGCTGGCGACGGAGCATTACCGGCGTGCACGCGAGATCGGCTGGGCTGGGCGACATCCGCACCCTCCTGAGCGGCCGAGGGCGCCATAGTTTTTTCTTTGCTTTTTGAATGTAACTCGCCTCGCGCGACTTGTACTTCCGGACATCTATTTTTAATTTGATTAATTTGTGTGTGCGAATATTCTCGCCTCTGTGTGTGCGAATTGCGCAAACAAGACCCCAGGTTGCTACGGCGGGAAGGTCCCACCACGTACCCAGTTGCTTAGGAGAAGCAACCCCTTCTCAACCAGATTGGCCGAGCTAGGTACGAAGGAGGCGAGCTGAGCAATAACGAGTCAAGGGCAGTTGCTGGAACTCGCGAGGGCTCAGGCCGAGAATTTCTTGTCCTCTCCTTCGTACCCCTGGGGTCCTATTTATAGGGAAAACCAAAGAAAAGGGGGGGGGGTCTTACTTATACCCCCACCCTGGCGAGTTGGCGATTTCCCCGGGGAGCTCGCCTTGAAGAGGCGAGCATCTGGCCATAGTCGCCACCTGGCGAGTTGGCCTGGGGAGCTCGCCATACTCGCCCGAACCTTCCGCGGCCCGGGGTGCTGGTCTGGATCCCCACCTTGTCTTGTTGACTTTGACTTTTGATGACCTGGCGGTGGTAGGGCCTCCCTCATCGAATATGGGTTGTACACAATCCCCGCTCTTTTTGGGCGACGTAGGAGCCCGGAAAGAATCATCCAACGCTTATTCGGCGAGGACCTCTGCCGAGTATCTGGACAGCTCGCATCGTCGCCTGCTGGTAGAGTAGTCTATAAATAGGGGGGCTTCGTTTTTGAGACGGTCCTTGGAGCTCGCCGAAGATGTCGGACACCGAACAGCTGTTGAAGGACAGTCTCGCCGCCCTGTCGGGCCTCCTCGGTATAGCCAGGCCGAAAAGACCGCGCGAGGATGATCCCACTGCCTTGCCCCCGCCGAAGAAGAAGAAGGCGAAAAAGGTCAAGCTGCCCGCCACTACGGTGGTCGGCTCGCCTCCACTGGCGCACCAGGTCGCCGCGGCGACTGACAATCCCGTAGTGTCGTCCAACACCCAGAGGGTGTTGAACGACCTAGGGCTCGACGACCTCCCTGGGTCGACCCGGGGTAGCCCGCTGGAGAACCCGGGGGTGACCGAGGAGCTCGCGGGCGTGAAGGTGTCTGCGGCGTCTCAGGCCGAGGTCGTCACCTTGACAGGTCGCTACCTCGAACTCTTCCCTGCTGGGTTGTCGCCGCCACTTTGCTGACTTCTTTCCTTATGCAGATTCTCCGATAGCCGCGGATGCGGCACTTGATGTCGTCCCCCTCAGCTCGGCGCCCTTACTCGCTCTGGCTGCCGACAGGCCGTTCAAGATCGCCCGCACGGTCAGGATAGGCCTCAGCTCGGGGAAGGCGTCTGGGGCGGCGTTGGTGAAGGACCCCCCGCCTGTGAGTAAGGAGCTGCCGGCGAAGGCCACTCCTGCCGAGTCATCTGGGCCGGTGCGCGAGGTTCCTCCGGCGAGTACGGCGGCCGGTGTTGTTGCGAGCGGCGGGAAGATACCCCCGGTGAGCGCTCCATTGCCGCCGCCGCCGCCCGCGGTCGCCACTCCTGGCCAGACGCCGAGCACCGGCTTGCCCCCTCCGCCGCTTCTGTCTGCCCTGCCGAAGGACCATCCGCGACCTCCTCCGCCTCCTGCGCCGAGGGCTCCGCACCACTCTGCGAGCTCATCTCAAGCTCCGCCGCTGGTGAAGAAGCCGGAGAGGCCGCGGCCACCCTACTTTCCTCCGCGGGTTGGAGACCCTGACTACGTCGGCCAAGGGTCTGGAGGGCGCGGGCAGGGCAGGCCTGCCGATCTTCCGAGTAGCTCTTCGGGGAGGCGAGATACCTCCGGGCGACCTCCTTCGCCGCGCCGATCCCGATCTCCTCGCCGTGGTGAGCATCCTACTACTTGACTACCGCTCTGCTTTTTCTGACCTGATGACCCATCTTCCTGCCTTGTCAGATCGCCCGGCGACCTCTGGGGCGGCTTTCATCGACGCTCTCGGGCTGTCCGGGAGCGAGTATCGCCAGGCCACCATTCGCGCCCACATGGAGCTGGAGAGCAAGTTCGACCAGCTCGCAATCTGCGATCCTCACCGACGCATCTCGGCTCTGGAGGCGAGGATGGCCAAGGTCGAAGGGCTCCAGGCGACCTTGGAGAACTATGAAGCTCGCTTCCACGTGGTTAAGGAGAATGACCGCCAGCTGCAGTTGAACAACCACCGCCTGCAGCTGGTGCTTGACGAGCTGGCCGGCATCCGGGCGAGCATGGGGTCTGCTGGGCGCCTGACGAGGATGGAGGAGCAGCTCCGGCTTGGCGATGATGCGACAGCGCTGGCGACGGAGCATTACCGGCGTGCACGCGAGATCGGCTGGGCTGGGCGACATCCGCACCCTCCTGAGCGGCCGAGGGCGCCATAGTTTTTTCTTTGCTTTTTGAATGTAACTCGCCTCGCGCGACTTGTACTTCCGGACATCTATTTTTAATTTGATTAATTTGTGTGTGCGAATATTCTCGCCTCTGTGTGTGCGCTTTATTTCTCGATGTGCCGAGCTTTAGTTCATTTGATTATATCGCAGGTTGATCTTCATCGCGCGAGCTCGTTAGATACTCGCTGAGACGACTGACCCCCCCCCCCTTGGGCTTGTCATATCTATAAATAGGAGGGGTAGGTGGGTCATAAAGCGTATTGCTGTAGCGACCTTCTTTTCTCCTGCCGAGTATCTGAACCATCAACTCGCCGCTCTCGTTGCTTTCGGATCTCGCCATCATGGTCGGTGACGACGCCAGCGCTCGCCGACAGGCCCACGCAATTAACTTCGCAGATGCGGCTTTTAAGAAATCCATAACCACCGAGAAGGAACTGGCGACCTTCAAGGAACGCTCCCTGCCTGACGAATACTCGGCAAGACTCCCCACTCGCAGCGAGCGCCTCAATACCCATATTGAGGGTTCGCTTGTAATGTCGCTGCGTCACTTCGACGTAGGCCTGCGGCTGCCCTTCTGGCCGGAGTTTTGCGAGATCCTGCGTTACTTCGGGATTGTCCCTGCGCAGATCAATCCCAACGGTGTGGCGATCATCATGGGATTCCTCTGTTTCCTACGGGAAGAGAGGATCGCTTTCGACCTCTCCGTCTTCCGCCGCATCTTCGCCTTTGCGGCGACCTCGGAGGGGGTCATCTTTTTTAGCAGCCATGTCTGCACCCTGGTCGGGACCGCGAACAAGGTCCATCGCTGGAGCGAGCAGCTGGTTGTCGTCCATGGCGACTTCGGCGGTATTCTTGGCAGGCCGCATCAACCAGCCGATGTCGCCTTCCTTCCCCCCATCCTCGAAGGAGCTCGCGAGCAGCTCTTTGAATACTTTCGCGGTCGGCGTTTTGACGTCATTTTCTGGCGACTAAACGTCAACGTGCTCGAGCCAGTCCACCCTAACGAAAGTATGCCGAACTCGAAATGCGCCCTGGTTACTCGCTCGCTCTTTTGCCGCTGAAGCTAACTTTGTCGCGTGTTTTGCAGTCTCCAACGAGCTTCCGGAGAAGCCGCTTCCTTTGGCGAAGGAAGTCGCCGCCACGCAGTCGGATACTCGCCCTCCTGCCGACGTTGGGGAGAAGAAGGCGGTTAAGGGAAAGTCGCGGGCCAGCTCGCAGGGTCCCGCGAGGAAGAGGGCGAAGACCTCATCGCCGCGATCCGTCGATTGCCGGTCGCCGACGGGCGCCTAGTCGCCCCATTTCCACCCCAACTACGGCCTCGGGCAGGGGGTGGTGGACGCCTTCGGTCGCCCGCTCGTGACCTGGTCGGCGGGGGAAAATTCGGTGTCGCTGAGCACCAACCTCCCGTCCTGGTCGACTGACTGGGAGGACAATGGGGAGGCGTTCGCCGTCCTCCACGCCATCTACGGTCGGGCCGACGCGGAGTCCGTCATGGAGCTGACCCCGACGGAGCTCGCCCATCAGTCGGCCTGCGCGCTCGCGCGGTCTGCCGAGCTGGGTCACTACTCGGCGAGGAAGCTGTTGGAGACGACCGATGCCCTCAAGGTCGTCTCCAAGAAGGCCATCGACCTTGGTATGCAGTCAGTCCGCTGGAGGGACTTCGAGGTGAGCTGTCCTTGGGTGGGTTTGCTCGATTTGTTTCGTTTGATAGATCCTGACGTCGATCATTTCGCAGGCTGCCGAGATAGAAGCGGCGAAGAAACTCTCTGAGTGCGAGGAGAAGCTCACCGCCTCCCAGGCCGAGCTGGAGGCGGCCCAAACTCGCGCAGCGGTGATGGAGACGAGGCTGGTCGCTGCTGAAGGACGGCTGAGCTCCTCAACCCCGCTACCCGAGGACCCGGCGCGAGTGGTGAAGCAATCTCGCGTACTCTGGGAGGAGAGATCCTCTGTTCGCCACGAGATTGCGCGGGCGGCGGGGAACGTCATACTCGCGCGCCTTAGGCTCGGGGGTCAGCTCGTCGAGGGGGAGAAGCCACTCACTGTCGACGAGCTCATTCCCGAGCTGCTCGCCGAGGGGACTGTCCCGCCGTATAGCGCGTCGTCGCCGACCAACTCCAGTGATTCTGACAGCAGCGGAAGCGGCAGCGGCAGCGGGAGCAGCAGCGGCAGCGGAAGCAGCAGCGGCGAGAGCGCAGAGAGTGACGACTTTGCGGATATCGGCGATGTTGGTGATGATGAATATCGGCCTGATACTGGCGACGACGAGTCCTAGTTGCTCGTCGATATTCTTTTTGTAAACCAAATTTTTGACTTAAATGATTTATACAAGGTTTTGGTTTTTCCTCTGACTGGATGCTACTCGCTAGGCTCATAGGCTCGGAGAGGGACGCTCGCTAGGTCGCAGGGGGATGGTCCCGACGTTATCCATCCGCTCGCCGGGACCCACTCGCCCCTGCACCTGGATACTCGCGGACCTGCTGAGATAACCGTGCGGGTGGCGGGTGGGTCATACTCGCACCCCCCGGGGGTCGCTTACTCGCGCGATTACAGCTCGCCTCCCCGCATGGGATCTGCTCGCCTACTCGCACGAGATCCGCTCGTTTGCTCGCGCGTGATGAAAATTGAACCGGGCTTAGTCATCGAACATAGCCTGCGGGCCCCTCATTCTCGTCATCGCGGAGATCGGCCGATTCCCGAGGAGAGGAGCTTGTGGAGATACCGGTCTTACGACGCTGCTCAACTCGAGATCTTGGATCACAATCGAGGAGATCGGCCGATTCCCGAGGAGAGGAGCTCGTGGGGATACCGGTCTTACGACGCTGCTCAACTCGAAGTCTTGAATCACAATCGAGGAGATCGGCCGATTCCCGAGGAGAGGAGCTCGTGGGAATACCGGTCTTACGACGCTGCTCAACTCGAAGTCTTGAATCACAATCGAGGAGATCGGCCGATTCCCGAGGAGAGGAGCTCGTGGGAATACCGGTCTTACGACGCTGCTCAACTCGAAGTCTTGAATCACAATCGAGGAGATCGGCCGATTCCCGAGGAGAGGAGCTCGTGGGAATACCGGTCTTACGACGCTGCTCAACTCGAAGTCTTGAATTACAATCGAGGAGATCGGCCGATTCCCGAGGAGAGGAGCTCGTGGGAATACCGGTCTTACGACGCTGCTCAACTCGAAGTCTTGAATTACAATCGAGGAGATCGGCCGATTCCCGAGGAGAGGAGCTCGTGGGAATACCGGTCTTACGACGCTGCTCAACTCGAAGTCTTGAATTACAATCGAGGAGATCGGCCGATTCCCGAGGAGAGGAGCTCGTGGGAATACCAGTCTTACGACGCTGCTCAACTCGAAGTCTTGAATTACAATCGAGGAGATCGGCCGATTCCCGAGGAGAGGAGCTCGTGGGGATACCGGTCTTACGATGCTGCTTAACTCGAGGTCTTGAATTAAATCCTGCGTCCTTACACATTTTGGAGATTAAGCCCAGAGACATCTTGGCAAGAAAGAAACTCCCCCCGAAGGGACGCTCTTGATCCTGCCGAATCGGGAGATTAGTGTCCAGACCTGTTCCTCAGAATTCCTCTAGTTGGAAAAGAGATGCATTCGGGGAGACCTAGGCCGATATGCAAGGGGGGAGCTGATCTCGGCCAACAATGCAGAGGCTCGGTCTTACAAGAGCGCTTAAAGTCCCGAAGCCTTGTCCCATCGTCCGAACTAGGCTATTCAGTGAGAACGGGTTGGAGTCCCGCATCCCGATTTGACAGTGAAGGTCGCTTATAGGTACGATTAGGATGGGGGTGGTGTTCATCGAGGGTCCTTTTTGAACGCGCTCGGAATTCACACACCTCCCTTCGGGCTCGTCCACACCCTGTCTTTGGCAGGTTCTTCTTCCGGGTGTTTTACGAGGCCGGCCTCTCCTCAAGTCCGGGAGATCACGGTGCAGATCTGTTCCTCGCAGGTCCTCCAGACGGAAGAGAGATGCACTCGGGGAGACATAGGCCGACATGCAAGGGGGGAGCTGATCTCGGCCGACACTACAGAGGCTCGGTCTTACAAGAGCGCTTAAAATCCCGAAGCATCGTCCCATCATCCGTACTGGGCTATATATGAGGAACAACCGACCGTTGCCTCTCGAGGTCGACTACGAGGCGGACCATGGAAGCACTCAGAAACCTTGAGGTACATTTAACACAAAAAGGATGAAATCTCGCATTCTTTGTTCATTTAAGAGTTTTTACAGAAATTGATACATGAGTTACCGCTACGGGTAAAATCTTTTCAAATCATCCCCGCTCCAGGTTCCAGGCAGCTGCTCTCCCGCTTGGTCTTGTAGGTAATGGCCTCCTGTGGTCAAGGCTTCTTGGACGATGAAAGGTCCTTCCCAGTTGGGATGGAGCTTGCCTACGGTGGCTCCCCGCCCAGCGGCGTCCACCTTCTTAATGACCAAGTCCCCCGCGAGGAAGTTCTTCAAGCGGACGTTTTTGTCGAAGTGTCTTGCCATGCGCCTCTTGGTTTCCTCCTAGCGCATGGAGGCTAAGTCCCGAAGCTCTTCCACATAATCTAGGGAGAGCCTCTGAGCCCCTTCATTCTCTAACCGCCATTCCTCGCTTCCGTCTTCGGCTGCGATGACCCTTGGACTATGCACCTCAAATTCGACCGGGATGAGCGCCTCGGACCCGTGTGACAGCTTGAAGGGTGTTTCCCCTGTGGCTGAGTTCGGGGTGGTCCTGAGGGCCCAGAGGACGGAAGGGAGCTGTTCGGCCCAATTCCCCTTGAGATTGGTGATCTTCTTCTTCAGCAAGTTGATGATGAGCTTGTTCGCGGCTTCTACTTGCCCATTGCTACGAGGGTGATGTACCGAGGCGAACCGAAGGTCGGTTCCCAACTGTTTACAAAAGTCCCCCAGTTCCAGGCTGGCGAACTGCGGCCCATTGTCGGTGATGATGGCCAGAGGGATCCCGAACCTGCATGCGATCTCCCCCCAGATGAAGTTCTTGACGATTTGAGACGTGGTCCTGGCCAGAGCCTTAGCCTCGATCCACTTCGTGAAGTAGTCAACCATTACCAGGACAAACTTCCTTTGCCCGCTAGCTTGAGGGAACGGGCCGATCAAATCCATTCCCCAAATTGCGAAGGGCCACGGAGCGGTAATCGAGCGGAGTTGCTGAGCCGGCTGGAGCGCGAGGGGCGCGAAGAGTTGACATTGGGAGCATTTTCTGGAGTAGGCCTCTGCGTCCTTTCGGATGGTCGGCCAGAAGTAACCGTGCCTCAGAATCCTTTGCTCCAGGGTGCGGGTCCCGGAGTGACTGCCGCACTCTCCTGAGTGAATCTCCTCGAGGACCCGGGGAATCTCGAGTTCCGACAAGCATCGGGCCAGAGGGCCTGAAATGGTTTTGCGATAGAGTTCGCCGTCCTGCAGCAAGTAGTACGCGGCCTTATACCGGAACTTTCTTTGATCTTGCCCGTCAGATGGTAGTCGGCCTGTCGCCAGGAACGTGACGAACGGATCTCTCCACGAGGCCTGCTGATCGATCTCCATCAACTCGCCTTCTTCGATGGATGGTCGAAACAACTCGATGGCGGTTCCCCCAGCCCGAGGGCCGTATTTCGCAAGATTGTCTGCCTCGGAGTTGCGTTCTCGGGGCACGTGCTCAACGTGAAAGGATCGGAACCCCCCAATCAGGCCTTTGACCTTAACCAGATATTGCTGCAAGATGGGATCTCGGACTTCGAACTCTCCCCGAATCTGAGATGCCGCCACCATGGAATCGGTAAAAGCCCTAATATCTCTGATTGCCAGCTCCTTGGCGAGTCGCAAGCCAGCCACCATGGCTTCGTATTCCGCCTGATTGATAGTGACCGGAAAATGGATCTTGACGGCTTACTCAATCCTGGTCCCCTGAGGACTAACCAGCACCACCCCGGCTCCCACGGAGTGTCTCCCTGACGCGCCATCTACGAACATCTTCCAAGGGACCGGCCGAGAGACATCTGTGTCTGCCTCGACCTCGGCCGAGAAGTCGGCCATGAAATCCGCCACGACTTGTGCTTTGATCGCGACCCTTGGGGGGTAGGAAATGTCGAACTCGCTCAGCTCCACGGCCCACTTGGCGAGCCTGCCGGAGTGCTCCACTCCGTCCAAGATACTCCTCAAGGGGTGGTCGGAGACTACCTTGATAGAGTGGGCTTGGAAATATGGCCGGAGTCGCCTGGCCGAAACTACCAGGGCAAAGACTAACTTCTCCAGGATGGGGTACCGTGTTTCGGCTTGCCTTAGCACCCGGCTCACGTAGTAGATTGGAAGCTGCTTCTTTCCCTCCTCTCGGACCAACACCGAGCTGACTGCTTCAGCCCCTACCCCTAGGTAGAGCAAGAGGTCCTCGCCGCCCTGCGGACCCTGAAGGAGAGGAGCTCGAGTCAGCAGTTGTTTGAGCTTCAGGAAGGCCTCCTCGCACTCCGGGGTCCACTCGAATTTCTGGTTCCCCCGAAGGGCTTTGAAGAAAGGGGAACACTTTTCTCCGGCCCTGGAGAGAAACTGGCTAAGACCTGCCAGCCTTCCGGTCAACCTTTGAACTTCCTTGGAATCCCTCGGGGACGCCATCTCCACGATGACTTTCACCTTATCGGGGTTAGGCTCCACCCCTAGGGGAGTAAGGAGGTGCCCTAGAAACTTCCCCCTTCCCGCGCCGAAAACACACTTGGCCGGGTTGAGCCGCATCTTGTACCTCCTCAGGGTGGCGAAGGTCTCTGTCAGATCCGCTACGTGCTCTGCGGCGCTCTTGCTCTTAACAAGCAGGTCATCCACGTAGACTTCCAGATTCCGCCCCTTTTGCTCTCTGAAGACGTGATCCATCATTCTTTGATATGTCGCGCCAGCGTTCTTGAGCCCGAAGGGCATCATCTTGTAGCTATAACACCCGTCGCTGGTGATGAAGGAAACGTCGCGACAATCAGGGGGATGCATCCGGATCTGATGGTATCCTGAAAAAGCATCAAGGAAACTCATCACAGGAAATCCGACGGCGGAATCAACCAGCGCGTCGATCTGAGGCAGGGGATAACAATCCTTCGGGCAAGCTTTATTCAACAATGAAAAGTCGATACATAACCTCCAGCCCCCTCCGGACTTCTTCACCATTACAACATTGGAGACCCAGCCTGGATACTGGATCTCCGAAACAAAACCTGCTTCCAGCAGCTTCCCTACTTCCTCCCGGATGGGTCCCGCTAGAGTGGCGGCGCTCTTCCTTTGCTTCTGACGGACGGGGGCCGTCGCCGGATCCAGGTTGAGGCGATGACAGGCAACATCAGCATCAATCCCTGGCATCTCGGCGGCGCTCCATGCGAAGACGTCCGCATTTTCCTGTAGGCAGGCAGCTATCTCCACCTTCCCTTCCGGGGGCAAGGCTCCTCCGATCTTCAGCAGCTCCGGCTTTCCTCTCAGGGAGATCACCTCCACTTCCTCCAGCTCCTCGGCAGCTTGCAGGCCCTCTTCCTGCTCCATCATCCTTTCCAACCTTTCTGCGTCACCCATCCAGCTGATGGTGCTGACCGCATTCAGGTAGCATTCCCTGGAGGCCCTGGGATCTCCCCTGATCCTGACTTGGACGTCGTCCCTGCAGTACTTCAGGCATTGATGATATGATGAAGGGACGGCCTTGAAGTAGTTGATGAGGGGCCGTCCGAAGATGGCGTTGTAGCCGCTGGGTGCGTCGACGATGACGAAGCGGCATCGGATCGAAGTTCCCCCGAGGGTGACCAGCAACTCAACTCCTCCTTCCACCTCCTTCTTCTCCCCGGAGAAGCCGAAGAGAGGCCCATCCGCTGCCTGAACCCGGGACGCTTCCACCTGAAGGCCGACGAAGGTTCTCTTGAAGATGACATTCACCGAGCTCCCGTTATCCGCGAGGATTCGGTCGACGGTGAAGTCCTCGATTGCTGCTTGAATCACCAGGGCGTCATGGAAGGGGTTCTCGTTCCAGAGCATGTCTTCCTCCGAGAAGGTGATCTCGTTCAAGGGAGGGGGGGTCTGAGACGTCGAAGCGACGCTCCTTTTGTAGATTTGGTGGAGACTTCCCTTGCGGGAAGCTCCTAGCCCCGCCCCTCCGTTGATTACTCCGACGTGCCCGCCTCCCGGACCGGGAATGACATTCCCCCTTCCTCCTTGGTCGATCCTGTCTTCGTTCCTCCTTCTCTGCGGTGCCTGGTAGGCCACCTGCCCAACCTGGGCCTCCTGCTGCGGCTGCTCCCTCTCGGCTGCCGTTGCTTCCATCCTCCTCCTTGCTTCCCAGAACTTAGGGCAAGCCAAGGTTCCGTGCCCCTCCACTCGATGGATATCGCAGTAGAGGGGAATCGCCGCTTCCTGCTGCCTTTCCTGCCTCCTCTCCTGCTGCCTCTCTTTCCGCCGGCGCTTAGCGGCTCGCTGCGTGATGGCCATGGTTTCCCTTCTTCCTCCTCCCTGCTCCCGAGGGTTGTAAGCCCTTCCTTCCTCCTGACGGATGGGCCGCCTCCACTGGGGGCGATCCCTCGGGTACTGGAATCTTCTCTCCTCGCTCCTCGCCTCTCGACCCCCGACGGGCCTCCTATCCTCCTGCCTTCGAGGCCTCTCCCGCCTCTCCTGCCTCTCCACCTTTCTGATCTCCCTTCCCCTTTCTCTCTTCTCCTCTTTCTCCTGCGGCCTCTCCTGCTTCCTGTCGTTGCGCCCCTCCGGCGCCCTCTCCCTCTCCAGCAGTCTTCCCTTATCTTGCCCAAGCGGTCGGTCTCCATCGAGCCGTGCCAGGAACTCCTTGTTCCTCTCCTCTCCCTGGATGAACACCTTGGCTTTCTCCACCATCTCCTCGAACGATTTGGGCGGCCTGTGCCCCAACTCCATGTTGAACAGACCCTGCTTCAGCCCGAACTTGAGGGCCACCATCAAGGTGAACCCGTCTACCTCTTCCACCTCCAGCACCTCCTCCTGGAATCGGTCGATGTACCGGCCCAAACTCTCGTGCTGCCCCTGCACGATCTTGAAGAGGGCGGTGGCCTCCTTCTTCCTCCGCTTGGACGTCGCAAACCTTGCTAACAGGCCCCTTCGTAGATCTGAGAAGCAGTAAACTGACCCGGCTGGCAGCTGGTGGAACCAATCTCTCGCGCTACCTTTGAAGGTAATGGAGAAGAGCCGGCACTTGAGAGCATCGGTCATGTTGCGAATGGAGACCACATCCTCAAACCACTGAAGATGTCCCACCGGGTCGTCCTTGCCGGAGTAGTACGAGAGGACTGGCTCTCTGAAGTTGTCGGGGACGAGGGCTGCGAGGATCTCGTCGCAAAAGGGGCTCCTCCCTTCCTGGCGGCGGCGAGTATCCTCTCCGCTCGAGCAGTCATACTCGCTCCATCGGCGAGTATCTCCATACCTCGCCGAGAGTTCTGGTTCTCGAAACCGGATTCCCTGACTACTCGCCGGGTGATGTCGCGGGGGGATCACCGGCTCTCCACTCGCCCAAGTGGGCTCCTTCCCTGCTCGCCGAGTTGGTATCTCCTCGCCAGGGGGTGTCCGGCGGCGGGGGGAAGTCGCCGTCACCTCAGGCGGATTGGACAACCCGACGAGTATTGCCTTCTCCACTCTCCTTGCGAACTCTTCAAATGCCGCCACCGTCACATACTCGCTACCTTGCCCCGGGACTCCAGCTCCCGCCGAGTTACCTCCCAACTCGCCCCGGTCTCCACCATCGGCCATCTTCCGACCACGACTTTCTTCTTCGGTCGCTATCCACGCTCACCGCACCAAGTGTTGAAGCCGAGAAATTCTCAACCTCAGAAATCGGACTAGGCAACCTGAAGTTACTGGTCGACCAGTCGGGAAGATGACCTCTGGTCAGGAAACAGGAACGAATTGCGCAAACAAGACCCCAGGTTGCTACGGCGGGAAGGTCCCACCACGTACCCAGTTGCTTAGGAGAAGCAACCCCTTCTCAACCAGATTGGCCGAGCTAGGTACGAAGGAGGCGAGCTGAGCAATAACGAGTCAAGGGCAGTTGCTGGAACTCGCGAGGGCTCAGGCCGAGAATTGCTTGTCCTCTCCTTCGTACCCCTGGGGTCCTATTTATAGGGAAAACCAAAGAAAAGGGGGGGGGGTCTTACTTATACCCCCACCCTGGCGAGTTGGCGATTTCCCCGGGGAGCTCGCCTTGAAGAGGCGAGCATCTGGCCATAGTCGCCACCTGGCGAGTTGGCCTGGGGAGCTCGCCATACTCGCCCGAACCTTCCGCGGCCCGGGGTGCTGGTCTGGATCCCCACCTTGTCTTGTTGACTTTGACTTTTGATGACCTGGCGGTGGTAGGGCCCTCCCTCGTCGAATTTGGGTTGTACTGGAGGCACTGTAGAAGAACAATACCTGTACGCTTGTGCCATGCCGACCCAATAAAATAATTATTGGTCTGAAATGGGTGTACAAAACCAAAGAAAATGAAGAAGGAAAAATCATAAAATACAAAGCCCGCATTGTTGCCAAAGGATATGCACAGTGACCTGGAGAAGATTTCGACGAAACCTTTGCTCCAGTCGTCCGCATGACCACCATCAGATTCATACTCGCCATTGCTGCTCAACACCAATTCCCAGTCTATTAGCTGGATGTGAAATCTGTGTTTCTGAATGGGAAGCTAAATGAAGAAGTTTATGTTACTCAGCCAGAGGGGTATGTGAAGAAAGGAGAAGAGAAGGTCTACAGGCTTCACAAAGCCCTGTATGGATTGAAACAGGCTCCTCGCGCCTGGAATGACAACATCAACTCCTATTTCCAAGGAGAAGGATTTAGAAGAAGCGACAATGAACCATCCTTGTACATCCATCATGACAAAACAGATCGAACAATCGTATGCCTTTACGTTGATGATCTAATTGTTACAGGAACAAACCTAAAGAAGATTAAAGATTTCAGAAGAAAGATGAAGATGAATTATGAGATGACCGATCTCGGCCTAATCAAATTCTTCTTGGGGATCCAGATCTCCCAGACTCCCATCGGGATTTTCCTATCCCAGGATCGATATACCATCTCCCTAATTGACAAATTCAAAATTATGAATGCTAATCCCTGCCTAACTCCAATGTCTACTTGCGAGAAATTATGCAGCAAGAAAGAAGAAGAAGGAGATGCGGACAATGAGGAATATAGAAGCTTGGTGGGCTCTCTAATCTACCTCACCAACACGTGCCTAGACATTGAAAATGTTGTGAACATAGTGGCGCGCTATGTAAACAAACCAAGAGAAAGCCACCTCAGAGCAGCAAAGCGTATTCTTCGCTATATCCAGGGCACCAAAACTTTGCGCCTCCTCTACAAAAAAGGAGGAACGAAGCTCTCTAATTGGCTTCACCGACTCCGACTGGGCCGGAAGCATAGAAAATAGAAAAAACATAGGGGGGTTCATCTTTTTCGACGGGAAAAATCCCACCTCCTGGAGTTCCAGAAAAATGCAGATCGTCGTCATATCTACAACAGAAGCAAAATACATGGCTCTAAATACCACAACCTGTGAAGCCTTATGGCTCAAAAGACTAAAGAAAGAGATCGAAGAAAAAGATGAACTCGTACACCCGTGCGTAACGATTTTTTGTGACAATACCTCAACAATCGCTCTATCTAAAAACCCTATCCATCATAATCGCAGCAAACACATAGACATTCGTTACCACTTCGTGCGAGAACTTATTGAGAAGAAAGAGATAGAGATCAACTACTGCTCAACCTCAGATCAGTTGGTTGACCTAATGTAACTTCCCGATTCGCGCTAGGCCCCTCGTGCGTGCTTCTGAGTCAGGAGAGTTGACTTGGGCCAAGGGAGTGCAGGCGACTAGGCTTATACTCGTGTGGAAAAGAGAAATTGGTCCAAAAAATAACACGGGTAGAGACACGGGCGTATCCCTACCCGTGTGCATCGAGTAGAACTGGAGAGGCGTTGAGTGGAACTCGACAGGGCCTGTCCCTAGAAGGACACGGGTAGAGACACAGGCATGTCCCTACCCGTGTCGAGAGGCGTTGAGTGGAACTCGACAGGGCCTGTCCCGAGAAGGACACGGGTAGAGACACGGGCGTGTCCCTACCCGTGTCGAGAGGCGTTGAGTTGAATTCGGCAGGGCCTGTCCCGAGCAGGACACGGGTAGAGACAAGGGCGTGTCCCTACCCATGTGCGTTGAGTGAAGATCAACGAAATGTGTCCCGAGCAGGACACGGGTAGAGACACGGGCGTGTCCCTACCCGTGTCCATATCTCCATGAAGCCGGTCATGTCTCCTGAGTAGGACATGGGTAAGAACTCAGGCATGAACACGGCCGTGTCTCGTGACATGGGTAGTGGACACGGGCGTGTCCATACTTGTTTTGTTTTCATACGATGCTATAAACGTCGCCGCCTCTTCACCCGAGCGAGACACGGGTAGGAACACGGGCGTGTTCCTACCCGTGCTGGTCCTATTTATATAGGATTTGGCCGTTTTTCATCCTCTTCCCCAGACTTCTTTTTCTATGGAGAAACTGCTGGAGGAGGTAAGGAGTTGCTGGAATCAACTATACTCCATGAAGAACCGCCGCCGTCGCCAAGGAAAAGAAGATGTCGTCGCGAAGAGTGACGAAATCCATGGCCGAAAATAGCGGAAGCGCCGGAAATGAGGTGAGATTCTTCCCCTCTCCCTTGGAGCTAGATTTGTAGTTAATCCTAGGCGAGATATCGACTCAAATGAGTCTTGATGTGTGAGATGAAGATTTCTAGGAAAAAACCATGCTAGGACTTGTGTTCTAGGGTTTAGTCATCTTCAACCTCTCCTACATTTAATGTGATGATGGGAGATGGTCTCGCGAAGAGGAATGGCTTGATGAGGGTGAATAAGGGAGGAGGAATTTTTGATGTGATTTGGGAAGGTCGGCTGGAGGAGGAATACGAACTGATGTCGTTCGTTCCGCCTTAAGATGCGCGCATAAATCTACTTTTTGCGCGCTGCGATCTTCGTGGCCGTTTTCAGATATGAAACGGCCAAATCTGGGCTTTCAACTAAACACGAAAGTCGTAGCCCTTGGAAATACCTTTCCAGTGAGTGGTTACACATCTTCAGGCAAATTCTGTAGCCACGGGAAAGTTTGATCGAAGTAGAGGGCTGACAGGCTAAGCGTGCAGAAAGTGTATTTTGTACGCAGCAGGCTTTGAAGCCAATTTCATGTGTGATACAGTCTTATATGGGTTGTAGACTGAACATGAAAGTTGTAACCCATAAAAATACCTTTCCATCGAGGGGTTACACGCATTCACCGAGTTCCTGTAGTCTCAGGAATCTCTAGTCGAAGTTGCTATCTAGAAGGTGTTCTGCACCTGAATTTTTTGGGTTGGAGTAGAATCGGGTTTGGACTTGGTAGAGATCTTGTAGCAAATCGACGTTGAGGTTTTGGCGAATTATAATGTCTAACCGTGATAATTCAGCAAGCGATGAAATTGTTGGATAGACCCCACGTAAACAAATGGTGAAATAAAATGTAATTGAACGAAACGATTTGGTAGGAGTTAGTGAACGAATGGTAATTCGTCGATTAATAACAAGATTGTCTTGAACTTGTGTATTTGGTCGATGTTAATTGTTATGAGCATGCGTTGTTGATAGTTAAATGATTAACTCATGTGTACACGAATGATTTAGTTTGGTGAAAGAGTTGTAATCGGTGATGTTAAAGTTGTGTGATCATAGTTTAGACGTAATCATGTTGGCCGAAAGAGTGATGCATGGTCATGAGGCTTGTCATATAGGGAATTCTAAGATGGTCCATTGTATGATGTGGTTCGCCACCTGTGTTTGAGGTAAACCCTTAAGGTGCCTTGGGCACGGGATTGTGAAAGGGTGTGAGTGCGGGTGTATGATCGCACAAGTCATTAATGTTGAGAAGAGTTATAAATGGATGGTTGGGCTTGGTCCTCGGTGTTCATGTCCCGAGACTCCTTCTGTGCCACGATGATGTTGTATTGCATGCGGTGTGAGTCGACATGCGGTGTCGTAATCCTGGGTTAAGGATAGTTTGACAGGTCTACGGGCTCGCCAGTCGTCACACCGACGGGAGTTGACGGTTAGACCTTGGGCGGTTGGGCTTGGTCCTCGGTGTTCACGTCCCGAGGCTCCTTCCATGACAAGTGAACGGTCAGGCTTGGTCCTCGTGCTCATTTCCGAGGCTCCTTCCGGGTCACATCACAGACCAGTTCGGGGCTAGGATCTCGGTGCACATCTACCCGAGACACCCGTTGAGCCATAGTATACGTGTGAGCTCCGCTGTGTGTTCTTAGCGTTGAGGCATACAGAGTCCTAGGCCAGGTAGTGTAGAGACCAGCCTAGTAGTGGAGATGCTCGTTCTACTGTCACCGTCTGTCCACGACGGTTGACGCACGAGTGGTTAGCTACCTGCTCGAAAAATGGGAACTACAGAGTCTGTGTCGACACAGCAATTGCTTGTGCATGTTCATGGGTGAGTCATAACATAGTATTCATTGCATCACATTACATCGCATACACAAGATCCTCATCGTATAAGTTTGTATGGGCACTCTTATACGATGAGTTACTTTTCTATTGAGTCGATCCTCAACTTATATGTCTGTATGAACATTCATATAAGTTTAGTTACTTTCAGTTGTAGCTTACACTCTCTCATACTCTGCTGTAGATGATAGAACTGTTAGAGTAATGGTTATTCATTTATTGTGCTGCTATACTATTACAATGTTTACTGATCACACTATACCACTTGCTTGTACTTATGCTTACATACTTTATATATATTGTACCTTTGTCCATTTCTCCGCCCTGTGCCGAGGAGTCGCCGGGGGAGCGGATATGAAAGTCACTTAGTCATTATGACTAACGGTTGCTACGTCTTCCTTTTTAGAAGGAAATCCCGTAAGTAGAGCAGCCGCAGATTATGCAGCAGGCCAGGACGACAGGGTCTGAAGGGACGGTGTCGTCGCTACTGTCGGTTACTGATGTGAGTGTGAGAGAAACTTGATGTAGCTCTTTAGGGCAAAATATTTTACGTACTCTGATTATAGAAGCTTGTTGTAGCTTTTTTACTTGTTGTATTTAGACTAATATATGCTTTGTGTGGATTTTGACTTCTAACTCTATATCTTGGTTGGGTTGACATTGATTGATATTGTTAAGGCCGACAGAATAGGCGTCTTGTAGTACAGGCTAGCCTGAGTGCTAGCGCTACCGCAATGCGACTGTTCTGGGCATAAGACCCCTCTCATGCCGTGTGTTGTGTTCCGGGAGGGGGGTCTTACACCTAATGACCAAGCCCCTTCCAGGAGAAAGGTTCGCTGAACTGAGATCCAAGATCGGAATCTACGACGACACTGAGCTAGAGGGGGTGAAGAATTAATGAAGCACGGCGCCATCAAGACGAAGCAGAAGGCAGAGCAAAAAACCAGAAGACGAAGAAGAAATATCTGATATCGAAGCATGCCATCTCCTCGACATCTGTCTTTGTTTATTGCAAACATTAAAGAGCACTTAATTGATGTAAACCGTCATTAGCTTATATATAAGCTAATGATGCCCTCTTTCATATTAAGACAATTCTAATATTTTACGGTCATTGTTCTTCCTCTGTTCTTCCTCCAATCCCGCCTTGCCTCCTTTTGATTACTAACAGCACGTATATGACCTTCCTCCAAATCTCCTTCCTCTCATTCAAAGATGTCTCTAATAAAACTCACAAATACAATGCAAGAGAATTCTCGCTTAGCTCCGAAAGTTGATGTCCCTTTATCACAAATGAGGAGAATATATAGAAAACATATGAAAATTTTCTATCTAAATGAGCGGGAAAGGGAAAAAAAACGCCTCTCATCCGTCCGAAATTAAACGGCAAATAACGGTAACGGACGCCATTAATTTCAGCGCCCACTTGGCGCTGGATTTGATTTAGCGCCCATGGAGTGCGCTGAATTTAATCCGGCGCTGTTGGGCACTGACCAGTCAACGCCTTTTCATTGGGTGTTGACTAGTCATCGCCGAAGGGGCGCTGATTTAAACCAGATCAAATAGGCGCTGGTTTAAACCAGAACCAAATTGGGCGCTGAATTAAACTAGCACTTGTTTAATTAATCAGCTCCACAAGGGCGCTTGTTTACATCAGCATCACATGGCATAAGTTTAGATCAGCATCCCACGCTCATATTCTTCAATGTCATCGGATTTTTGCTGGACTTGGAGGATTGATGTTGTGCGCGGGGCTGGTGGCCATTGAAATGAGACTTTTTTTTTGTCGAATTTTGCTCTAATTTTCTTCAGCTCGTGTACTTGTATAATATGCGCATGCACACATAAAATACCGTGAAAAGCAACATTTTAAATAAAATATAAGATAAAATGCTATGAAATAAGTGCATTTTGGTGTTTTCATCCCCCTTTACACTTAACTTTTTGCTTGTCCCGAGCAAAAAATATTAGATAAATGTTTTTGCGTAGAATACACGATTACACTTAGCATGTGCAATAAGTCTTTAAACCCTTAGGTTACCCTAGTGGACGAGTTGCGTCTCGTAAAGATTTTCAGTGAATTACACCCACAAAATTCATACCTCAGTTTTCAAGTACGTGAATATCTAAATATTTCATAAGCGAACTTCAAATTCATAAACAAACATGCATGCCCAAAATTTTCATTTACAAGGCTTTAGATCTAGACACTTGGATAACACAGTCAAATTTTCTCGCCCTCTAACCAAATATTAATTAAATATATCTCTCAGATATTACGTCCACAATTCTATGAGAAAGAGCTAATTTTATAATATTAGAGAAGCTCTTTTAGCTCAATTGATATTTATTCAATCTCATAATCTAGAGGTTATAAATAAGCTCAATTTCTGAGAAAAATAATCTAAGTTAGTGCAAAAGACATTATTTTTTTAAAAAAACATGTTAACAAATTCTCTTAATATTGAAATCGTATATAGAATAAGTATATTAAAGTAATAAAAGTGATTGTTTTATCACATGAGCTTCATGAAAACATAAAGTAAGCTATGGTTCCAAAAAACGCTAACAACAAGATGCTCCCCAATAATAGTATAAGATAACGTCCTAGTTGCATCAACATACAATGCCCATTAGTACTTTTCATACATGAAGTAGAGCTAATGAAGGAGTAAACCAAAAAGTTCTTATAACATTTATTTAAATTGGACATGATGGCACCATGGATCATACAAACTCCAAGAAAAAGTTCCACAAACTCCAAGATCTCTACAATGGTGTAGGAGGAGAATCGAATGACCCTCTCCAATATATAGGCCTTGAAGGAGGACTCATAATGGAAGGCGTCTGAGATAATTAAATATCTCTTGCTAAATTTTCCTGTCTTAAAATAGTTAGCGAATAAAGACTATCTTGGTCAAATATCTCGCCAACACGGTGTTGAGGCTCCGCTCAAAGTATTCTACGAATACACCATAAAGTTTGGAATGAGTATTTATAGTACTCTCAGCGTAGAGCCTAGCCCTAGAACGACACGAACCCGTTAACCTATTCCGAGTCGGGCTAACACGCGTGCGGACATATTATTATAATATCTAACAATCTCCTCCTATGTCCGTCGTGTACCAAGACTTCGGATAGAGGGTGGTTTGTGTAAAGTTCAACCAAAACGTTAATCATACACAACCGTGTCCTACACCTATTTTTAAAAAAAATTAGACTCAAACACAAAATTAATATGCACGCCTAAGTAAAAAAGAAACTCAGCTGCAACACAGAAATAGTCTCAGGTACAAAAAAACACAGACCCTATATGCCTGGTGTCACAAGTCAACAGAGAGCTATATAAAGTCCAAACAAACAATGCAAAAATAGAAGAGCTAAACAATGCTCTGATAGAAGTAGCAAAAGATAAACTCATAACACTCTAAATCTCATTATCCAACAGATCATCCTGATCAGGATTCCAGCCAACCAGTGCTCCTCCTATCCCAGCAACTCCTGCAATTTCAACAGAGAATTTCATTTCAGAATGAATTCTATCCTTTGCAAATTTACAAAATATCTAGTTCTACCAAAAAAACTTAGTATTGATCATTTTAATTGCCTGAGAGGACACGTTAATAGAGTATTATAGTTTACCTCAGAACCTGATATCTGTTCCAACTGAAACGATTTAAGAATTCTGGACACCGCAGCTATATCTATGATCCAATATGGAATGTAACGGTTACTGCCTTTCTAAAGTTAATTGGAACTCATCAAGTTTGGAATGGAACCAACCTCCAGAAGAAGAGTCAAGGCCAAGTTAGATTGTGTTATCAAGTTTGGAATAACACTCTCCTCCAAGGAAAAATCCGAAACCAGGTGAAGTTGTTAGCATCAAGTTTGGAATGAAACAACTTACCAGATCCAAACTCAGCAACCAAGAGCATCAACGGAGCACAACATGCCTTCTTTGACAAAGGAAATCATAATAATCAAAACGTTCGGACAAAGGCTGAACTAAATCGCCTGAAGCTGAACTAAGGCCGAACTAAATCGCCTTTAGTCTCATTTCCCCCACTGTTTTGATTAGTCGGTCTTTGGGCATTCCTTTCGTCAATGGATCAGCCAGGTTATCTTTTGAACGCACATCAATCAAAGTGATAATTCCTTGTTCTTTCAGATAATTCAGTAAAGCATGTCTCAGTCGTACATGTCTCCTCTTAGTATTATAGAGGGCATTCTTAACAACTTGAATTGTTGCTTGATTATCACAGTACAAGCTCAACGAGTTGACTTGTAGCTTAGACAAGGGAATGTCTAGAATCAAATTCCTGATCCAATCTGCCTCTTCACCGGCCAAGGCTAAGGCAAACAATTCAGCTTCCATAGACGATAATGTTATACAGGTCTGTCTTTTGGATTTCCAAGTTATAGCAGCTTTCCAATGCTCTTTGCTTGGATTACTGGTAAAACGGCTCAGCATGCTAACTGAAAAAGCAATGTCTGGTCTTGTACAGCTTGTGGTGTACATGAGGCTACCAATTATTTTGGAATATTTAACTTGATCAATGTTGGTCTCTTCATTAGGACTCAACTTGACATTATGATCAAATGGTGTCTCAACCGGCCTACAGTTATCATATCCCCAGGTTGAAAGAAGTTGCTCAATATAATGAGTCTGACTAAGAGTAACTCGACCCTTGTCAACTCTAACCTTCATACCTAACAGGGTATCTACAGGATCGAGGTCCTTCATGACAAAATCTTCTGCTAGTGTGGATTTAATATCCCTAACTGCAGCAAGATTAGACCCCAAAATCAATATGTCATCTACATATAAGCATATGATGACTGTCTGATTCGACAATGAGCGGTGATAAAGGCATTTATCTGAGAGACTGGACTGAAATCTGAGGCTCTTTACCACCTGGTCAAACTTCATGTGCCACATCTTAGGCGCTTGTTTAAGCTCATAGATTGATTTATCCAGTTTGCACACCTTATCTTTTTGATCTTTTTGCACATAACCTTCAGGTTGTGCCATGTAGATCTCTTCATCAAGCTCTCCATTTAAGAAGGCTGTCTTTACATCCATCTGATGAAATATAAAGTTCTCGATAGATGCTAAGGCTAAAAGAATCCTAATAGTCGATAGATGACACACAGGTGAATAAACATCAAAGTAGTCTATTCCCCCCTGTTATTTATAACCTTTAGCTACGATACATGCTTTATACCTGGCTATATAGACCCATCACTATGAAGTTTCTTCTTCAACACCCACTTGCATCCTAGGACTTTAGCGCCTTTCGGCAAGTCAACTAGATGCCAAGTATTATTATGTAACAACGAGTCCATTTCATCATCAATAGCTTCGGCCCACATTAACGAATCTCTAGATCTCATTGCTTCCTGGTAGGAGAATGGATCATCCTCTAAGTGATAGGTGACGAAATTCTCACCAAAGTTCTTAGGGATCCTCTCTCTTGTAGATGCTCTAAGTGGAACAGGTTCCATCTCTAACGGTTGAGGAGCAAGGCTAGAGGGGCCAGCTTCAGGTTCTACGATAGATTCTGAAATCATATCATTAGACCCAGAGACAGATAAACCATGATCCTTGACAAATTTATCTTCAAAGAATATAACATCTCTAGACTCTATCACGGTGTTCGTGGATAGATCAAGAAATCTGTCTGCTGCACTGTCTTCTGCACTACCTAGATAGACGCACGTCGTTGTTCTAGGTCCCACCTTAGGCCTCTTAAGGTCTTGTATGCGCACATAGGCAATACAACCCCAAGTCTTTAGAGTATCATATCTACAAGGATGACCGTGTCATAACTCATACGGGGTAGACGTGAGCTGAGAATGAGGCACTCTATTCAGAATGTGATTTCCAGCACGAACTGCTTCTCCCCAAAAGGAATTAGGCATGCCAGCTGTTAGGAGCATAGAGTTAAACATCTCTGTTAAAGTTCTATTCTTACGCTCGACAACACCATTCGATTGGGGTGAGTAAGGAGCTGTTGTTTCAAGAATTATTCCCTCAGAGGCACAAAATTCCTTGAACCCAGTAACCGTGTATTCTCCTCCTCGATCACTTCTAAATCTCTTAATTTTCAGATTTAACTGATTTTCCACATGAGACTTGAAAGTTTTAAACGTCTCAAAGGCCCTGTCTTTCGATTTCAACAGATATACATGACAAAATCTTGAAAAATCGTCTATGAACGTAATCAGATACTTCCTTCCCTTTCTAGTGACGTGACTACGAAAATCACAGAGGTCTGAATGTATGAACTCAAGAAGTTTCATGCTCCTAGAAACCAGTCTAAAAGGTTTTCTAGTGATTTTGGTCTGAGCACACACCTCGCACTTGTCAAATAGAATTGACAGATCTAAGGGGATGTTATGACTCTTAGCTAACTCTAGCATTTTCCTATAGCTTACATGTCCAAGTCTGTTGTGTAACAACTTAGGATCAATAAGGCTTGAACTAATTTGGTGAATGCTATCATTGTTTAAACTAAGTCTATACTTTCCGTTGATCAGGTACGCACACCCAAAATAATGTGAATTGACCGTTAGGGTCATTCTACCGTTTTGAGTTGTGAAGGTCATCCCAGCCTTATCTAATAGACTAATGGAAATCAAGTTCTTGGTTAAATTTGGAACTACTTTTACATTATGCAAAAATAAAATTTTACATGATGAGAGGACAAGCTCGATTGTCCCTGCATGGGTCACCTGAGTCTCTCCTTCAATGCAGTTCTCCACCTTTTCCTGGACTGCCTTGACCTCCGCCAGTAAAGCTCTATCATTCGTCACATGATAGGTAGCACCGCTATCAAGCCACCACTCTGCGGACGAACTGTGGTGACTGCTCCCGATCATAGCCACAAAGGACTTGGGGTCAGAAGCATCAACGAGCATGTTCACCACATTTTGAGGGGCTTCCTCCTTCTTTGGGGCCTTGCAATCATCCGCCCAGTGTCCCCACTTACCACAGTTATGACACTTGCCCCTCTTCTTTTTGAAAGAGGGCTTTTTAGGCAATAGTTGTATGGTGTTCTCACTCTTAGGCGTTGGTGGCTTCCTACGAGGCTTGCTAGGTCGAGACACAAAGTTGAGAGTCTGTGAGGACTGCCCACCTTGTTCATGTCTCTTCCCTGCAATATTCTGATCCTCGATATGAATGAACCTTTTGAGTTCATCCAATGCGATTTTTCCTTCAGTCTGTGCACTTCAGCCTTGAAGGTCAACCACTCAGGAGGTAGCTTGCTAAGAATAAGACATACAAAGAGATTATCCGAGATGTCGGACTTGTCGTCCGCCAACTTGAGACACAGACTCTCCAGTTTAATAATTTGAGAGATGATTGACGAGTTTAAATTAAATTTTAAAGTAAAGAGCCTCTCCCCAAGGAGAGTCCTCGACAACCCCTCTTCCTTCTTGAAGTGCGCATTCAAGCGATCCCAATTTTCCTTTGCAGTCTTATGACTGCTGTAGGTCAGGGCGAGCCTAGGGTTCAGTGAATTTAGGAGGTAGTCCCTGCAGAAATCTTCGTCCTTTCTCCACTGTAATTCGTTCACGTCCTCTTCGGTAGTGGAAAAGTCACTCAGAACCGTGTAGAAAATCTCACGTTCCTTCATACCAAGGTTGACGTGCAGCTTTCAAGCGTGGAAATCGGAGAGGTCGAATGACTGAAGCTTGACAATGTCGTAGGAGGTAACTTTCGACATCTCTCTAAAGCTAGAACAGTGAAAACATGAAAGAAGTCACCAGAGTTGCGTAGAGACGAGACGCGGGTCTTCGGATCCAATCCAAGAATTATTTGTTTGCTCCTCTCCGGCTGAAAATAATCGCCGATGACTTGATCCAAACAACAAATAGCTTCCTCGATCAAAAGAAAGTCAGGGACCAAGATCAATTGCAAATCTGAAGCACACAGCAACTATGAGATTTTCCAGGCCTAGCAAGATGAGATTGGTTATGAAGATGTCTTCGATCTGGATCGGCAAAGCTCCACCACAAGTAATCTATGGAAATCTAGGCTGATCTTGGTGCCACCGCCACGAGTTCTTCCAGATCTATAAATGAGTGGCGGTATCAGAACATCACGACAGAAAATCGCCGGAGCAGGGAGCGACGCCGGCTTGGATCGCCAATAGCACGGGAGCGGCGGGCTTCGATCTGGGCGATGCCGGTCGGGAAACCACCGGGGAAGACGAACCGACCTTCGTAGGAGATCACGGCCTTCCTCCCGATCGATCTCCTTCAATCGCGGGATTCTGCAGGGACGGGAGCGGCGCGGGTAGATCGCGATCAGGGGTGAAGAAACGGTGGAATCGCGATATGCTGGAAGAATCGCGGCGCAACTTCGCAAAAGTCCCGAGCGAGTTGCAGCGGTGGAACACCGGCTTCCTCCCGTGCGTTCTTCTAATCCGGTGGCAGCTTTGGCAGAGAACCGAAAAACAACGGAGAACGAAAGAAGCGCCGGCGAAATCGCGAAAAGCACAGGAGCGGCGCGGGTAGGTTCGCAGAACGAACACGGAGCAGAAACCCTAAAGCGATACTTTGAGAATGTTGAGGCTCCACTCAAAGTATTCAACGAATACACCATCAAGTTTAGAATGGGTATTTATAGTACTCCCAGCGTAGAGCCTAGCCCTAGAACGACACGAACCCGTTAACCTATTCCGAGTCGGGCTAACATGCGTGCAGACATATTATTATAATATCTAACATACGGCAGGTAATATTCGACACGGTATGGCAAGAAATAATCAGCCTTTTACTCTCCCTAATTTTCGGCAAACGATTACTCGCGGCTGAGCCTGATGATCACAAGGTTCTGAAACACCTCGAGCAAAGCCAAGAACTTTTCGCGCTCATCGATTTGCGGTCATAAGTCACAAAATTTTTGGGGCATTTGATTGGTTTTTCCCTGAAATTTCTGAGCCAAACCAGAAGGACTCGGGCCAAGGACGTGTGTGGAAAGCCAACGCAACCAGACAAGTCACGCGTAACACGCCACGCTCCCCAAAGGCCCGGAAACACCCGAGCAGAGGGCAAAACACGCGCACATGCATAGACAGCTCCCCCACGCACGCACGACCATCCCGCGCAGGCACGTGTGGCCTGTACGTGCATGCACGTGTGGCATGCACTTGCATGCGCACACGGCCAGCCCGTGCAGGCACACACGCCCCGCCCGGGGGGTACCATTATTATTTCGATAATATTGGTGATTTAGGTGACTGAAACGGAACGACGCCATTCACTAGAATAAATCGATCACGCTCCGGAGCAATTACCGACAAGACCCTCCAGAAAACTATAAATAGACCAACATGCATTCATTTGAAGACAAGCAACTCCAAAGGCTAGGAAGAGCTCTGAGGTTTTTCAGCGAGGTCGTGGACTTAGTTCGTTCATCCGTTCAGGAATTCGCTCCCCTTCTAGCGCAAAGGTTCCTTTGGGCTTTGAAGGCATGACGTTCGTCTCCGCGAGAGCGCTCCCTCCAAGGCTCCGCTTTAGCATGAGCGCTTTTAACGAGGCTTCACGGACTTAGAGATTTCTCCCACAAAGAACGCTTCCACCAAGGTTCCGTGGACTTAGCCATTTTAATTTCCTGGCCAGAGCGCTTCCATCAAAGCTTCGAGTACTTAGTTTTTTATCCTTTCATAGTTTGTAATTGTAACAGAGAGATTGTATGTCACCCTCCGAGGAATCATCTCAATCTCCAGTAATCTCCAAGAAATTAGTGGATTTTAGCTCTACACAAATCCAGCCACATGGTTTTTCACTGTACCATTTTCGGGTTTTCCAAGAAAAAAGCCTCTTGTCAGTTGTGTTGTTTCTCTTTATCTGTTTGTGCATCCGGTCCGACTTCAAGGTAAGGCAGTTCGATTCTCCGGACTGGGGAAAAACCGGCGACCCGCAACATGTTCGGTTTGATCGGTTTTCATAACTTGAAAACCGACTTGAACTGATAATCCTTCGGATTTCAAAAGCTCCATACCGAACCGACACCGGGTCGGGCGGCTCGGATTCAAAATCAGTGCAGTTCATTTGATTTTATTGGTTTTTTTTATTTTTGCTCTTTAACACTACACGAGGTCCTCATATCCTCATTGGATCGGTACCAAAAATCTGCGCCGTCGCGCCCCCTAGATCCTCAAGCATGCTCTGATTCATCTCCAGTGGTGAGTGCTCCAGATGGTGGTTAATTGAACGGGTTAGCCATATAAAATGAATAATTGAACTCAACCCCTCCCCGACCCCTTAAATACTCAAAGGAGGGTAATAATTTGATATGTTGCATTAAGTGTTAATCAAGCAAGTGACAGGCACGGGCCTTCGGCCCTGGGGGCATTCGGCCGGGGTGCGACAATCGGCGGGGTGCGACATTCGGCAGGGGTGCGACAATCGGCGGGGTGCGACATTCGGCGGGGTGCGACATTCGGCGGGGTGCGACATTCGCCGGGATGCGACATTCGTCGGTGGTGCGACTTTGTCGTGGGGACGACATTTGTCGTGGGGACGACATTTGTCGTGGGCGGCGACATTTGTCGTGAGTGGCGACATTTGTCGTGGGCGGCCAGATTTGTCGTCGACAGTACCCGCTCCTATGGCCTCGCGCGACAGTATCCGCCCGAGGACGGCGGGCTCCGCCCGCTCCCGGCGGGCTCCGCTCGACCCGCAACATATACATATGAGTACTCAAAATGACCGTAAAAAAATATATATCAAGAATACAATTTTTATTTTGTAAAACAAATTATATTTTACCGTTAAAACATTAATTTTTCTCTTGTAATTCCTAGCTATAGACTATAGGTTTAGGGTACCTAGTGTTTTTATTTTTTGTATTATAATATTGTAAAGTTGTGTAATTACCTAAAAGGATATTGACTTTATAATATACTAATACAAAGTTTGGTATAATTGTGTAATTATGAATACAACTATAAGGGCAATATAGGGACATCAGGCAATGTTTCACCAAAGAGTAGTTTTCGCATATTAGTAGAGATGTAATATGCTTGCATGCATGAATGTAACATTATATATGTATAAAAGATTGCAAACCCTAAAATACTTTTAAGCAGAATAACACTACACTATGGTAGTATCCTAAAATGCAATGTCCTCATCTCACTACACTCATCTGGATGTTTCATGATGAGTACTTGATCATTTCTGTCAATCAGTCTGCGCGCATCTCATTCATTGAACAAACACATCAATCATTGGCTTTCACACAATTGTTACAAACACTCTATGTCGATATAGCTCGGCACAACACCGCTTTTTGTGACAGTGGATCAATGCATCCCCGCTTATAGTTTTCCCTCACACGAACAATCATATGCCTCAATGTACGAGTATTAGCTTGGACTACACTCTCTTTGTTAGTCAAGACGTACGGTGCCAATATCATCTTATAATCAAGGGAGTAGATTGTTTTGTAATAGCTAGTGTCTTGGAAATACGATCCTAAGCTATAGCTTCCACTAGTCTAGACCTAGGCTCCGTTTGGCACGATGGTGGCGGTCATAAACACATGGGTTAAACGGTTATTCGTTAAGAATCACCTAACAAACATCATTCGTTTAAACATAGAAATGGATGAAGTTCCTTAGGTGGGCGTTAACGAATGACAATTTAACCCGCATTTTCATGTTCATGACTGTCGCCACCGTGCAGAACGAAGCCCTAGACACCTAGCCATCAGAGTTGTCCATCAGGCTCTCCATCAATTTGAATCCACTTGATCAAGACACAATTGGCAACATTCATTCATCACTCATCTTGTGAAACCATTCCCATACACTGTCATTAGTTAATATTTCTTCTTCTACATGTAAGCCTATGGTAAACGGGAGCAATAATTGCGTGCGGGGAGAATTCTGGATGTTCTACGTTGAATCCGACGGCGCCCAAAATAAACTAAATAAAATAAAGAAAGCAAATCGTGATGCACGAAATTCAAAGCACGATGGACGGCCCACGCTTTCCCCGCACCGCGTGCCAGCAGCGCACAAATTATATTTCAGTTATACGGACAAGTGTTATGTCGCCATTGGATTATATTTCTGAGATCTAGCCGGGGATCTTGATGTTTCGGCACTGCCGTCAACTATAACCAACTCAAAATGCCGTGGGACTAAAACTACCGCCATGGGCCCCAGTTTCCGAAGCCTCTAGCTAGCGCGGTAACGCGGTCGGCGGATTGTCAACTACTGTTCCTGCTTACGTGGCATAAGCTCTCCATACAATTTTTTTATATAAAAAAAAATATACATAATAAATAGTATGTATTTGAAATTATTATATAACAGCTCAGCTCGACCTCCATCCCTAGGAAGGAGTTCGTTGGGCTCGGAATTTGATCTGTCGTCCTCCAAATCTCCAAACATGAGTTCCAGGTTCTGCAGCAATTACTCCGTCCTTTCCCGTCTGCTCAGCTTCAACTCAACACCATCACACTCTGTCGCCGCCGACGCCGCCGTCGCCCATGCTTCACAACCCGACCTCATGAGCTCCCCCACCCCGTCCGACCGTCCCATGCGTAACGTTGTCGACCCTGAGTCCGGCGAGCTCGACCCTGACGGCACTGATCTAAACAACGACGACGATCCGCCACCCTGGAAGCGGACTGGCAAAGTCGTGCAGACGGTGGGCCTCGGCGGCGTCGGCGTGTCGGTGACGCTGATAGTGAACGCGCCGCCGTCGGCGGAAACACACGTGGCGCTGCACACGGCTTACCTTTCGGTGGTTGGGCTGGGGCTTTTCACGGGGATGGGACTCTCCTTCTTCTCCATCTTAATGAAGGGGAGCCCGTCGGTGGGTTGGGTGCAGACCAGGCTCATGTTTTTCACTCTCTTCTTCATGGCCATCGCCTGCCTCCTCCGGCTCCACCTCGCTCTTCCGCTCGCCGACGTTATGTTCGGTACGATTTCGGTCCTGGTCGTCGTGGGTATTATGGTAATTTATCTCTATATTGGGAGGAGGTGGAATCTCCGCCGGCTCCGGCAGGCGTGAGTCCATTAGACAATATCGATCGTTTTCTTCTTCTTCTTCTTCTTCCTTTTGAATATATATATATAGCTAGAAGTCTAGAACATAGTTTTTTGTTGGTGAGTCCTTATTGCATGCGTTTCAGTCGTTGCTAGCTCCCCCTTCTTCCTTTTATGCTGCTGCGGTGGGTGATGCGGCCTTCATTCGAACTTGTTTTATTTACTGGCTTCCTTCATGTGATTTTGTATGCGTCAAACAGTATTTGTTCCTGCAATAAATTACGCTTAATTTGCTTCTGAAGTACTGCTGGAAAATTTAAATTTTCATTTTATTAGCCTTCAAAATATGTGTACCTTTATAGATAGAGGGGAGAGAGAGAGACGGGGGGATGGATATACCGAAATTTGTGCGGAGAAGATTTAATTGCTGCCCTACCTACGCGTCAACGAGACGGGGGATGGATATACCGAAATTTGTGCCGAGAAGATTTAGGCTTCGTTTGGAAGGACTTATTTTCATCGGTCAAGCGGTCATGATCTCATGAACCAGGACTTAAATAAGTCTCGGTTCATGCGGTCGTAGCCGCTTGACCGGTGAAAATAACTCCTTCCAAACGGAGCCTTATTCTTTGCTGCCTTACCTACGCGTCAACGAGGCCTCCCTGCCGCCCGGGGGGGGGGGGGGGGGGGGGGGGGGGGGGCTGCTTGCCGGCCAGGCACGCAGTCGGGGGCTGCGCGCGGCTTCGTGAGGTCGAGCACAGCTGTGCGCGACCGAGGTGGGGTTGTGCGGGCGCACGTGCGGCCGGGGCCGTGTGCGTGACATGATTGGGAACGTACTCGCTAGTCTGCGCCCCCAGCAGTTGTGGACGGTCTTGGGATGAGTGGTTTTAATGGGTTGACTTCAGAAAACTCTCTCCCCAAGTTTCTCCATGGGGTGGTTCGGTTAGCGTCTTTACGTTTGCTTGGAAGACGGAACAGTCTCGAAATTGTGGGAGACTTTGGCCTGTTGGCACTGTGTCGGTGAGTCAGTCGAGGCCGTGCTTACAGAATTTTTGGTTTGACCAAACATATTTTGGGGAACCCCATGAGTTATGTACCGTTGTTCGTGAACACCTGATCCCACTTTATGAACTCTATTCACTTTTATGTTTAAAATGAGTGTATTATCTCCATGCAAAACACATATTACATGATGGTGAAATTTTTGTTCAAATTCACAAGAACAAAAACACAACGCCAAAAGTAGTGGTGTTCAAAATGCCCCCCGGGCCCGGGCCTGAACCCGGCCTCCCAGCCCGGGCTTTCCCTAACCGGGCCGGCCCGGCCTGATTATAGCCAGGCCGGGCCGGGCACCTGGCTCCGGGAGGGGGCCTGCTAAGGCCCCCAGGGCCGGGCCGGGCCCAGGCTTAGCCCGGGCCCTATTTTTAAAAAAAAAAAATCTTTTTTTTAAAAATAAATACGCGCCTTTTTGAGCTGCGTTTTTTAGGGGCATTTTCGGGAGAAGTGTTCAACATGAAAGTTGTAGATCTCGACGATATCTACAACTTTCATGTTGAACACTTTTTGATTTGAAGCCGTTTAGACCCCCGATTTGGCCCCCGAAAAAAATCACGCGGAACATTTCAAATGTTCCGCGTGACTTTTTTCGGGGGCCAAATTGGGGGTCTAAACAGCTTCAAATCAAAAAGTGTTCAATATGAAAGTTGTAGATATCGTCGAGATCTACAACTTTCATGTTGAACACTTCTCCCGAAAATGCACCTAAAAGACGCAGTTTTAAAAGGCGCGTTGGAACCATGCCCGGGCTTTGCCCGGGCCTAGAAACCGGGCTTTGCCCGGCCCGGCCCGGGCATTGGCCTTATACTGGGGCCCGGAAGGGCCCCATGGCCCGGCCTGGGCCCGAACCGGGCCTACCGGGCTTTTCACCGGGCCGGTGAGCCCGATTTTTTGGACACCTCAAGCCAAAAGGCACGAATCCTGCACGTCTATATAGAATTTAATTTCTGACTATAATGATAAAGCTCTCAAAGCTCTTTCTGTTCTCCAGCCACCAGTTGTCATGGTAGTTGTTAATTATGAGTTAGCCGACTTGGTTTATCCCAAATTCTTGATTATATATATAAAATAAAAATTAATCCTAATAGTAAATTAATAATAATTTAATGAAATTTATCATATTCAGCTGGCGGCCATGGGGGTCAACCGCAAACCTGCTCCCGTGAGATCTGATTTATATCGGCCATTAATTCTTAAGAAACTATAGAAGAAGATGATTTTTATAATTCTATATATTAGAGAAATTAATATATAGTTTTTTTGAAGCCAAGGGTAAATTTGATGAACTGTCATTAATGCCGCCAATCTTGGGCGAGGGCTAACCAAAAGTGTACAGAAATATATAATTATACAATGTGATAAATAAAGAAAATGTTAAATTTACATTTAAATAAAATAAAATTGAAAGATGTAAATTTGAATAATAGAACTGTAAAAGAAATTAAAAAGAATATTTAAATTATAAAATCTGATGGGGATTAATCCATTTTTAAGGAATTTGGTGTGCGCATAGCCGTTCCAAATGAGGGGATCATGGGGTTGACTAGTCAACCTACTCCCCATGATCCCCATCATGATAGGAGGAGAGTGGGGGGCCCACTTCCCCTTTTATCTCTCCATCAATTCCTCTCCCATCACAAAAGGGGTAACCACCCACTACCCCACTACGTTAGTGGTGGGACCCACCATGATCTCCCTCTTGAGCCTATAAAAGGACCCCAGGGGCTCTTCATTTCGGACCTTTTTTTTTCCTCCGCAGCTTCTTCTTCCTTGCGCCAGAGCTCTGCCCGTTTCCTGCCGTAGAGAATTCTCCAGCCACCGCGAAGCTCCGCCGAGGTGAAATCGACTAAGTCCCCAAACCTGAAGAAGAAGAAGGCTTACAAGACATCCTTGCGTGGAACGCCGCTCCAGCTTCCAAGCTCCGAAAACTCACGTGGATTCCACCGTTCAAGCCCTCTCCACGGCATAGCCTGTTGCCCGTGGGAAGAGCAAGTCTCCCTCTCACCTCCACTTTTGTAACAAGGAGCGGCCTGTCGCCCTTGATTCTCCTAACATTTTGTAATCTCCAACAACTTAGTTGATTTTGACTGGCACAGAACCGGTCACGTGATTTTTTACCCATTTAAGGGGTTTTTCCACGTCATCAAGACTTGTGTCTTCTGTTCAACTTCATTGACTGTGTGCGCGCTCGACCGCTCCGCGAGGTAAGACGGTTCAAGTTAATCCGGTCCGATCGGGACATCGAGTTAGTCCGCAACAAAATCATATCCGGAGAAAAAAGTAAATTTGATATAAATTAGATAAATATATTTTCAGACTTTCAGCAGGTGGGTACTCTTAATGGTTTATACAGTACAATGAGATTTATATCTCAAAGTAGTGCAACTGTTGATTGAATATTGAGTGCAGGACTCTTCAGGTCTTTTTATAATACATTAAAGTATTCAATTAAACAAAACTCAATGAATACGATGGCTATATTTTGGGGCGGTTACTGCAGTGGAGAAAATTGTGCAGAAAAATTAGTGGTGTTGTTGGTCGCTCCAGACTTTAGGTAGACCTCACTAAATTGAATCGTCTTAGCCCGTGAAGTGGTCGAGCGCACAAATTATCGCAGGAAATATAAAGTGTGGACAAGAAGGTTTTAACGTGGAAAACCCATAAATAAAGTAAAATATCACGTGGTTGGTTCGGTGTCGGTCAAAGTTCATATATGTCGAAGGTCATGGCCGGCTCGACGGTTGAGACGGAGGACGGATTGCACGCGTGGATCGGGCGCGCAGATTGGGTGCGTTGAAACCTGAAATCGGTCTCTTGTAGAGTTCGGGGTCCCAAAGAATGAGTGGTCTCACACTTACTTCCCTTAGGCAATCTCACTAGACCAAAGGTTTAGAAAAATGAGAATATAATCGAGGTCCCAGCTAGGAGGTCTCTCCTTACAACCAAAAGATCTAAGAGAACTTCTCCTCCCAAGTCAATGCTGAGCTTGGGCACTTTGGAGACACTCAAGACTGGCTCAAGACAAGCCTGAAGAGAGAGAGAAGACCAGAAATTGTGTCTTCAAAAGTGTCCCCTCGGGTCGATTTATAGATTCCTAAACTTGGTCTGCCAACAACGTAACTCCGTTGTCTCATTTTGTTATATGCAGCCCAATTGGGTTTACCAACAACGTAACTTCGTTGTTCTGAAAGGCTATTTGCAGACCTTCAAGGACATCCAGGTAACTTTGCCTCTGGACCCCACTGGACGAATGGTCCATGAAGGCACCACTCGCCTGAAGAAGCGAATGTTGGGGTGAGCCTAGCATTCGCCTCCACAGCTCCTCAAAGGGCGAGTGTGAGATTCACATGTCATTTGCCTGATTTGGCGGGAGTCTTTCCGCCTGTTTTGGTGAATGCCCTTTACTCTCTCTGGGCAAGTGCAGGTCTGTCTGCCACACTCGTCTACTTTGACTAGCTTGAACCTGAGGGTCCTTGACTTCGTCGGAGGATTTCACTCAGCGAATAATGAGTTGTACAGGGTGTGAGGTGGTTTCTCCCATAACCCCCCTCTAAGTTAGTGAGGTTATGGAATTCCGGTTAATCGCTGCCCAAAATTCCAATAAATTATGAGAGACCCCGTCATATCTTGATCCTAAAACTTTATAGAAAGCTATATTTTTAAAAAATGCAGAACGATTGAACAATCCCGAGAAAGAAGGGAGCTTCGAATTTAATAAAACTACCGGACATTCAAAGGGCCCCAGTGTCCTTGTAACGTGAACCCCGACGACTGACTGATAGTTTAGCGATTTTAGAAGATTTTACGCATTTTACTAATTTATTAATAATTTATATGTATGTATTATATTACATAAAAGTGGAAACATTCAACTTATTTCTCAAATACAAAAATTTTAATTTCTTTAATTTGTGTGTTTTTTTATTTTAAAAAATATGCTCTGAGATAATCAAATTTTTTCACCTATAATAAAAATTATGTTTTTCTTTTCACTCGCAAACTCCCGAGCACACGGCAAAAACGAGCAACGGGCAAAGCATAGCCGTCGTGCAGGGAAAATGTCATGACTAGGATACTGTCGCACAAAGCACTAGGCCCCGTGCACTGTCAGTCTGTCACTATGTGTGTGTGTATATAGTCCTAATATATAGTAGGGCATTAGGCTTGAGGGTCCCCTGTAGAAATTGATGCGATGATGTGGCCATCTGCTTTTACCGTAAAACAGAATATACACAGGAGGAAGCGTTAAATTTTGCCACTTTACTCTCCACGACTTTGAAAATGTCAAAGTCAATCATAAATTTGATGAAATTTGTCCATTTATGATCATTTTTTGTGTCCAACCAAAATGAAGACAATGTATACAAATTATTATAAAATTTATTTTCCTGGTAAATTATAAATAACTTTTATTTTAAATATATTAAAAATATTTAAAAATTTTGGTATCCATAAAATTCAAAGTGATCCGATTGGACATGATGCGGCTTATTAAGAACAATTATTGTTCAAACATGCTGCGGCTTACTAAAAACAGAGATCCAAAAATAACCTACAAATTTCAAAGGCTAATCAAAAGATCAAGCGGGTCTTGGTTTGACGTTTTTGAAGTCTCCATTTGGGGGACTTATTTTCTCCGGTCAAACGGTTACAACTGCATGAACTAGAACTTAATGTGATCTCGTAAACGCCTTCAAACGGAGCCGAAGTCTTGCATATGCAAGAATCAGTACAAAAACTCCTTCAATGAGTGTGAGCAATATGCTCAAAAATCTTTGTCAAAGTAATCCAGGACAATGAAAAACAAACACTCAACTGTGCATGTTTTTGTTCTCAAAAGCAGAGATCGGCAAGAACCTGCTCCTCCTCAGCTTGGACAGAATAGGCGACCTCTTCATCGACCTGGATAGATAGAGCAGCAGCTGAATGTGTAAAAATATATTTCTTGGTTCATTATGCAAGCAAGAAGAAAAGGCATGCATTCCTGTTGTGTCATATGCACCTAAACGACTCCAATAAAAAAAATCAAAATTAACAATAGGGGCACTAGAAAAGCTAGCCATGTGGCTTTCTCTGCATCCTTTGAGAATCACACCTAACAAATCATTCATTTCACAACAATGAGAAGGAAACTGCCATCGCGACAATTCTCACAGTGTTCAAACTTCCCACTCGGCGCTGTCTTTGTGAGCGTGTCCGCTCTGTTGCCATTAATGTGCACTTTCTGCAAGTCGAACTCCTATTCCACTACATCGGATACCCAATAGTACCGAGTATGGATGTGCTTGGACCTCGAGTGAAACGTGTGATTTTTTTTCTCATATGATTTGCGCTATGACTGTCGCATAACAATATATATCTCATGAGTGAAACTGAGCTCCTTAAAGAACCACTTCATTCATGAGAACTCATTTATAGCCTCAGTGATGACAATGAACTTTGTCTCTATAGTTGACACTGCAAAGCTGTAACAGCCTCCTTAGCCCACGGCTTGAAAGGACGGCCGTCGACACCCCCAGCATCACGCTCGAAAAGGGTCAGCCTCAAATAGTCTGCAGACCGTGCACCCCAACCCTCTCCATGCCCAACGACGGATTGTTGGAGGTCGCAGCCTCTCTTTTGATGAGAAGTGATCCAGTTAAGCGCCCATACGGGGACTTTCCAGAAGGTCACCTATCCCAAGATTACTCCAGTCCGAGCACGCTTAACTATAAAGTTCTTTCGCTTCTCATCACCAATTGAGCTGCATTTTTGGGAAGTCCCCGTAGGGGCGCTTAACTGGATCACTTCTCATCAAAAAAGAGGTTGCGACCTCCAACAACCCGTCGGTGGGCATGGAGAGGGGTTGGAGTGCATGGTCTGCAGACTATTTGAGGCTGAACTCTTTCGAGTGTAGTGTTGGGGGTACCGGCGGCCGTCCTTTCGAGCCGTGGGCTGGGGAGGCCGTTACAAAAGCACTTATGCAGCCTTGAATTCCATGAAATAGATCCCCCCATATATAAGATAAGGTACCCAGAGGTCGATCTCCTATAGTCTAATTCTCTAGTCATCAACATCAGTGTAGCTCAATAGCTATTGACCACTATTTCCAAACCTCAATGTTAAATCTTATGTCTCATACAGGTTCCTCAAAATCTACATCACAACCCTAAAGTAATCTCTCCAAAGATTTAAGAAAAATCTACTCACTGTGTCAAATGTGTGTGATACGTTAGGACTGGTGCACAACATCGCGCACATGAGATCTACAGAGGCGTATGAAACTTCCTGCATCTCCTCAATCATACTTGGGTAATGATTAATGGTAAGTCTAAAGTAAGCCACAAGCGGCATGCTCACCATCTTTGTCTGATAAATATTGAATCGCTGTCGCACTTTTATGATATACTTCTCTTGTGATAGCCAAAGTAACTTGAAATATTTATCTCTCTGAATGTGTATCACTATGATGGCCTTTGCTACTCACAATTTCTTCATTCCAAACGTGGCACTCAGTTGTCGCTTCGACTTAGCAATGCATGCAGTGCACCTCTTGACTATCAACATGTTGTCTACATGCAAGAGTAAGATGATAAATCCCAGGGAGCACATTGTTTCACAAACATGTAGTGATCAGGGAAGGGAGATCCTCTTGAAATCGATCTCCCTCATAAAAGCATCAAACTTCTTTTATTATTGTTGTAGAGCCTGCCTAAGGTTATATAAGCTCTTTTTCAGGCAACATACTCTTCTTCCATTTGATTCTGAAGCATTCAAGTTGGTCCATATAAAGCTCATCATCATTATCTTCATACAAAAAATGGCCTTAGCATTCATCTACTCAAACTTATATAGGTTTAGCCTTACAATAAGGCCAAGGACAATCCATATAGATGACATTTTCAAAACAGGAGAAAAGATCTCATCAAAATTAAATCTCTATTTTTGACTGGAACTCTTCACCATTAATTTTTCTTTGTATCTAGGTGGTGTTGAAGGGTCTCTCTACTACACTTCGAAGATCCGCCGATTTTTTAGAGCCTTCTAGCCCTTAGGCAAACTCACCAACTCATAACTATTGTTCTCCCGCAGAGACTACATCTCTCCTGCATGACAACCATCCACTAGTTGTCTTTTCTTTGAGCTCTTCACTTACTCATCAAAGCACTCAGGCTTCCCCATATCAGTCAACAATACATACTCAAATGTTGAATATCTGGCAGGAAGACATTTAACTCCATATGATCTTTGTGGAGCAAACTCACAAGCTAGTGTTGGCACATCATCATAGATTCCCTCTGTAACTCCAAATTCACTATTAGTCGTGTCTTCATTATCTGGAAGTGTTTCAGTACCCTGTACCAACTCAAGTTTTACTATATTCTCAGTATCAGCACCTTCAATCATAGGAGAATATACATTAGTGAAAGAGTTAGCTTCATCAGTACTCTCAGGATCAACCACAATCCGATCTTCACAAAAGATAGCCTCGCATATCCGTACAAGCTTCTTCTCAACTGGATCAAAAAACATGAAGTCAAACTTGTCATTGCTTATATACCCCAAAAGATGCATAGTTGGGTCTTATCATCAAAACTTCGATCTTTAGTGTCTAGAGACATGCACAAAGACTTTGCAGTCGAAGACTCTCAAGTGATTGCATGAAAAATTCTTTTCGTACCATATCCTATCGAGAACATCATCTTATAACGTAGAGTTGTGGGAAATATTAATAACATGTGCGGTTATATACAAACATGTCAAGTAGCTTTGGCTAAAAAACATACAACTCACCTTATCCATAAGTGTCTTATTCATCTCTTTGCTAAGTCATTCAATTGTGACATCTTAGGCAATCTTTACATGCTTGATCTCATGATTTGTACAGTAGTCATCAAAATGACAAAAAAACTTTATCATGTTATTAGAACTGTTGCATTCTATCTTCTTTGTGAACTACCTCTCCACCTAAGCATGAAATATCTGAAAATTGCTGAAGCCCCAGTCTTTGATTCTAATAACATAAAGTCCATTTCCTCGAACAATTATCAATAAACATTTCAAAGTACGACGCTCCTATTGTATGGATCTTTAGACCGCGGATGCCGATTAGCGTCCCACGATTTACTTTTTCTTTATTTTTAAGGTGGTTTAGTGGGTCTACGGCTGCCAAATGTAAGTAGTGCATTCAGCAAACAGCTTCTATAAATGGCTTTTTCTGTGATCCCTGAATGAGGGCCAATCTATGAGCTATTCTAACATAGCCTTGAACGACTGGCTTTATTTGGTGAGTGCTCTTCTTGCAACATAATCTATGATCTCTGAGGTTTGGTTGGCAATAACAAACATGACCGATGAACCATCCATCGGCAAAAAACAAGCTCGTCCAGCGAACAATCAGAGTGAGTGCAAACGATCCGTGGCCATCGACTGCTGGTCAACAAATTCTTCAAATCGCTAGAACAGAAACAAATCAACTATTTACATTCACAGTAACCAAAGCTTCAACCAAGATAAACAGAATAACATAAGCACTAAATTAAGATACCAATTGGCATGCATTAATAAGTTATTATACCAAATCATTCATTTTTCCCAACAGTCATGCCAGTAGCTGCCAACCCAACCCATTCTTTAATGGCAAATAGAGACAAGAATCATGTAAACCCTGAGCAGCTCCTTGTTCAATCTCAAGGCTTCCTCTCTAGCTCGACCGATCCTTAAAAGGCGAATAGAGACATTAAATTCCAGGGAAAGTGTTGATAATCATTCCTACATATATATACACTCATCATACAATATCTTAATTAGAGCTTTACAGGAGCATAAGATTAGCGAACGGAGTTGGAACTGCGGAAAATCAGGAGTTCCCGTCATCCAAGCTTGCCGTCTGCTGTCCATCATTCATTCCTTTTCAAGTTTGGCTGCCAAAATTCTTGTACTCGGTCACACCGCAAAGGGGATAGAGGAAGAGATGGCCCGCTGTGCACGATGTTCAAATAGCAGAAATTCCCCGGGCAGATGGAGAGGTAAAAGAAAGTCCCCGAGATCCAAGGACCACCATCGGCCAATGGATTTCGATAAAAGCTAGAGAAATATAATGTAGCCAGAGTTATGCAGATTCCAACTGTACATACCAATAGCAAAAAGGGGTAACACAAGTATGAAACTTCATCCTTAGGTTCTGTATTAAGAAAACAAAGCAACACACTGAAAATTCCCTAGTAGTTAAAATTATTTTTGAGGGGACGAAGTTGTTCTTCAACATTATTAGAGGCTAATAA